>NQII01000007.1:2642026-2690725 GCA_002778355.1 Clitarchus hookeri
TGTATAAATATAATGACCTCAATCATTGACAAATCAGTTGCTTTCGAGCTAGCATTTGATCCACTCAAATATCAGCTACTCACACAACATGTTTTGTAACTTACAAGGGTTTTACGACAATAACGGCGAATTTGTGGTAAAGGAATTAGTTGTCACCTATCTTAACGGCATGACTGAAACGCGATTGTTCAAAGCTCCACATGCATGGGCAGTATTGGATCAGAAAACTAAAAAATCAAATACTTGGCTGACAGAACTTTCATGGATTGGAGTGGCAGGATAGAGAAATCCCCTACGAAGAAATAGAAATAGAAATATATATGACGATAAGATGATATTACAAAAAATATCCAGTGTTTGTTGCAGGCGCCGAACAAAAATCTGGTTACAAAAACTATGCAAATATGACCATTACCTCGAAATTGTGGACTTGCAAAATACATATAAATGCCCGAAATTTCAAAAACTCGTGTCTTTGTATGGAAATGTAGAAGATCACTTTTGTTAGAGAAACAAGAATCGATTCGCCTGTGCGTCGAGATAATTCGAGATTACTGCGACACTGGCTCCTCGACAACTGAAATCGCGGACCGGCGTTACATATATGAAAAAGTTAACAACTTGTATATGTATATGTAATTTTTTTTTGTAAATAAATCATATTTTATTCATTTTAAATGTAATAACTGATTATATAAATTACCCACACCTATCAAAACAAAACTAGATACTACTCTTATGTTTGTCAAATTATCAGAATAGGGCAACAATAATCCCAAAACTGTAAAAATAACACTTAAACCTATCAAACGAGCTTGTTTTATCTGCATTCTCTTATCCCTTCATCATTACCCATTCTTTGTCATTGAAAAAAAAACTGTCATTGGACAAGAAAAAAAAACTGTTGAATTTTATTACCCATATTGATGGCAATGATAACGAACAATTTTTATTCAAGGGGACGAATATAACATTTTTTACATTCAAACCAAAAATGAAAAAAACATAGACTAATTTGAAGTGTATTGCATTTCATAATATCCTAAACATCACCCAAAAAAAAAAAAACAACATGCAACCTCGAAAGTAAACCAGTTTAGTCCCTCGCAACTAACTTGGGTATCGTGTTTTACTGCGGTTTGCTTCAAATGTGTTCTAAATTGTAGCTGTTTGAAACGTTGTTGCGCAATAATTTAGTTGTCTTGGTGCGAGAAGGTTGACTCATCAACTTCGTGAATGTTTAATTCTTCTGACTACTTGCCAATACCGATTCACTGTTCACAGACCACACCACGACGTTGTGTAAGTAATAAAGTAAGATAATACAACCTCATATTGTCTGGCCTTTTCAGGTTCGCGTCTCCCCCCGCCACCCTTTTTCACCGCAAGACATTAACCATCCTTAAGTATATATACCCTGCATAGATCAGTTGAGTGGCGACGTTCACTCTTTAGTGAGAATACAGTGACTGACACCACAGCGAATCGTCCATAATAAGGTAAGATAATGTAACTTCATCTTGTCTGGCATTTTCAGATTCGCGTCTTGCAAATAACACCACTTTTAAATTCTTTACCCGTAGACAAAAGTTCTTAGGTAAACCACTAAAATATAATAATATAGAAACACCCCTCCCCCCTTCTCATCCCTAAAAATACAAAAACATTCCACGGTTCATGCACTCACATCTGACATAATTAAAGCAACACAAGTACACACTCGCAGTCTTCCTGGATGTAGCCAAGGCTTATATCTAGGATTAATAATAGATACAAAACTGCACTGAGACGCTCACATAAAAACAAACAAAACAAACTGCATATGCAAAATTAAAAAAATACTCTATGGGGAAACACAATTAAACTACTTATAAATCATTTACAAATAGTCCAAAATAAATATTTAAGAATAATTGGCGATTCCACTAGAACCACGACTCCATACTAAATGTGCAGTATATCAGTGATAAATTACTTTAAAAAAACAATGAATTTTATTATAAAATAAAGCTCCATCCCAAACCTATTATTCGCGATGTTTGAAACTATGAACCGGACACCAATACGCGAATTAAACGACCCAAAATGCCGCGTATAGATAATTAAAAAAGCTCCTAAAGTAAGGAAATAATTTAAAAAAAGTTAATTTGCGCTAGAGTTTCTCAGTCCATAACGAAACTGCGTCTACAAATCGCACTCTACGCGCCTTGCGCTCCCGAGATCGTTTAACCAGCGGTCCGGGGACCGTTTAACAAAACTGGTTCGCGCTAGGCTGCGATACCCAGTCGGTCTTCAGATCGCACAGCACACACATCGCCTCGTCGCCTCTCCCATCCTGCTTTCTCCGCACACTCTCAAGCAAACACCACAGCATTTACAAACACCTGTAGAGTCAACAAAACATTTATGAAAATGGATTAACATCGTTATATTCCAGTAGGTTCCGAATAAAAATTATATTAAATTCAAACAATACCCAACACTTCGAGTTCAAACACAACATAACTTAATTATATTTATATACTTTATATATTCATAAATTAAACTCACAAATCTTTTAACAATATATTTTATTATATAAATTCTTTGTATTATATATAAAATATATACTAAAATCAACAATAATTTTATAGTACTTATTTACTGCCATTTTAATATCACCACAAATGAACAAATACATAACTATTTATTTATTTATTAACGTAATTTTGCAAGCCTTGCCTCCTCGATCATCTCTTCGTGGCGGTTCCCCGTACCAGTTACCCTCAGTAACTGGTATTAAAAAAGATTCAAAAATCTGCTGTTTACAAAATATAGTATAAAGAGCTATATTTAAGTTATAAAATTACTTTATTATGTCTGTTTATAAAGTTAATCGTACTTTTTGTTACGTTTTTTTGTTTGTGTGCGTGTGCTACTCTGAGAAGTGATTAAAAGGTGATGAAAATACTTCGTTTAAACGGTTTTAATCCGCGTAAAAACACCGAGGGCGTGTAGTTATGAATTTGAAACTGTTGTTTTAAATTATAAGCTAAGTATTTCTACGAGAAAGGCCGTAGATTTGTTTAAGACGCTTGAAAAACGGGCTGGGAATGTTAATTTTTTGTTTTACGTAACAAAAGTTCTCTGATTAACTGAGAGATTGCGCAGAAGGCGGACATCATCTGCTGCTCCAGAGGTTTCAGCACTGTCGTAATTTTAGTAGGGACATACTACAAAATTGAGAACATATATCGGAAAAATTAAAGGTTTATATTTAAGTTTGTAATGTGAATGGAATGACGTATTATAATTTACTAGCCTACACGATGCCTATATTTTACCTGTTCATCCCTGGGAACATGTCTCCGAACTACATCACAAGTATCTCTATATTCTAGAATTTTGAGTGTGTCCTTTCCTCGAAACCATGGTTTATTATCTGTATCTAAAAGAAATGTGATTTTTTATCATTGTATATAGCATATTCCATATTTTTTGTTAACTATGTATATAGTTAGGAGGGGGCGAAATCCTTACTTATATATATATAAGTATATAAATATATAACAGTGAGGAATTGGGTTGATTGAAAATTTTTTTTTAAGGAAATTGTAATATTTTTTTTTTTATTAAATATATAAATCTACATTCATTTTGATTTTTTTTGTAACAAATACCCTTTAACTGCAGGCGTTAGGGGGTGCCATTCGGAGATGGAAAATGACAGGGGAAACCGTTCGGGAATGGGAAATGGAGCCGGGATGAAATCTTGTTCCAATGGTTTTTCTTTATGGCTTGCAGGAGTCACTTCGATGCTTTGTGTTGGCGAGGGTGGTGGTGACGATAAAGATCCTAATCCCGATGTGCCTCGCTTTGTATTGTAAAAGTCATCATTTTCGTCGGTTGCTACAAAACGTGCTGTTGTATGCTTCATTGAGATTATTTGAGCAATGCGATATCCTTTCTCGACTTTGAATGGTGAATCTTCTCTATTTTCCAGTTGCACAAAGATATCTCCTCTGTAGTCAGAATCAATCACCCCATTGTAAACATATATTCGATGGTTGAATGCAGTGGCGGATTTACACATTTGCCGCCAGTAGGATATTCAAATTTTGCCGCCCCTACTGACCTCTACAATTGGATACCCTAGTTCACAATCATATTAATTACAAATTTTTTGTCAATGAAATTGTAACTTTATGATTTGTGCAGTATCGTCCTAATTACACCACCTTTTTTCCCGTAATTAGTATGATTGCAAACTAGGGGATCTATGCGTCAGGTTCTAGATTATTTTTACAACCCAACGATTTAGTTAATATTGCACAATAAAAAGTTTTTGGGTATATTTCTGAGCTAATAAAAGCTCAATCATGTACTACTAATAAGGTGGGGTAAGGTATGCCTCAATACTACTTACACAATAATTTACATTCGGTAAAAGTAATTAAATAATCTTTATTGCGCTTAATTACATTTTAAAAACAATATATTCAATTATCTGGTAACAATCGGGCTGATGATGTCGATGAAATTCAATTAATTAAGTTATGAATATTTTACAATACCTTTTAGCGCGATTTTCTATTGGCAAAATCATCAATTATATCGTCGTATAAAATCTTGTTCATTAGTTCTGACTCTATGCATAAAAGAGCTAAGGCGTTTAGCTTTTCTTGGCTTAAGGTAGATCTTAAATAATTTTTCACTCGTTTTAAGCAAGAAAAGCTTCTCTCGCCCGAACAATTTGTCGCTGGTGTACACAGAGCCATGCAAACTGCTGTAGCCAAGTTTGGATAAACGTTTTGCAAATTCTGTTTTTGCAGGAACGAAGATAGACTTTTCAATGATCCGGAATCTGGTTTTACCAAAATTCTTTCAGAAGAAAGATGGCATTGAAAATGTATGCATTCTTGAACTAAGTCAGTCTCTAAATCATTAGGATACATTTCTTCCAAGAAAAGGGCTTTTTCCGTAAGGGTTGATGATGACAATTTACTCATTTTGGTAAGAAATGAAAACTTTTCATTGAACGTGTTGTAGGCCCTCTACAGTTTTTCTAATTCGGATACGAGTCTATCAATGAGGACGAGAAATGTGTTAACCCTGAAAGTATCACTCGCAGGCATTCTCATTTCTTCATCGGGTGTTTCATCATATTTTTTTTTCCTTTTCGGTTGTCTTTTTCCCGTGTCTTTTGTATACTGCTTCGACACGCTTAAAATTCCATCGCCTTTTGTTCGAAATACTTAAAATTTTCTCGTTCAGCTACGAAAAACTTGCAAAGAGATTCGTAAAGATCGTCAACAGTGATCAAATCTACGGTAGAGGCTTGAATTTGAACATTCACTTTGTTTATTCTTTCCAAAAAAACATTCCACACAACAACCATTACCGCCGTTTCCAGTTTTTCTAAATTCAAAAGTATTCTCGTCACTTCGTTTCGCGTTACAGGCTTTTCGGTACAGTCATCCTTGATTGATTCCAAAGTTTTAAGGACTTCGTGCCAACAATCTCTCAAACTTCTACATGCGTCCTCTCTAGCTGACCAACGTGTCAGATTTACTCTCTTTAGCGTTTTCCCTTTCCCGATTTCAGTCATTAATTTTTGCCAGCGCTGTGTCGAACTTACAAAAAAAACCGTAGATTTCTTGAAGCAACATGAAGAAGCGACAAGCTTCTGTGCAAGATTCAGCAGCCGCAGTTGCCACTAAATTTAAAGAGTGGGCAGAGCAAGGAACGAAAAAAGCAAAAGGTGCTTGGCTTTGAATTTGAGCCTGTAAGCCATTGTACACACCAGGCATGTTCGCGGCATTATCATATGATTGTCCACGACAGTCTCCAATAATTATGCCCAGTATTTTGAGTTCCGAAATAATGGCAGAAAACATTTCTTCAGCTTTATGTCCCACTCAGGGCAAAAACTTGAGAAATCTTTCACACGGTTCGCCTGTTTCCAAAACGTATCTAATGACGAGGGTAAGTTGGTCCACATGTGCTATATCTGGTGTTGAATCGATGTTTAAGAAAAATATTTCGCCCTTCTTATCTCTTTTCCAATGTGTTTTAAGACTTTATGACCCATCAAGAGAATAAACTCATCCAAACGGTCTTTGATAAGTAACTGGTACTTCCAGATCCTAGATTCCCAAATCTTTCAATATGACTGGCTAAAAAAGCATCGAATTCAGCTAACAGTTCCAAAATCATACAATCATTTCCGTTATGCAGATCACCGAAATTTTCATTTTTTTCTCTGAAAGCGAGGCCTCTTGAACACAGTCGCTTCTACGGCAACAACCCTCTTCAGAACGTTTCTCCAATAAGTAATTTCTTCATCAATCTGGACATGCAGTAAATTATCGAGTCGGCCATCAATCTCACTTCTAACTTTCAAACTAAGGATACTAGATTTATGACGCGCAGAGTTTTCATGCTGAGCTACTCGGTGTTCTGCATTTTTCCAGTCATTAAATCCTTCGTTCTCAAACTAAGTCTTATTCTCCAATGGACCGAATGCCAAACAGGATCAGTAATATACAGATATTTTACTTTCAGAATAAACCAGCCAATTTCGGTAATTCACTTCATTATTTTTCATATTTCTTTGGAAGATTCTCACTGGCAAGAAACGACGCTGATCAGCATATATTATTTTTACTTTTAGAGAAGTCACAAGACTTGTTTTGATCGAAGCCGTACCTTGCGATAATCTCCCGTAAGGTATCGCTGATTTACCATAAAGCTGGATCTTTGTTTAGATTTACTGTTGTTTGCACTTGGTCATTACTTAACGTCTGATTCTGATACGCATCTTCAATTGTTATACTTATTGATGATTCCTCTACCGCCTCTACGTCAAAAACATAAATATCCGTTTTTTCAAAAGTAGATGGTTCAACAGATGACTGTTGTTGTTGGGCCGCAGAGTTCAAATCCGTTTCATCTTTTCCGGATTGTATTGTGTCAGTGCATGTTGTTGAAGTTATTGGTCTTTCAACACTACTTCCACTTCAACTTAAAAAAAAACTGTCAAGTTTTATCGTTTTACGGATAATATGTCCTTGTTCTTCTTTTTTCATTTTGGCCTTCTTTTTATATTTAGCTCCACTAAGTCGCTTTCTCCCATCACTCATTCTAACAATTTCTTGGATTCCAAGAACTGAAATAAAAAAGATTACGTTGGGAGTTTTATTTCTCGTACATCCTTTGTTCAGACTTGAGACATTGAATAATTATCTAACAAAAGTACAAGAAATTAATTTAAGTATGATATAACAAAAAAATCTAAATTTCTTTGCATAGCTTTCGAAACATCTATTTATCAAGTTAAATTACGTCGTACTGATTCGTTACGGATGATTTATTGTAATATATAATGATTACTTACCTACTATAAGTTTATACGTACCGGTGATATTATGCTATGAAATTATTCATACAATCCACGAAACACTTTGAAAAATTACAGCACACAACCAGAAAAAGCAAATACGGGACGGGACTTGCCCGGTTGTATCGCCGGCCGCCGCTCTATATCTATCTCTCTGGAAATCAATGCCACCACGCGGCGTATGCCTGCAACAGCACGACCCCGCTTCGGCTCCCGCGCTCGTGCAGTCAATTCGGCCAGACACACACAGCGAACGGTCATGTCACTCATTCCCGCACCGCAACCAAACGCGACTACGCAAATTGTAGAAAAATTTATCTAAGTGGTGAAACATATTACATGTTGAATTGTTTGTGTGGACCTAATAACATTTAGGTATATAAGTATGAATCTTTTTAATTTCTGTAAAAAAAATTGGCCCCAAATTTGCCGCCCCTAAATCTGCCGCCCTAGGCTCCAGCCTACTCAGCCTGCTGGTAAATCGGCCACTGGTTGAATGCCAGTCCCGACCGACTAGTCACAAAAGCAAAATAGCCTTTGGGTATTTTCCATGCCAGACCAACATCGACCTTCACTGCTTGACTTGGTGGGATCACGATGCTGTGACTTGCATTCAAGTCATACCCGGCTNCAGACCAACATCGACCTTCACTGCTTGACTTGGTGGGATCACGATGCTGTGACTTGCATTCAAGTCATACCCGGCTGCTTCATCACTCCCATGGACTATTTGACTTTTGAACTGTGCAGGAATGATAAGTTACATGGTGTGATGGAAAATCATTTCTGCATCAATACTTTATACAAGCGTGTAAGTAAAAAAAAACTTAAATCCTGTTTATTATATTTACATTTTTTTATGGTTTTACATTACAAAGAGTACAAAAAATNAGTAAAAAAAAACTTAAATCCTGTTTATTATATTTACATTTTTTTATGGTTTTACATTACAAAGAGTACAAAAAATAAGGGGAATAAATTATTAATGTAAATTTGTGTTACTTTATAAAAATTCCGTTATTTTATTTTTAGTTTAACTAATGTTAGGGATAGTTTTTGTTATCTCTTGTTGGATAATGGGGTTGTTGAATATTTCTGTCAATTTTGCATTAGCTTCATTCCAAGTAATGAAAGGNGTTGGATAATGGGGTTGTTGAATATTTCTGTCAATTTTGCATTAGCTTCATTCCAAGTAATGAAAGGTTTCAAACGCGATTCGTCGTAAAATTCGTACAGTGTTATGTCATCTATACTGCCCCGAGCCTGATATATGGAAATTAGTTTGCATAAATTTGCCGTGTAGTTATCCATACCAAGTGATATTTAAAAAAAAAACGAATTTATATACTTGATTCGCATTTGAAATCACTGGTATTAGTGTTATCAATCTTCACCTCTCCTTTCCACAATTGGTGCATGCATGCCTTTAACATTACTGCGAACAACTTTTTGACTTCTTGTTGAACGTTGGGATCATTGAAAATATTTAAGAGGTTTGTGGCAATGTCGTATTTGTTGTTGAATTTATCGATATGTGTATATATTTCAGCAGATTCAAAATTGGAAAGTATTTGTTCGATTATGCAAGAAATTTAAATATTGTTGTGCTTTTCGAAAAAATTATCCTGTANTCAAAATTGGAAAGTATTTGTTCGATTATGCAAGAAATTTAAATATTGTTGTGCTTTTCGAAAAAATTATCCTGTACTTGATTCAAAATAGAAACGTGGTTTTTGTAAAGGTATGTATAAATGCAATTAAATGTTTATGATGTAAACTTTCTATCCTCAGACATGTTTTTTTATACTTCTTATATATTTCAATCTATTTCGAGATCATTGAGATCGGGACCATTTCGAAATACAACTAATATATCGTAGCTTGTTATCGGAATTCAAGTCATGTTAGTACTTTATTGACCTCAATTACAATTACTAGTGGAATANATATATCGTAGCTTGTTATCGGAATTCAAGTCATGTTAGTACTTTATTGACCTCAATTACAATTACTAGTGGAATATTCAGGAATCACTTTATTTTTATAATATGCGGTAAAAAGGTGAGTAAAAAGTTTTTTATTTTATTCACTACTTATTGATTTTCCTTTTTACGTATTTTTCTCTTGTATTGTCTGTGTTAATAGTGTTTTCATTTACAAAGTAATTTTCATGCAAATATACGAAAATTTTTGTAAAATTACAAGTGTTTGTTTTCAACAAGTTTCGTACATAATTTAAAAAAGCAAAGTAATTATTATGTTCATTGTATCCATGCAGTTGAAAGTCCAACATCCACGTCTCGTACTCCTTCACAGACAGTTTAGCCACTTGGGTGCTCTTGAAATCTGTTTTCAAAAATATTTGTGGAACCATGTAGATGTTTATTTCATCTACTCGACAAATAGGTAATTCTACATCAGGCTTTTTTTATCGTTGATATTGATGCTTATAGGTTTTTGAAGGGTGTTATTACTCATGTCATCGATAATATTTTGAGGTTTTTATTGTCTATATTAGCGTAATTTTTTTTAAGTTGCATATTCAAGAATTTTGGAAAAGAGTATTCCACCTTACCAATAACATTAGTCATCAAACAAAATACCGTATGTCACAGGTCACACTTTATTGGTAAACAAGACAAAAATATGATATTTCCAACAAGTGCCCTTATCGTACCAGTACAAATCGAACCCATTCAAGTCGACCAAGCACTCACCGCATGGAATTTGGTGAGTTTTCTCAATTAATTCACTACAGGCGACAAAAAACAAACTTTCCTTTTTTCAACACATCCTCCTGGTATTTGAATGACTTCGATTAGATTAGATTCAGTATTTTTGTATGGATATTTACAGGAAATCAAATATGTATATTTTAGTGATTCAATGACAAATATACCACTTTGTTGGAGGGTTTTTACCACCTTTAGCTTTTACAGGAAGGATAAAATTTTATCGTTGTGCTACAAATACAATGTATTATAGGTGCCAACAATGGAATCCTATCGTGATTTGTCATTAGTTCTACCAATTCTCGAAGGGGCATCGAATCTGCTGGTATTCTTTCAACGAGAAAACTATTTTGATAATGAAATTGGCGTTTTGTAGTAAAAAATGATTGTATAAATTGCATTTTCACTTTGCGGGTTTTCAAACAGGATGTTGACTAAATCTTCTTCGCGACAGAGTAAATTTAGGTAATGTTCAAATTCCCGGTTGGAGCATGAAAATGAAATTTGTGGCAGGACAGAGTAATCATCCCAAAAACTCGAAATTAGCCGTTTTATTAATGCGCTGGTAAAAAAGTTTCAACAGTTCGAGGTTGATTCTTTCTGCATCGGGTACATTGTCAAAAGGAACGAAAGTGAAATTGGATTTTCGTATTTTCGAAATTAACTCTATGGAATCAAAATTACATTGGTTTATATAGGGCGTGAAGCATCAGTACATGACACCGGAATTGTAAAACGAACTTTTGTTCAATACCAATGTTCGGGATGCATGCAGAGAGAGTAGAATCTCAAGTTCGATTCGTTGATATAAATGCATATGTAATAACGAGCTTGATATGAATGTGGTTCGAATTCTGAAAAAGTACAGTTGGTAATTACAACCTCTGAGTAACTGTCGAAAATGGTATCGAGGGGGGAATTGTCGATATATTTTGAAATTGCTGTTTCACTGCAAAAAAAAAGGGATTCTTTTTTTTTTTTTTTTTTTTTTTTTTTNTGTAATTTCCGTGACGTGAGCTGATGACAACATGCTTTCATCTTCGTCTTTTCTCTCAATGCACAAATTTGTATATATACAAAGCATGGTCTATAACATATATAAGGTATTTATTATTAGAAAAAATCACTTTATGTTAACATACGGGGCAGGTCTACGCTGAGATGATAAATGTAAATGAATTGTTGTTTGATTATATATGAGTTAAACTTAAAGAGAATTTATATCACGATGTAGTGGTGTGTTTTTGAGCTTGGCATTATATCGAGTTAAAGGACTTCGAAGAGTGTTTAAAAATTTTGAATGCAAAACACATTTTAAATAACTGGTAATTAGGATAATCAAATGACTAAATTTCAAATTGATTCGGATTACTTGGACAAGCTTGTAAAAGGACTCGATGTTCTCAGCAATACAAAAGTCATAAATATCGTATATGAAACAAAGTTCATCAATAATTTTTTAATACACCACTTGTTTTGTCCTTGGAAAATCATGAGTTTAGTATTACAAAACTTTTACCTGCAGTTGAAATTTATTTAACTTTTATTATCATTACTACCTTTCAAAAGATGTTTTGCCGAGAGATGTTTCCGATTCGATCGTGCATAGTATAGAAATTTTACCTTACAAGCTGTTGGGATCCAGAACGAAAAAATAAACTAGCGGATAACGTAAATGATATTTTTCTCTTCAACCATCAAAGGTCCGTTCCCCACATGTTTTTGAAGATTGCCAATATGGCGGTCGAAAGCTAACAAAACTATTCCCCCTTCGAGTGTGATTGTAGAAGCAGTTTCCATCCGCGATGATGTAGATCACGAAATAATGCCATGATTCAAAAGAAAAAAAAAATTATATATTTGTTGTATATATAAACACATAATTGTTTATTCTTGTAGTTATCATCCGAGAAGGGGTTGGAGAAACATGTGTGATTACGAGAACCAATCGGAAATCCATACCAATACAGGCGAAGAAGATAAAGGTGATTATATTACCTCTTCTAGTGAAAATGATAGTGAAGAAGGACATATACCAGTTTATCAAAATAACATTTTCCCATTTGACATTTAAGATTCGCATAAATATTTGCGTATAAAGATTGGTTACAAGCAAGTACGGTTCTTTGATCAATGCGGTAGATGTCATATCCAATACTGCACTGGTGAAACCCTTGTATTTATGTTATTTGATGCTAGACGCGACGAATGTATGCTTTTGTTTACATCATCTATTTTTTGAATGGTTTTATTAATCATGTTGCATAAAATCAAAAAATTTAGTGGATTTTTCAAAAGTATCGCTATTATTTTCATATTTATTTTTTTAAAAGTCGAGTGTTTTTCCATTACATTTTTTTTCTTTTTTGTTCCAACAATAAGATGCCGTTAAAATGGAAAATAAAACCTTTGTTTTTTTCAAGTCTTATTGTTATTTGTATATGTTACTTTTTTTTAATCTCGGCCAATATAATTATAAGCAAACGACTGTTCTACGGGAAAAAAGTATCGAATACCCCGAATTGCATGCAAATTCCATAAAATGACAATCTTTGTTAATGCAGCTTTATTCACCTCTGTTGACTCATCAACTTTGAATGCACAAAACATCCCTTTTAGTTTTTCACGTGATGCTCCTGAAGACTGTTTGAATATGAAAAGAGAAAATGATGTGGTTGAAACATATAATGATTTACTAGAATAATTTCAATCATATACAATTCCCCAAAGGCCTCCATGACCAACTTGTGGGATGGTTTTTATGCACAGACCCACAAAATATTCTAAACAGCATATGCAATAATTTATTAACGATTGTAAAAAATATTTTGCAAGTAAATTACAGGAGTGGGTCAAAACATACGAAATCGTGGAGGGGTATATAACGACCGGTTTTGTAATTGTACCCTATTTAAACGGTGAGAATTAAGTGTTAAATGTCGATGCGGAAGGAGCTGTACAACTCTTGCGTAGTTCTCTAACTTGCTTTGCTCTCATACAACCGAAAATTTCCATTCATAATTCGTCACACACATTTTTGACCCGGGACTATCTTTTCGAGCTAAATTGCAAAATCCAAACAGTCCAACAACATCTGCGACGAGAAATTGTAAAATTTCACTCTTATAATCTATTTAATCCACAATAATTCGGATCTTCTGTGCTACAGCAGCAGTATTTACAACGAAATTCTGCCTCAGACGAATCGCTCAATAACATTCAGAGTAACATTGGCGATATTTGGACGAATAAGGCCAACCATATTCACTTGTTCTTGCTTACTTTAACATATTCGATTTGGAACACTGCATTCAATTTCCTCTACGTGGACTTCTCGGCTAATTCACAAGATTTAGGCACACAAAATTGTTTGTAAAGTACAACGCGGCCGACATAAGGATAAATAATCCACCTGATATTGGAATTTCTATGAAAATATGAACATCAAACCAAAGGTTTTGAAACTGTGTAAAAAATCTTTGAGTGTTTCATTTTCTTGTGATAAAAACAGTTATAGTTTTGCAAAGAGTGGAAATGCAAAGAAAAATTTGGCGATCAAGGATACATTGCTTAAAATGGACACACACAATCAGTACCACGGAGTTTATTATTTTTTAAATCAATTTTTCAACTACGATGGTTTAAATGAAAGTGAGGGGATGAACCTCTGTAATAATGACGGGATCGTCTCGGATAATGACGATGATAAAGATGGTGACGACCACTTTTCATCATTTTCGATGGGGAAACCCACATACGAAGAAATTGTTCATAAATTGATGGATAATTTCAATACATATCATAGGTTCATGTGTCATTCATATACAGAACTTGTACATTCATCCGCAATTACTAATTCTTTGGGAAAATTATGGAGTTCGTGTCCTAATCTGGTCAGAAATTGTATTTTTATTAACAAAAATTAAAAAATTAAACTATTAACAATAGGCACAAATTTTTTCGATAAACAAAGAACTGAAAAAGTGTTTTTTCTTAAAAGACTATGACAAAATTAGATATATCGATCGAAAATATGCCCATTTCACCACATCTCTATTAATACTGGGTTATATTTGGTCAGAGAAACATTTTGTAGCGGTAAAAATAATTCATACCTTTTTTAAACACTACTACGATAGTATGCCTGAAAATATCGTCCATCAATTGGTAAAAATGTATTCATTTGTAGATATCATATGATAAGAATGTTGATTAGCCGGAATCCTTTGATTTTTTTCAAGACTCATGAACGAGGATGTGAACTATGCATTAGGTATCACATTAAGTACATGAGTTTTATGAAGAATTGTGGCAATTTGGCAGATTTTCAAGATTTAATTTCCTTCTTTATTTCCGGATACTTGCCCAAAACTCGAGCAAATTGCACAGCGGTTTGTAATACCTTGGTGAGTGAGTTAAAACATATTGATCCCTCCTACCAAAAACCCTTTAAAATGTCCATAATCACTTCAGCTTATCAACGCACAGCTAAATTGAATCGTTACGTTGCCCAGATACTATATTTAAGCGATGGCAGTCCTATCACCATGGAAGAAAAAAATAACAACCACCCACAAATCGACGAAAGCCCAAACGTTTTGCCTTGGAATAATGGGAAAAAATACACATATATGTATAAAATACGCTAGCTGAGTTTTTAAATGGTTTGAATGCACCTTACTCGTCGGAAGTGGAATTGGCACTTTTGATAGATTTTCTGTACAAAACAGGTAGACGAAAAAACGAAATATTGTCTCTGACAATGAGTCAAGTTAATGAATTGATCGAAAGTGAAAAAACTGTAATTAAAAAAAAAGACAACAACAGTGTGTATTCCTACTCAATTTACGCACACATTAAATGCATTTGTGAATCATCCGTCACGTTCTATTTGCAAAAATCTAAATAGACTCTTCGCCCGATATGAAAAACTCAGTTCAATTTACATCACTTTGTATAAGAAAACAACAGGTATGAGGCCTGGTAGAGGAGTGTTATTTCACGCCTCGCGAAATAATTTTCGGTGCGCGTGAGTGCGATCGATCCGAGATTGGCTCAAAATACACTGGGTCATGGTAAAAACATGTATACATAAAATTATGTAAATAAAAAAATGTTGAATGTGCTGACCTACAACAAATTTTACTTAACCAACTCACTTATAATTAATAACCAAATAAAACAATTCTTATTGGCAAATTATTGGTTTGTATCCTAAAAAAACTCGTGTGTAAGTAAAAAAAATTTCTTTGTAACTCTACTGTATATAAATGGGGTATCCATCCAGTCCTCCTCAGTGGTCATCCAGTCCTACTCAATAGAATATCATGTCGACCAAATGTGCTGTACATGGAGTCTGTACCCATATGTTCGCCTTATGTCAGTGCTACTTTTGTGGATACAATGCTCAATGCACCTACATATATTTTTCACCTTCACTTACATCAATGACTGGGCAGCAAGAAGATGAAGATGTTGTGGCCACAGCCATCGACACTTTTATTCCCACCGCAGCCAATGAGGTTTGCTCAAATTGAATAGTAGATTTTCAAGGTTTCGAAATTCTTCAAACTTTTTACGTAAAGAAGCTGGCGATTTTTGACATTGATACAAATTGTGTACAACATTTTATTTTTGGGCCTCCATTTAAACCAACTGGTTTTGGTGCCGAAATCAAAGAAATCATCCAAAATTCGATTTCAAATGTACATGGAATATGCTGGTACGAAATTTGGGTACCTAACAGGTTTACATTACATGTTGTACAAAAATTGCTGAGAAAATACAACCACATCTATGTATCATATGATGAAAAATACATGATTTTACACAGTCAATTTTTACCTCCGCATTTATTCACCAACTCGGCTCACAGCCTCGTAACACATATACCAAATTTTGTAGATGCTGTTAAAAAGGCAACCGACACAGTGCTGTTTATGCGATGTATCACCTACCCTGAATGTTGTGCGATGGAAAATGTGTGTATTTATTAATATGTTTTATCTGAAAGGAATGTAGTTTTATAAAATATATTTTGTTTAAAGTAATTCTGTAAAATTTTTTGTATATAAGTTTTAACCATGTCTATAAATAAAGAAAAATTGAACAAATACGTTGATGTTATTTTGGATTCCCAAAGAAATATCCCAGCTTACCAATCTTTTGTATTTGCATTTCCCTTACAGTAGCCGCACTTTGCATACAAAGAACTCGGCAGATGATTCACAAAAATTACAGCAATTGAATCGAGTATAAAAAATTTTCAAAATAGAATATTTTTCATAAAAGAGTAGATTGTCTATTGTCGCCATTTCAATGCAGTAATTCGTCAGATTGTCACGTTTTATGCATCTTATCACAATTTAATTTCAACTGTGAGGAAAATATATGTACTCCACGAATAAAAACACCTTTCATAACGACTCCACAACAGTCACCCATTTCCCCTCCTCCTCTTGCAAAAACCACATAGTGTGATTCCAAACTCGGAATAGTTCGGGTGTTAAAAAGCACAGATCCTTTGGAAATTGAATGGGCATGCATCTCATCTTACCCACTCGTGTGGAACGATGACGGAAAGCAGACGTCATATGTCTGTAAAGATGGAAACGTCATGAGCGACTTGACGACATCTAGCTTTAAACTCAATGATTGCAAATGTAGGTCCGATGTGATATTGGGAATTTTTTAATCTCAGCCGCACCTACCGAGGTGTTTCCCATTAGCCCATATTAATTTCCTGACAAATTTTCATAAACTATAAGATTCCTATGTTAATATATTTTTATTATTGATATTGGGAATACGTGTAGTTGTTATTTATTTTTCCATAAAGTTGCGATATTTTATATCAGAAATTTACAAAAGGACTGAAAACTAATTTCCCATTAAATTTCGAATAGTATTTTCCACATCTCCATATCTTTATAAACGATCGATTTTGATATGTACAAAATCAATTTTTCAAATTTTAAATGGGCCATTTAAAAATAAAAATTTTATGTACACAAAAGAAAACCATTCCGCTGTTGGCACTATTCAATTTGCCAGCCACAATCACGGAGATTGAGACCCATTTGATGGTGAATGTCCAATATGCGCACACGTATCTTTACCTCCACATAAAAGTATTTGTTCTGACAAAGATAATAACTGGTCATACCTTTTTTATCAACATGTGCTCATTCATGAACTAGGTCAAATATTAGGTTTCTATGACATTAAAAGAAAAGATAGTGTGATGTTGGATCCGACAAAACAAAATTAATGTATAGCCTTTGATGTGTATAATATTATTTCAATCTATCCATTTTTGAAAAAGAAAAATAAATAAGAAAATAAATTTTTCTCCTTCCTATCATTTTTCTATCAGTGATGAAGACGAAAAAAATAAAAAGGAATTAGGGAGGGGGGAAGTGTATTATATATGTGTAGTTAACTTTTGATAGAAACTCAAACCTCGAGTGTTTGTGTTACTTTGCACATTTGTAAAGACACAGTTTGATTTTATCAACGAGGAAAATAATGGATCAGGTGTTGGATTTGAGAAATCAAGTTTTTCTATACAATAACCACAAAATTGGTTTTACTTTGGACAGAAAAAATAATGTATGGTTTAAAGTAAAAGATAGTGCTTTGTTATTGGGATATGCAAACAGCCGGCAAGCTATTGCCATTCATGTGAAAGAAGAACATAAAAAAACTTTCAGCGAATTGGCAACCAATGCAATTTCAGTCGCTGTTGTGAACGAGCAGCCACATACTATCTTCATCAACGAACCGATAATATACAAACTGATAATGTTTTCCAGGATGCCTTTTCCTGAAAATTTTTAATATTTCATTTATGAACAAGTCCTTCCGTGTATTCGCGAAAGAAGACATTGTAGGTCTTAGATTCACATCGAGTATTTGACATAACAACTTTAAGCAAAAACTACCGAGATACAATTTATGAAAAGACAATTATTGGCTCGAGTCGCAAAAGAGGCAGTCATTACCAATACCACTAAACATAACACAGAAGAAGTTAATAAGAATTTGAAACCAAATTTCGTAATACTGAAATTGAATAAGGATAATTTAGATTTTTTATATTATGTAATTTGCGTACAAAAAATAAATTTAAAAAAAAACTCTATTTGCTCTGAAAAAAGCAGCACCCCAACTCCAAGCAATTGTTAAGTATCGAGTATGATCAACATGTTCAAAACATGTACTTGCAAATTAAGAATGTATTGAGAAAACAATTGAAATTTTTTAAGAATTACTTTAATATAAAAAATACACAATTTACAGAAAACGAAATCATAATACTAATCAATGAATTAAAAGAAAATTGAAATTTTAATGTTCGCGTGTGTATGTGGGTCTACATATTTGTTGTTTGTACAAAAATTGGAATGTTGGTGTAATAATGAAAAAATATTATTTTTTGTTTAATTAATGGTTTTTTAGATATACTGAAATTATTTTACCACCTATATATAGTAACCATTTCCAACTACTTGACTTACCTTATGTCTTTGAAATTTGTTTAACTTTTTACTCAAACTGCTACTTCGCCTCCTTCGTCGGCGGCGAATAGGTGATGCTCCGACTACTGCGTTGTCTTCGTCTATTTTGTTTTGGCATTATCAAGTTCTTATATATATATGAGAATGATGTTATTTATTTGTCAATTGTTCGATAATATTACCCAAGATACAAACCGCAATAGTATATTTATATTTATTATAGACATTTAGTAAACATTTGCCTTGTTTTGTTTAAATGTTATGCAATAGGTTTAATTCTTGTAGATAACTATCGGAACTCAGTGAATGCAAAATATTTTCTTCGATATCTTCAAAGACTCTATATCGTTTCGTTTAGGGTACTTATTGAGTTACAAAAATTTTAAATATTTGCCATATACACCAGGCCTTCTATTTTGAGACTCGAGAAATAAATTATCAGCGAAAATTCCAAACTCCCTTTTTTCTGGATAACCGAGATGGGTGATTAACATATCGGGAAATAAATCATGATTAAATGTCATGGCGTCGTTCATATTACAGTTTGGCATTATTGACAAATCTTGCAGTCCTTGATAAATACTCGAGCCGAATGTAGATATAGGCCCGGCTGTAGAAGATGACGAGGTCGACATCCTATCTATAAAATTATCATTGAAAATACGATTTTCTTCATTTTCGACACCAATTTTGGGATCACTTTGATTATCGGAGGGCACAATTACCGGCTCATTACCATCAATTATAGGTATTGCCATTTCAGGAGACGAATACATCTCATCTATGTGATAACTATCAACATCACTAAGTGATATTCTACGATGCAATCATCTACGTTCTTTATATTCCCCTCGGAGCTTTTGTGTGATTGATTTAACCGTACGATTGTATTTTAATGGTTGACGTAAATATATTCCCCAATCACTAACCGTACAATTGTATTTCAATGGTTGGCGTGGATGGTTTTCCAAACAACTATCAAGGGTTTTAATGTTAGGTGGCATTTGAGGTGGTCCCGCTTTGTTCGTCGTCTCCATTATCATAATTTTCAGATGGTACATGTTTCTCTTTATTTCCAGTTTCGTCGTCGGCCTCACGGCCATCATCATCTTTATCACTGTGGTCTGACTCTTAATCGTTTCGAGTTTGTTGAACGCATTCGAAAATGTTTGTTGTTGAAATACGATGATGTGAGAGTTTTGTAATTGCGTATGAGGGGCGGGAGTACCGGGAAAGGTGATTTTTGGTACTGGGGTACCCATCGGATAGGAAGGTCTTGGTAGATGTTGGGGTGTGGGGGTGATACAGTCAGAAAATGTTTGATATATTTGTGAAAATGAAACATATGCAAAAAGTACTTTAACATAATTTTGATAAACTTTGTTTTTCTCTGCAGGATTTAACACTAAAGTAACTACATCATTATTTTCAAGTTTTAACCGAGTTGACAAACTAAGATCGATATAAAACAAATTTGCCACCTCGCGAATCATCATATTAACTATAACTGTGCTAAATTTGCGTAAATCCTTAAACATTTTTGGAGGTAATTTATGTGGGTTGATGTAACGAATTTTTAGATAAAAATTATAATATCCATAAGAAAACTGGCCAATTTTAAAATTACTGTGTCGTACAAATCTTTTCTTATAACCAAAATTTGTATTGTATAACTGAGACGAATAATCATTCATTTTTTACTTGGTGAAATTCATAATTTAAAAAAATAAATTTAAGTAGCTAGAAATGAGCGGTTCCATTGCACCTGGCTAGAAATGGGGAGTGGGCGAGCCCTTGGTAATATAAGACAGCATCTTGGTCCCAAAAAATTCCATTTTTCCCTGTTTTTCGCTCGAAATAGCGTGTTTTTCCCAAAAAAAAAAAAAATGCCTCGTTTTGCCAAAAATATACAGTTTTCTCCTAAAAATGTCTAAAATTCCGCCAAAAAAATGTCATGGTTTGTTCTTGTTAAACACGCAGTGCCAAGCAGCTCCCGGCTGAGAACGCACGGCTCCCGAAATAAACGCATGCCAAGGTCACCATAAAATAGTTCCCAGATTCCTCACACAAGCGCTAGTGCTCGCCGCCGAACACAATAGTTTCCAGATCGCTCACTCATACATCCCAGTGTTCGGGCACCGAACATGATAGTTTCCAGATCGCGCACCTATGCATCCTAGCGCTAGCGCTCGGCGTCGAACGCGGGGAAGCCTACAAAGATGGTAAAAAAAATTGTTATGTAAAAATGTATCTTTTTTTTTAAAATTTGATTGAAATGTTTTTTTGTAAAGCATACAGAGGTATTGGTTAGACTACCCGCCTCCCACCAAGGCGAAACAGGTTCGATTCCCGGCGGGTTCACCCCGGCACGATGCTATCGACCCAATGACTGGGCTGTTCACGGTTTATTTAGCACTTCTGAAAGCTTTGATTAAGATATACTTTTCTCCTAGTTTTGTATTCATCTGCTATATGAAAACATTACAAGGGTCTGATCACTTTATTCATATGCCTGTTAAGTAAAAACGTTATATTATTAGGAAACTAAATGTATAGTCTATTTGCAGTATCCTCACATTTTTAAAACCAAACTGTTGAGAAATCATCCCATATATGACGCGCTTGCTTGTTTTCTGAATATGTCACCTATCACAAGTGTTGTTCACTTCTGGTTAAATTAAAATTTTACTTATAATTAAAATATAAATTACAATACTTTAATTATAATTAATTAAAATGTCTAGTATGAAAAAGTTTTCACTCAAAATATTATTAAACTGAATGCGTATGATGTAAGGCTTCAAAGGTCACACAGCTCCTGCTAGGCGCACGATAGCATTCAGCCGACATGACTGAATTCCGACGTGCAGAACACTTACCTATGTGAAGAAACACAGATTGGAACATAGTACTCTGACTCAGAGGTATCTAACAACCTACTATCATGGAAGAACATTGATATGATAAATGAATAACATTAAAATAGATTACGCAATCCAAGATGGCCATCGGCTGAACCTGTCATGTGTTCTTTCATGTCAATATCGTAATGAGATACTTTACGAGACGCTTTAACAGAGCGTATTAAGTGTATCTCATTTAATTTGGAAGTAACAGTCATGCACATGGTCGGAACCTATAGTAGCATACAGTAGCCAGTCACACATACAGTAATGTCTGTTCCCGGAGCTGTTCGCAGCCAATCAGCGAATGGGTACGTCCACATCAAAGGAACCATCACACTTTTTCGTCTCTATGTTCTTATCTACTCTGTGCCGGGACTTTATGATTGACTGCTGTTTGTTTCTGCAATGGCCTAAGAGAGCCTACTTTTATAGAGGAACAATTACTCGATTGACCAATAATTCTTTTTGTTGCACCAGATTAAATTGGTAGTCGTCTCAAGAAACCTTCGATAGAGAACTGAGTTCGTGCCTTGGAACTGTAAAAAATATGTTAATTCTCTTTTGGACTTTGACTAAATCTGATAATTGGCTTTTCCTAGTGATGGACGTGAACCATATATTAGCATTGATATGGTAAATGAATAACGTTAAAATAGATTACACCATCCAAGATGGCCATCGGCTGAACATGTCGTGTGTTCTTTCATGTCAATATCATGATGAGATACTCTATGAAACGTTAAATAGTGCTAGACAAGACAACCCTGCTCAGTACAACAGTCATTCCACCTTGGTTTACACATATTCCTTCTAACAACCTTCTACCTAGCAGCCTGCCGGATACATGTCTCATGCTCTACCATTCCAATTCGGTTTTTCGGAAGGGATATGTATAGCCCTCGCAGCTTTCTCGACGATCACTCTTGCACCGGCCATCCACTGTGCTCTGCGTGTGCGCTCCGGGTCAACACGGCATCTCGCTGGCACCTGCTACTGGTCCTCTAATATATATTTTGGGGTAAGTGTTTCGTCTGCATCGTGGTGTCAAGTAGATATATAAAACAAATGTATTATTATATTACCGACAAGAGGGATAGACTGCACCTTTCGGAAACACACAATGCTTTAACAAAGAGTATTAAATGTATCTCATTTAAGGCCCCCGTCTGCCTGGAACTTTTTCCCACGTCTAGGCCGAGAAGCGCGGGAGCGATAAGGGCGACACTGCCACGCGCATCAAGTACACCATCGCTGCTAAGCGCAAGGCTCTGAACTGGCGTGCAGTGTTCTCGTCATGCTGTGTGTACCTATGGGACTTTCAGTGGTGCCCATATTATTTTATTAGTGGGAAGTCTTTAGGAAGGTTCAATGCAGCTCCCTATAGTAGTTTTGTATGTATCTGATGCGTGAATTTTGGGCTACAGCGCCTTGGAAAGGTCGTTTTTTAGTGGTTTTGGAGTACTCTGAATTGTTGTTTCTAACGTACGTGATATTTTGAAAGTACTTAACAGCTCTTGTCTGAAGTGTGTGTTCTTTTCGTAGATCAGCACATTGGACGCACACTTAATAGTTTCGTTGAAAAATGTGTATTTCGAACACTCTGCAATGCAGTTCAAGTGCTAGGTAGACGGGCGCCTTAAATTGGAAGTAACAGTCATGCACTTGGTCGGAACCTATAGTAGCATACAGTAGCCCGTCACACATACAGTACGGTCTGTTCCCGGAGCTGTTCGCAGCCAATCAGCGAGTGGGTACGTCTACATCAAAGGAACCATCACACCATTTCGTCTATATGTTCTTATCTACTCTGTGCCGGCACTTTATGATTGGCTGCTGTTTGTTTCTGCAATGGACTAAGAGAGCCTACTTTTATAGAGGCACAAGAACTCGATTGACTGATAATTCTTTCTGTTGCACCAGATTAAATAAACTTTAACATTCTAGTTAAGGAGTTAGTGTACTTTCAAGTGTCGTCCTCTGTTTCACGTTGTGTGTATGTCACAAGATGAGAGGGAACTTTCACTGCAAGGACAGCAAACGTGTTGATGTATTTCACCTAAGGCATTCTGTACGCTGCGTGTCGCCGACCGGTGTATAGTCAATACAACTTGTCTCGTTTTTTAACCTACCGCTGGCTACATTCAGTCACAGGTCTTGGCCTGTACTCATACTGTGCCACGGCCTATCTGCCCGTTTATACACTCTCGCTATTTGACGTCTGGTCCTTACAGCCATTCATATATATTAATATTTTAGATTATTTCGTATTGCCTGCTCGTCGTCTTTAGTATTCATTGGGTTCTCACACGTTCGGCATACAACTCGTCCATATTTTTTTGGGCTTTTAAGATATCTCAGTTTGTTGCAAGTTGTCCATCCTTAATTTTATTTATGTATATGCTTTCATATATATATATAGATATATTTCATATATTATTATATAAAAGTCATATATGTATTATATATTTATATTTATATATATGTATTTCAACCAATTCATTAATGTCTTTACAACACTATGCAGATAGACTTACCGTCACACTTCACAGAAGGTTCACGAATCATGTTAGCATGAATGTTCTTACATGATAGTAGGTTGTTAGATACTTCTGAGTCAGAGTTCTAGGTTCCTATCTGTGTTTCTACACATAGGTAAGTGTTCTGCACGTCGGAATTCAGTCATGTCGGCTGAAGGCTATTGTGCGCCTAGCAGGAGCTGTGTGACCTTTGAAGCCTTACATAACCCTCTGTTGGCTAATGTTATTCGTTAAACTTGACAAGATCTGCACGGCGCATGCGTCGTCACCCAATCATCTGAGCTTTCTCACATATTCCACAGCATATGACAACAGTCGCGTTCAGTTGCTAGTGTTGTACACTGAATGTATTGGACCGTTTCAGTCGGTTTGTAAGGAAGTTATTTGCTAGTCTGTTGTACTGTCCAGAATAGTCTGGTAGTGTATAGTGTATAACATCGTTAATTTTTTCATTCTATGTTTGGTTGTTAGCGATGACTCGAGCTGTCGTCCTTGTGTAGGATTGATGGTGATAGTTTCAATTAATATATTGATATTTTTTACAGTTAATTATATTTTCGACTTTGTCAAAATCTGGTTTTTCTCAGAGGTGGAGGTGAACTTAATATTAACAAGGTTTAACATAAATGAATAACACCGAAATAATTTGCATACTTTTACCTTTATTTACAGACTTGACATAATACAAATTCATAATGACATTTTATACATGCTCAACATAGTGTTCATTCGAGCGAAACCTTTATGTTGACTGATTTAGAAGAAGAACAGTATCTTCTGTGAGTATTCAAGTGGCTCTTATTCGAATATACTGCACTGCAGTTATCACATGGGTAGGTCTTGTAGACGGTAGCAAATTTACAGTTGCTGTCTTCGTGTTGTTTGGTCCTGCTACGCTTCCTGAATTTCTTGCTGCAATACTTGCACTCGCTTCCTGATGAACTACTAACATAGCCTTTGCATGTATTGTTATGTCTATACACACTATCACTTCGGGCAAACATGACATCACAGGTATCACAGTGGAATGTTTAGTATGCCGGGCTGAACATGCAATGGCAACTTTCATGCCGATGTGAATTATACCTTGTGTTAAAAGTATTTCCACAGTAGTTACATTGATAGCGTATCGCTTGCATCGGCTCTTCAGGACCCCTTGCTGTTGGCCAGGTTGTAGACGGTAAATCTTCCGCTAATGGTTCTGTCCTCATATTATAGCAGGGTGCACGATTGTAGTAGAAGTTACGATGATATCGTAATGAGTGTAGTGGCTCTTCAGTGTACCTTGCTGTTGATGCTGATGTTGGCGATGGTGAGACTTCATCCATTGATTCTGTCTTCATATTGTTGTAAACAAGACTGCTTTTCACAACAGTGCTCGACAATGGAATTATCTTCATTTTACGTGATGTTCGCTTCTATATACTATACACATGTCAATTTGTATTGCGTGTCTCGGCTTTCCTCAGTGAACAACAGCCTCGCATAGCATGTTAGGTTGCTTTATGCGCTGTGGTGTTCTCACTTTATTACAGTGATAACTTAAATTTTATGCCTCATATGTCTTGTCGCATTGTAGGCTTGAATATATATATTTCCGAAACTCACGTGTGAAGGGCTGGGATGCGCCTTTCTAAGCATTCCATCATATAGTATCTCGTGAGATGTCGTGGAAGCAAGACATACAATGGACAGTCTGCTGTACATGTGTAAGTATGAAAATATTTAAGTATACTCGGATTTGGGAAGACTCTGAGATCACCCTCCTGGCTTTGCATGCACTATATATATATATATATACTAGCTGACCCGGCAAACGTTGTTTTGCCATAAAAAGTATTTCTAGTGATTATAGTATTAGAAAAAAATAACTATAACTTTTTGTAAGTGTGTGAGGATGTGGGTTGGTTGTAGATATGGGTTGGTGGAAAAATAAGGGTTGGTGGTAGAAGGGTGAAAATTTAGGAGGGTATGTATTTTTTGATGCCACATCATAAAAAAATAAAAAATAAAAATTTTGTTTAAACAATAAAAAAAAAATGTTTGGGGGTGGCGACCCTTATTACTTAGGGGTGTAAAAAATAGATATAAATCTATTCTCAGACCTACCGAGTATACATAAAAAATTTCATAAAAATCGGTCCAGCCGTTTCGGAGGAGTTCAGTGACTAACACTGTGACGGCAGAATTTTATATATTAGATATATATATATATTTCCATCGCTCTCGCACCGGAAGAGTGACGCTAAAACCATGTAAACATGTTTTCTCTCTCTCTCGCCAAGACGGTGGTGGGGGGGGGGACCATAACGTAAAATTATTATTATTATTTTAAAGCAAATTCGAGTTTGTTATTTAATACTTCTGCTTGGGACATGGCTAAGCTGCCGCGGCTTTCGCTCTACCCGTTGCATCGCCTCGGCCCCTCTTGGGATGCGAGAACTACTTTACGCTGATGGCCTTGAAAAGTCGTCCGGTGTGTGCATGCATCCCCCCTCCTCCTTGCTCCCAGTGCCTCGGCACGTGTCTTATAACAACCCTTGAGACAAAAAGAAACTATAAAGTTAATTATTTTAATATCAAGCAGGCATTAGGTCATGGGTTGAAGTTGAATAATATACATTGGGTGCTTCAATTCAATAATAAGTCATGGCTGAAGTCATATATTGAACTCAACACAGGGAAACGTCAGGCAGCAACAAATGCATTTGAGAAAGACTTTTATAAGCTCATGAACAATGCTACATACGGCAAACTCATCGAGAACAAATGTAAACGTCAATTCATGGAACTTGTGTGTTGTGATCGGCGTGCAAAGAAGCTTATTGCTAAACCGACTTTCAAATGCAGAACAATATATAATGAAAAATTATCGCTGGTAAAATTGGAACATAAATGTATTATACTTACCTAATGTCACAACAGGAAATGAGAGTACAGGTCAATAGTATTAGATCATACCAGCATGAATTATATACTGTATGTACTAGCAGGTTGGTCCTTTCTTGGATGGATGATAAGCGAAAGATCCTGGATGATGCAATACATACTTTCCCCTATGGATATAATATTACATGAGAAAGCATATCTGGGATAGACGTCTTAGGGAGGACATGATGTGTAGCAGGAAACAGTTCCTCTCCTCGGGTTAAGCGCTTTCATTTCTCGTGTATCATATTGATCTTGGAAAGTATGCTGGCTGGTAGCATACTATAGTTCATGTTATTCGTGTCAGATATCGTAAGCTATACATCGGTATATTTGCTTAATTTTAGTCATTTGCAAGAAGCACAGGCTGTTGTCACCTTCATAACAGTTAATATGTCATACTTGACAAAAGCTATACATACGTATATATATTCGCATAATTATTATTTATTAAAATTTTCTCTAGTCGTTTGCAAGAAGCGCGGGCTGCTAATATACCTTCGCGATGGTTAATGTGTAATACTTGACAAAAGCTATACATATGTATACATTCACATAATTATTATTTTTAAGTTACACATTTCTCTATACATTTTGCAAGAAGCATAGGTAGCTAACACCTTCGCAATGTCTAATGTATTGACTTTATTCATTTTCACTCACCTGTTCCTTTGCTCACTTTTAGGCTGTGACCTTCCATTAGAAATGTCGTAAGCTACATCATACTTGTAACCTTCTCTTCAGTAGTAATTTCCCTATGATGTCATCTGTTTGTACGTTCCTAAGTTCGCTTTGTTTTCTTTAGGAGGGTTGTCTTTCATTTTCGGCATTGTAGCCCGCTGGAGTTGCGCTCTACCAATTGCATCACCGCGGCATCCTTGCTATGGAATGCAAGAGCGTGAAGTCCCGTAGCCCTTCGGACCTATGTCCTGGCAGGTGTCTCTGTTGGGAGCCGCAATTGGTGCATGAACGCAAGAGCATGGAGTTGCGCTCTACCCATTGCATCACCACGGCACCCTTGCTATGGAATGCGAGAGCGTGAAGTCCTGTAGCCCTCCGAAGCTATGTCCTGGCAGGTGTCTCTGTTGGGAGCCGCCATTGGTGTGTGAACATAAGAGCATGGAGTTGCGCTCTACCCATTGCATCACCGCAGCACGCTTGCTATGTAATGTGAGAGCGTGAAGTTACATAGCCCTCCGAAGCTATGTTCTGGCAGGTGTCTCTGTTGGCGGCCGCCGCCATCGGTGCGTTACACAAGAGCACGGAGTTGCGCTCTACCCATTGCATAACTGCAGCACCCTTGCTATGGAATGCGAGAGTGTGAAGTCCCATAGCCTTCCGAAGCTATGTCCTGATCTTGGGACACGTCTGCCCTCCCCTGTGAATGCGGGAATGCGATGTTTTTTAACATGCACTCTATCTACTATGCTACTGCGGCCCCATTGAAATGGAATGCTAGAGCATGACATTTAACTTTCGATGTAAGTCATATTTCTTGGGACATGCCTGCCCCCTCCCCTGTGAATGCAGCAGCATGAAGTTGCACTCTACCCATTTCATCACCGCGGTAACGTCCCCTTGCTATGGAATGCAAGAGTGTGAAGTCCAGTAGCCCGAGGCTATGTCATGCCTAGGCGTTGACTCTCTGTATGCTTTACAAAAAACATTTAAGATAAATTTTTACAGTCTACATTGGCTACGCGTTCGGCACAGATTTTTTTCAGCACGCAGTGTCAATCACCGGACGGGCAGTCTGCCAGGAACAGAGCCTAACGCCCGTCGTGCAGCATACAGAAGTGTTCGCTCGCCGACAGATATGTACACGTGCTTTCGAAAGAAGTCGGGCAATCATAAAGTGACTCTGTTTTAATCCTCTTTTATTTACACTGTATAAAATTATTTTTATAAAATTAATTGTATAAAAATTTTTTTTATTTAAAACCATCATGCAGCAACCTCAATATGCTTCGCATTCGTATGCAGTCAGTTGAATAATATTTTGAGTGAAAGCGTTTTATTACTAGATGTTTTAATTAATTATAAATAAAGTATTGTAATTTATATTTAAAATATAAGTAAAATTTTAATTTCACCAGAAGTGAACAACACTTGTGATAGGTGACATATTCAGAAAACAAGCAAGCGCGTCATATATGGGATGATTTCTCAACAGTTTGGTTTTAAAAGTGTGAGGATACTGCAAATAGACTATACATTTAGTTTCCTAATAATATAACGTTTTTACTTAACAGGCATATGAATAAAGTGATCAGACCCTTGTAATGTTTTCATATAGCAGATGAATACAAAACTAGGAGAAAAGTATATCTTAATCAAAGCTTTCAGAAGTGCTAAATAAACCGTGAACAGCCCAGTTTTTTGGGTCGATAGCATCGTGCCGGGGTGAACCCGCCGGGAATCGAACCTGTTTCGCCTTGGTGGGAGGCGGGTAGTCTAACCAATACCTCTGTATGCTTTACAAAAAAACATTTCAATCAAATTTAAAAAAAAAAGATACATTTTTACAAAACAATTTTTTTTACCATCTTTGTAGGCTTCCCCGCGTTCGACGCCGAGCGCTAGCGCTAGGATGCATAGGTGCGCGATCTGGGAACTATCATGATCGGCGCCCGAACGATGGGATGTATGAGTTAGCGATCTGGAAACTATCATTTCGGCGGCGAGCGCTACCATTTGTGTGAGGAATCATGGAACTATTTTATGGTGACCTTGGCATGCGTTTCTTTTGGGAGACGTGCGTTCTCAGCTGGGAGCTGCTTGGCACTGCGTGTTTAACAAGAACAAACCATGACATTTTTTGGTGGAATTCGAGACATTTTTAGGAGAAAACGGTATATTTTGGGCAAAACGAGGCATTTTTTTTTTTGGAAAAACATGCTATTTCGAGCGAAAAACAGACACAAATGGCATTTTTGGGACCGAGATGCTGTCTTATATTACCAAGGGCTCCCCCGCTCCCCATTTCTAGCCAGGTGCAATGGAACCGCTCATTTCTAGCTAATAATTAATTTCATAATAATATTATTATTAGCACATAGATTAATTTACAGATACAAAAACATACATTAAAAAATTCAAAAACATTTGTAACACATAAATAAATAGATTAGTTATGGAACACAAAACATTCATTTCTTAAAGTGTTTTTGTTTTCACTAATTTTTTTCTAGCAAGCCAATTCCAAATAACACCTGCATTTATCAAAGCGCATCTTGGTTGGCATGCCTTTGAATAATGAAAACCACAAGTGTTATATTCAATGGGAAATTTCCGCGTAGCTATTACGAGTTTTTCGGCGGGCACACCCATTTCCATCAAAAAGTGAATTTTTTGAGTACCTCTCTCAACAATGTGTTTGATCCAACTTTCATGTACAATTTGGCTAATAGTTTAAATGGTTACAATCGGATAATAATAATGTGCCCTACGCGGTAGGACCCAAGGTATACCATGTATTTATTTGTAAAGATACAAATTTTGTCCATAATCATCCAACATACTCGTACGCAGATGTGAAAGTGGGACTGGTCTTTCAACATGCACCATGTAAAATACCATTTACTGTAGCACATGCAATTTCTAGAGGAACATTCTTGCCAGCATAAACACCAAACTGAATGTCAATGACCATAGTTGTATCCAGTTCCAAATTCACTTCGTCTATACACGATATTCTTGTATGATTCACAAGCGGTTTTTCGTTTAACATTGTTGGTTGATTAAATTTCTCGAGAAACTCTGGCGATGACAAGTCTATATTATCTTCTGTCCAGGAGACTGTCCCATCATTGTCTTCGGTCCATTCCAGAGGCAATTGCGGTTGGTCGATATCCATTTTGGTAATGTGAAATGAGTTCGTGGTGTCCTTATATATATATACGGCGAGCTCCACAAATAGAGAAAAAAAATAAAAACAATTTGAACGATACTTTTTTTTAGTATATCCTTTTATTGTGTTTCCTCTTTTCTTTTTAAACATCTTGATTAACCAAATTTCAAAGCAATCGAAGAGTGGGCAAGACACATTTCCAAGTGGTTTGCCTGTTAACGTGACCTTTAAAAATACCTCAAATTCCATTTGAAATTTTTGTGTGACAAATCATTATTTTCTTTCTGGTGACTCTCATTTTTTTTGTAGATACCAAGCTTGTATTTTATTCGTCACAAAGATATGTTTGATCCATTTTTCATTCAAGATTGAACGAACCTGGATAAGTTTGATACCTTTTGTCGAATCGATAATATTCCAAGGAATTCCATGTATATTAAAATACATTTTGCTATTTTCTTGGAGATCTGTAGACATACTCTTTGTCAAATGTAGATATGGCACCCGTCTAGTTATATAACAAATGTTTATATCTTGTTGGGTAGCATATTCAAACTAGAGTGGATATTTTTTTCGTTATATCTGCCAAATATAAAATCCGCAACTAAAATTCTTGTAAAATCAACATTTTCCAACTAGCCGCGTTTTCGCGGTCACCTAACATTTTTGTTATTTTTATCGTAGTCAATGGAAAATACCTATCTTAGAGAGTCAGTTAAATACTCAATAGTGTCTTTCTTCTTTACCCTTTTGTCTTGAGTAGCGTCATTGAAGTTGCATTGTCTTTTCCCTGTTAAATCTTATACTTTCCACTCTTCGTCATCATCCGATAAAGAGGTCCATCCCCTTTTTTTTATACAAAAATTTAAGTTTCTCGGTGTAGTCAAACAAGTATCATTATCACAAGCACTTGTTCAATGTGGTAGTTGCTGCTGCCGGGGCTGGAGCTGAGGTGATTCCAACTCACTATCGGAAAGAAGCCTTTGTTGTAACTGAAGCTGAGGTGATTCCAACTCTCCCTCGGAAAGAGGCTATTGTTGGAACTGTAGCTGATGTGATTCCAATGTAGCATCGCAAAAAGGTTGTTGTTGGAACTGGAGCTGAGGTGATTCCAATTTAGCATCGGAAGGAGGCAGCGGTTGCTGGAGTTGAAGTTGAGATAAATTTAAAAGATGCTCCAACTCATTGTCCTTTAAAGTATCTAAATCTAAAGAAGTATCAGTATCAATTTGACTGAACATCTCAACTTCGTTATCCGAAATAAAAATAGCAATTTCATTATAATTGAACTCAGCTATCATTTGAAAAGTATTTTTTTCACATACTTGAATATACAAAATCAAAGTACTTGCGGTCACAACAGGTATACAACTGTTAGATATATGACTTCCAACACAATGTTCCATGCCAACCGCTCGAGATCATATTACCGAATGGCTGAGCTCATATAACCATTCAATATATGGACATTAAAAGATGAACTCGTTTCTTTCATTCATTTTTTCGATCCCTTCAAAGAAGGTGAAGCTATTGTCGTTTCTATAACTTGCAATTCATCGCGAGAAGGTTTTTCTTTAAAACTTCATAAGACGAATACATATGTTAGGCGGTCCACCTTCATCGACCAATATGTATGGTGTTGCTCAATTACTTTTATCTCCATTTCTAAAACCTTAGTTTGCCGAAGAGCTGGTGAGATCAACAAAAACCATTTTGATTTTTTCCACCTTATACACTTTGTGCAATACTGCATTTTTATTACTATATATTAAAGCTTCTGATGGAATGCTTTTATTAACAATTGAATGTTTATAATGATCGTTGCATAATAAACGAAAAAAATTACATCGAAGGAAATCTTGAACAAAATCAAAGATAAATACTCTCGATACCCAAGCAATTTGAGAAAAAATATTTATGTGGTAATGAATGCTCTTAATAAACAGTCAGTATTTGATGTAATTGTACCTGAATATGGTGAAACTTTATGACCACCGAAATGCACCAGGGGTGGAGAGGGTTAAAATCGGCTTTAATGGGGATATGGCTGCATTTAATGTTGGCTGGTGAAAATAATTGCCGGAAAAATTTCATTCCAATCTTTATCAGAGTTTACTTCAAAAATTGAATTTCTTTATACTATGTTCCATGTGTTTCAATGGATACAGAAATAAAAATATAATACTTAAAAAACTTATAGAAAATAGTTTTCCATTAGATTATATATGTGTATTTATTCATTCTAGCACTTAAGATAAAAAATAGCCCATTAATTTACAATAATCCAGCGGTGATAATTTTGTTAACGCTAGAGTACCTGCAATTGAAATTTCGTATACTAGGCCAAGAGGAAACAAAAAAAATGTTTATCTCAATATACGAAATTACTTGGCAAGAGGCTATTTTAAACAGTGATGACAATGACAATAAAAATGATGAATTTGGTAAATGAAAGCAACCTCCGAAACACAAAAATTTAGGTGATTCTATTAAAATATACAAAAGTATTTTTCAAAATAAGTCCTGTATATATACATTTTGTTTTTAAAAATTTTATTTAAGGGTATCGTTTTGCAATTTTTACAATAACTAACCAAACCAATTTAATGTAAATATGTAAAAAATTATTTCCAAATTCAATGCGAAATCATCAATTACTGTTACAGGGGTTACTGTTCGAAAAAAGGTTAAAGTTACTCATTTATTGGCAGTATAATACGAAAAAATTATTCTCCAATAAAGAACACCGAGATGAATCATTGATGAGATTAACATTCGCAATGCGAAAACAAAATGACAAATATTGGTTACAAATGACACAAGACAACAGAGAATATTTATCATCGCTGGGCTCTATTAGTTTGGAAAAGGGTCGTTTCTAAGCTGACTAAATTGTGGTAACCTAATTTGTGATGTAAAAAGGTCAAATTTTTTAATCACAAATGTAATTGCAAATGGTAAAAAGTTTCTTTTGTTTTTCGATGTTTTTCTCATTAAAACAAACTAAAACTGGATATATTTTTATTATTTAATATATCTTGGTATGTAAGAAAAAAACTGAATTTAATTTCTTTGAATCGAGCATAACATGTCCTTGCTGTCGGACGAGACCAACGAATATTTGCGGAATAATCTCGAGCATTTGTATTCTGCATTTGTAGCAAAAGAATACAGCTCGAACTTTTTTTTATATACTGCATTTTGTTTCTTTTTTGTTCGTGAGCTTTCTAATATACATTTTATTTCGGAAAAAAAATTATTAACTTGAGTGGGATGGACGATAATTTGGAACAAATTGGGAAAATTATCAAACACATCGAAGAAATTAGCCGAGAGACCATCGATGCGAATTTGGATCGCATCATCATGCAGCTCGTGGGTCGGTATGACACCAAACAAAGTCGAAATAAAATCATTTCCATTGTCGGATCCAGTGAACTCGGTAAAATCACTCCGCAAGAAGTTTCACCGTTCGGTTATTATATATGCATTTTTGCCCATTAGTAGATAAAAAAAACAACGAGGGGCCGAGTATGACTGCGGGTTGGTTGCGAAAAAAAAAAGTTTGGTTTACCAACGCATAATTTTAGACTTTGATGTCAACAAAGAACACAATTTCGTCGCGTATGAAGAGAACCTCGTTTGACGCGACAGTGTGATTCGGTTTGTCGAGAATTTTACCATGGCCATGTTCCCATTTTATGTCAAAGGATCATGTCTAGTGACACACCGACCTGAAAAAGCTGATTTTCACCTAATTTTACCTATTGTGATAGAATTTGTTAGCACGCATGTGTTTTTTTCCTATCTTACTTGCATCTAAAAGCAATCTAATGAAGTGCTAAAATTAAAGATTGTGTTGGACAATCCAGAACAATGTTCCATGCCAACCGCTCGAGATCATATTACCGAATGGCTGAGCTCATATAACCATTAAAAAAAATTTAGTCCCATCAATATATGGACATTAAAAGATGAACTCGTTTCTTTCATTCCTTTTTTCGATCCCTTCAAAGAAGGTGAAGCTATTGTCGTTTCTATAACTTGCAATTCATCGCGAGAAGGTTTTTCTTTAAAACTTCATAAGACGAATACATATGTTAGGCGGTCCACCTTCATCGACCAATATGTCTGCCAAATGCGAAATTACGAGGAATTTATTAGAGTAAATAGTCATCGGGCAAATACTCAAAATATTTAAAGTAATGACGATTAGGGTAGCTACTATGGAGAAGAGGTGCCGATATCTGATGGTTGGGTGAGGTCATCCATTGGGTCAAGTAATTATGAATTTGGATTTGAATATATTCGCGCGTATTTTGCTCTATATATTGATGGTGAAATTACTCACGAAATTGAAAATCTAAGTGGAAGTGACAATGAAAATGTAGTAACTGAGATGTACGAACTGTATCGAGTTAGTATGGCCGAGACAAATTTTCAATTCGAGACAAAGCAGTTGGAGAACACTTTATTTAATGTTGAAAATCTAGACATTTCGTCCGACATGATATTTTCCGAACATGTGTTGGGAAGTGCTGAACTCCATGTTCCTTTTTATAATCACGAGTTTTATCCATTTAGTAAAAGTCAATTGTATGTTATTGATCGTCTCGAGGAGGTAATACAGGAACCCGTCATTGATTTCGGTTACTACAAGGAAAATTTCATGCATGTGCTTATCGAGGGATTATCTGGCGAAAATCCAAATTATTTTTACATAGCCTACCTTTGCTATGTGTGCTATTGTCGAGTAAATAATATCGAAATTAAGAACGCTAACCTCATTAACGAAGTAGTTGAATTGCCAAAAAAAGTGGACTTTGGATAAACACCAACAACAACGGCAGCCTCGGCAGAATGATAAAAAATAAATATTCTCAAATTGGCTTGAAACGAAAAAAAAAAAAAAAAAAGATTGTATGGCAGATGTAACGAATATGAATGCGGGTATGATGAAGATGGTATTTATCCTCCCCCCCCCCTTCATAACATCAATTAATGTCACATTAGAAACATTTTAAAAAAATTATGACTGGTTTGTCTTTATTTTATCAGAGATGTTGAATTATTGTTATACAACAAGTGTATTGTCATTGCTCGGTCCCTATATTGATAGTAAAAACTGATAAAGTTTATTGGTTGTATGTTTAAATTTTTCAACCTGAATCTGTACGCAAAATTCTTCTAACGTGGTTGTTGTATTCACGAAAATATAATCAATCACTTGTACATAGGATTCTACAAAACCGACATGTTTTACTTTTTACTTTTGTCTCTATGCGAAACCCCTCTCTATTGGACAAATTTACTCAATACATACAAATATATCGTTTTTGGCGAATCCAGTAGTCGTGAGGGAGGATATAATGAGGATTCGGCTTCAAACAATAAAAAGAAGTCGCTTTCATTGGCTGCTCACAAAGCGATTAATTTCTTCTTTTCCGACATTTTGTTGGTAAGGCGATGTGGTAACTTGGTGATGTTAATTAGTAATGGAAGTTTTTCGATCGTTCGCGAAAGTGAATTACATATCAGTCTTTAAATACCTGAATATGAAGTGGTGCTTGACCATCTGGGTTACCAAGTTTTTCACAATGGATATGTGATTAATCCATTATTAAATGTATTCGAAACAGCTTAGCTTTCCCTGAGTTAATGGGGGCCATAAAACACCGTAACGATATTCGAAAACCACTGATATTCCTTGTCCATTTTCTTCGTGTTCAATATCGGGGTTTCGATATCTACCTTAAGCTGCCACATTTCCTATTGCAGTTGTAATGCAAAAAGTTGATGGTGATGTTACTTTGCCCGATATTTTTTAATGTAGTGGTTAAGCAATATGTTTTAATTGAACCCGATTTTAAACATCTGGAATATATCGATGAAAAATTAGTGGTAATGTTTAATAATCTGACATTGAACTACCAATGGCCTCCTGCGATCATCGAAAATTTAAAGCTCATTTCCAGCACAAAATTGGCAATTGCTTTCAAGATGTTTGTTTACTTGCTGTATATTTTGACTCAAAAATACTCAGTGAACCTAAAGCAAGTTACTCCATTTTTGCATTCAATTTTTGGGCACCACATGCCAAAATACTCGGTTTACCCAATTTCATTTTCGACTCGAAGAATGTCCTTCAGTTTTGTGATTTTATAGTTTTAGTAGTAGAGAAGGAGACTCGGATGACGAATATGATACTACCATGGAAGCAGATTATAGAACCATCAATGATGGAGATGACAGAACGACCACATTGTTCAACACCTCGCAGCCTCTGACTTCTTTTTATGTCGCAATTGAGAATTATTTTCGAGTAAAACGAAAAAAACACATTGCCCATGATAATGCTAAACAAAGAATGCTATCTTTGGTAATAGATGCTTTCCAGGTTTCCTCTCCTTCACTTCCGGGGGACTGCCCAAATAAAAATGAGTCTCTCTTTCGATTGTCGCAGTAGGATTCGGTGTCGGCGATGGGAGATGGAAACGAGCTGCTCAGCGAAGACAATTTTGGGTTCGTAGTGCAAAATTTGAAATATGGTGATAAGGGCTGGGTAGAATCGTCCATCGAACTGACTGAATTCAAAGATCGATTCATTTGCAATGCATTCATCTTATTGTCATATTTATTGCGTATGGAGCTTCTCAATTCCTATATCGATGGACAATGTTTTCTTTATTTATACGAAAATCGTTTCGAAATATACGACGATGCAAAACAATTTATTGTAAAATACACTGGCCAAACTTTGTATATGAATCATGTAAAAGGCCTTGCTATTTTACTGCATTCATTTTGCGAAAATTCACAAGTTCGCCTTCCCAATTATATATCGAGCCGAGGATCGAGTGACGCCATCTCGAAAAACTTTACGATAGGTACAAACACTTAAATGTGTACCGGAAAGCATATCAAACTACCCCTGAAGAGGATTTATTACTCACCGAGTACTTGGACCATGTGTACATTGGATTCGCATCGATGATTCTATATGGGGAATTCAATATGGATCTGATGGTCACTTTAATGAAATTCATGGCATCTTTGAATCTCCGAGGTAATCAGTTACGAATGCCCCTGCTACTTTACGGTAAAACTGGTGCGGGAAAAAAAAATATATTTTCAGATACTCTTTTAAAATTTCATAACACCGGTATACCAAATCACCTCACATTGAATTCGGCCAAGATACCACACAACGTTCACGATCCCCTAGCTGTCGCCCTGAGTCACAACACATGTGTTTGCATCGACGAATTAGATTCATTCAAAACCAGTCGCTTCAAAGTGTTTTGTAAAATAGGTTGCATGTCAACACGATTCATGTATTCGAGTAAATCAGTTGAATTACCGATAACAGCCAAACCCATCATTACCCGACAAAAAATGCTTTCGGTTGTGGATATGGTAGTTATCGGCCGATTGCTCCCATTTATGAAAAGTTTCCAATATGTTCAATTCAATCCCAATAACCCTTTGGTTGATCGCTTGCTCGACAAAGTGGAATTGTGTAATCACAGCAAAGCGACCCGGATTTTTGGCGGTACATAATTGACACAATGGGTACCAGAATTTACATCTGGGCAAGATATTTTAGGAATCCATCTTCTCAATACATTGTTATTTAAGAACTGGTTTTACTATAAAACGAATAGGCCAGTTTCTATTACTAAACCTTCGTACGTCGATGCAAAGTACCAATAATGTGTGCTAAATTCACACATAACATTAAAATTCTTTTCGACGGTAAAAATTCGTGTGTCCAATGAAAAAATGCCGGAAAGATGGGTGAAAGAATTTATTCAAATGTGGTATGAAAATAACAAGAATTTGTTTCCTGAAACAAAATTGAATGATTTTTATAGAAAGAAGTGCATGATGAATTGGACAAGCATTTTGATAAAAGTGATCGAACCTACAAAATATTATTGTCACTTCCAAAAATGTAATATATACTGCTTTTGAAAATAACTCATTTTTATAATTTTTCAAAAAAAGCATAAATGTAAATATGTAACGAAATAATAACTTATTTTATTCATTACAAAAAAAACTTATTATTGCATGGGTAATTTACATCATATTTCTCTTTTATGATCAAATTACCAGTATGATCATAATAATGTACAAAAGTTTCATCCCAAAGAGACTCGAAACTTTATATAGTCTATTTGTATTAACAATTTCACAAAAATCTATACCTTCTATATCTTTTACTTTTTTAACACAAATTATTACAATTTTTAACTCACTTTACACAAAACAATTAAATTTGATATTTTCATAAAAATATACCAATTTATAATCAATTTTTGCTTTGTCACTAATCTCTGCGAAAGTGTCAATTTTTTTCGATAAAACATGACGTTTTTGAGATTGATATATTTTGGTATTTACAAATCATATATGCATAAACAACTGTGGTATACTGAACCTTAGAGTAAATTTTCTATATATGTATAAACTTTACTTCCATGATGTAATCTCACCTTAACTGAACAACCTGCTTAATCACGGATTTTAACATTGAACCAGGACACGGGTGTTATTGCAGTAATACCTTACAAAAGGCAGTTGTAGAAATTCCTTCCTCCTGCCAGTAAACATATTACAATATATTAAACCTCGCGCCTGATGTAAGCCAACTTTGACTACATGCCAGGTCACCCAACCCAGAATGGCATTCTCGCATCAGCAACTCGTGCAGAGATCCTCGCTTTTCTTTTATGCATTTATGTGATCCAATTGCAGGCTGTTGTCATAACACTGTTTATGTAGTGTGAATAGCCACTTATGTCGTGACTTGAATCTAGCAGCATTTACATACAATATCGAACCGGTGCAACTGGCATTCCTTTCAAGGTAATGCGAATGAATAATGCAGTTTGATGCTGCATGTTTTTTGTTGAACGGTTATTCTCTCGTTGTAAAATTGAAATTAATAACGTCATCGTTAATGTTGAAAGTTGGCCACAGCCACTCACCGATTTAATGAATTTTATTATTTTAACTACGCAATTTTTTTTTGTTTAACAGTAAAGGTGGCCTCTTCGCCATATCTGGAATATAATTTACGTTGATCTCTTCCTATTGCGGTTTAATACTTCACTGTTAACTAAAAAATTCGAAGCATTAAAAAAAACCCTGATAAAAATAAATATAAGAATTTTTTGAAGAAATAAGGTATAAAAGCAATGTCGATGTTGGTGGTTTACCAGTTTATGAGTAGACAAGATATTAACAAGGATTTTATTTAATTTCAAATGTGAAAAATTAAACTTTTCCTAATGATTCCTTCCCGTTTTTGGGATGTGATGGACAGTCTCGTTGGTAAGAAAAAAAACATTGCGCGGTTTAACACCTTTGGAAAAATTGTGAAATACAAATTTCTCGTAAAAGGAGGTCTCTTGGGAAAACGTGGTTAGGGTTAAATTTTTAGAGATATATTACTCAGTAATAAAATGTATTTATTGGAAACAAAATTTTCTTTTAAAAATTTTGAGAAAAAGTTTATAACTTGTGTATATTCATTTTCAAAGTCTGAACTCAAAGATACGCACACAACAAATTTAAGATCGGAAAAATTAACTCTATCTAAAGAACAGGAATATGTTAAAATGACTTTGTTTGCATCTCTCGACGATAATGAACCGTCTGAAAAACTCAAATTTGTAACTTTAAATGGTGCCGGAGGAACGGGAAAATCTACATTAATACATGTTTTTCTCGAGGAAAAAAATATGGAGTTTATTATACAAAAACTCAACATATTTTACTATGTAATATATTACGTCAAATGAAGCTGGCAAATTGACTGACTTTATCTAAATTTTTGATACAGTTAACAAAGTTCAGTTATTTTGGATACTTGAAATTCATGGAACTGTTACAGCTAATCGATCTCGATAAAGTTCAAAACGTAGTAGAAAAACTCAACGATTTGCGATCTAGAGTACAACACATCGTCTTTTTTCGTAGAATGTAATAACGACCCTTGTGGTTGCTACGATCTACCCATTCTTATATTTGTAGATGAATGTTCTGAGATCAGTGCATATTTGGCAAAATTTATATTTGGAATTTTTCAAATTACAAAGCAAGCTTATAGTCAAATGTTGATTGTATTTTGTGGGGATCAGTATCAATTAAAGCCATTTATGACAAATAAACATTACGACCTCTTCCTCATTCGTGACCTATGCAGTGAAAAACTTTTTCTGACCACACAGTTCCGGAACGCGGATTTTAAATTCCAGGAATTCTTGGCAACATTAAGTACTACTCCAAACTGGAAGAATCTACTTACTCGTCATTTTGGTGTATTATGTAATCGGAACAGAAGTTGTTTCACTTTGGATTTTGAGTATCCGGTAGAGTTGTTAGCGACGGCGAATGAACCAAAAATAGAGGTTGCTTCACATTTAATATACAATTCAAAATGTATTTTGAATTGGGCGGAGAAAAACTTAGTGAAATTTTCTTCATTTTCGTTTTTCGGCTTCACAAATATAGAAGCTCATTTTGTAAATCTGAGTTTATCAACAGCAGTTCTCGCCCAAATTAAAAATTTTCTAAAGGACTGTGTATGTTGTCTCGACATGGAAGACTCGTACAAACAAAACATTTTCAAGAACCGCCCCCATTTCACCCCAATTTGTTTCTCAAACGACAGTAAAACTATAATGAATGAAAAATTGACAATATTAAGCCCACTTACTTGTGTCTAATCATCGGCATTCCATATCGTAGTTTAACCCACGGCCACAGTGTATGCATCGGTGAAGTTTTATATTATTTGGGAGGTCTCAGAGACGAAATACTCATGTGTGATATGGAAAAAGCAAAAAATTTTTTATACCAAGACGTTTTTTTAAGATGAATGTTTATACAATACATACATTTGCATTTTAACATGTGTGCGAAGCTTCTGAAAACAGTAAACTTTTAGTTATGGCTTTTCTATTCAAATATGTTGTGGAGAAACAGTTCAAAGTAGCATAGGATTGACCATCGACAATGACATTTGTGCAAATTTAACATGACGCACTCTGGAAGAGATTTACTTAGTCTTATTGGGAACAGTGACTAAGAACAAGTTGAAATTTATTCAAGTGTAAAGACAAATTTTGTTTGTAAAATATATCAAAATGTATTTATTGTATACAAGGTAATGAATAAAAGACATCAAATTTATGCTTGGACTGTTATTGTTTCTATTTTATTTATTTGCAATTTAGGTTTCGTATTATGGAAATTAAAAAATTAATTAATAGTTCGGTGAATACACAATTTGGTTCTACCGCATATTTTAAAGCAACTACAATTCAGGATCTGTATCTGGTAATTGAATCCTGAGAAGAAAATTGTTACCCCATAAAAAAAATAATATCTCGTGATTTTATTTTTGCAATTAGGGAATTATTAAAAATGAAAACGATGCATATGTTTAACAAAAACATAACACATTCCGAATTTATAGAAACTGTCAAATTCATTCATGTTGATCCACAACTGTACTTGAATTTTTTGGTTGACTTTTATCGTAAATAATATTATTTTTTACGATTCTATATAGAGATTAAATGGGGTAAATATATACTCACTAATATCTGAAAGGGATCAACTCGCTTCTGAAATTAAATTTAAAATTTCGCAATTAACACATTGTTTAAATGCTTTATAATTGGAACAGTATACTATACAACAAAATTGTTTGGGACCGCATATCAATCGTGAAAATTATAAAATATTTTTGAAGCATGAAAAACACTCAGAAAATGGAAGTATTATGCAGTTTACAAAATTACTATCCGAATATAATTTTTTATCATCCCATATCGAACAGGTTATAAAGGGGATTGGTTCTTTACGACACACATATGAAAATATATTTTACCATATGAAGAAAATACATTTATTTTCCAATTATCGCGATGATGTATTGGCGGAGATAGATATTTTATCGGAGGGGGTTTCAAAGACGAATGAACACTTGAAAGTACGTAAATTTATATTACTCTTGGTTGAAACTTTGAGTTATTCTCAAATTTTGGAAATAACGTCTATATGTCTTGCTTATCTGTCTTTAAAATACGATGAAACTGCTATTCAAACATCTGTGAGACAAGTATTTTATGGTGTACCTGTTATTAAATGCGATCCAGACTTGGTCGTCGTGTCACCCGATGGACAGCTTTAAAGTAAACAATTATTATAGGTTATTTTAAGGTTTTTATTATCGTTTGCAAATATATAGATAAGAGCTATGAAAAACGTAAATAAAAAACTCTATGTGGGATTGGGTCTACTCATAGTTACCTTAATTATTGTAATTCCAATCGGTATATTTATCTCGAATAAACACCATAATTTTGACACCTCTAGAATTGAATCAGATGAGGAAGGTGGCGGGGGTGGCGTAAAAAAGGAAAATTACATCTCAAAGTCTACAGCCCCATCTCAAGAAAATGAATTTATGATAGAAACGGATTTTGTAAATACTAATGAATCTTGCTTAACCGATGAAGAACTATTGTCGATAAAGGCGTCCATCATCAAGCCAGGTGAAGCGAGTATAATCGTTTTAAAACTACTAAAAGTTACACTCTAAATATTCCCATGGGTGTATGTACTCGGTTAATATTTAAGAATTTAAAGCATTTGAATTTTGAAGCATACAACACAATTTCTGATCTTTTCGACGAACATTCACAAACAATATTTACTGTTCATCTAAATGACAATGAAGATGGCCAATTTAATGGTTCGTTGGATGTGAATGAAATTAATTATAAAACTTTACTTGACAAACCCCTAATTTATAAACAATTTTACATTGAATGGATGTTTGAGAATGGAATTGAATTAGTTTACGGGTAATATCATAACCGGATTGTAATTGTGCCCTCCGAGGAGTATAGAAATCTTAAAGTTTTTTCAATGAGTTTTATTACTAATGCTAAAACTATTTTGAAACTTGAAAAATAATAAGCAGATGTTATAATGAAATATGTTTCAACAGTTGTTGACAACCTACTTGGCAAATTCGATATAAGAAAACTAACTCATATCATGCGGTTACTGCGGTCGAGAGCGAAGGTCACGTTGCTATTACACGAATCTACTTACCAATTGCGTGAAAATGTTTTAAATATAAAGAAGTATAAAAAAATCTGCAATGAAACTTGTGTAATGATAACTGGAACAAAACAAGCAGCAGTTCAGTTTAACATTTCGCAAAATCTAAACTAATATACACTAATAACTTTTTTAGATCTTAAATTAATTGGGTGTGGCCAAGTCCAATAAAAAGAATTTTTCTAATTGAGTTGTCGAGGTCTGTAATATCCACAATACCTCATAAGGATATTTGCATTACAATAACTTTCTTACTTACACAGTGAGTATATAAGACTGAGACACTCAAACGATCGTTCACAGTCAACCATGAAGTGAAGACATTATGATTGCTCATGATCAATACCTCTTCGATGAAAGGGAACTTTCACCTCTGAGTTCGGCGGCATATCATGGTCAGATTGAGGATCTTGTATTTATGAAGCAAAGGGGTTAGGACTTTGGAAGAGTGGGTCCTGGCGGCAAATTTCCAATTTAATGGGCTGCGGCTGCTGGGAATTTGGAAAGTGGACAATTTTTAATCGCGGAAGGAGTTAATATTTTGGCTAAAGACTCTGATAATATGACTGTATTAGGGTATGCAATCTATTTTTTTGATAATTGGTCCATGATTGTGTATTTGATACTAGTAGACGAGGCAATTAAAGGTGTTCAGAAGGATTAGAAACTTTTAATAAAAGCCGCTAAAGAAGATCGTGAAAATATTTTAAGGTACCTACTTGAAAAAGTTTAGGTGATCCAACTTTTGTTAAAAAGAACATGCTACTACATTTAGCAGCCCATGATGGTATAGTAAACTTTTTACATTTCATGTTAGAAAATGGGGCAGATGTTTTATTTATGGAGCATGGCAATATTACGGTATTATACGAAGCTGCCTATAGTATAAATACTGCTACCGTTTTGTGTGTTTTAGACAACGGGCACAAAGGAGAAGTTTGAAGATTTTTTTAAATTCTTTGGATTTATATGATGAAACTGCCATTATGTGGGAGACATCAGATTAAGTTCGTCAAATTTTGATTAACCATAGGGCAAGATCGTAAAAGGAAATTTAGTGTCTTGTGGAAAAAACAGTGGTGTGATTTCGGCTTCTAGTAGTAATACATGTATTGGAAAGTGGTCTAGATGTAATTGTCATTTTATTTCTAGTTAATAGAGCAAATAATTGATAAGTAGTAAAATTTATTCCATCCAAATTTCAAACTTTTTCCATGGATTTTCCAAACATTTTCTTTCATACAAACCTTGTCCTGACAATTACGAACACAATAAAAAAGTTATCAGCCAAATCGGTAGTTCCATCCTCAAGTGATACTCCGTCATACATGTGGCAATTGATTTATATTTATATAGATTTCCATCAACAGATGTGTTTCATTACATTGTTTTTTACACATTACTTTCAATGTTACAAAACATAATTCAAAATATAATTGCGAATTTCTTATGTGAATTTTAGTAAAGAATTCCATTATAATTTGTCGATATCATAAATTGAAGTTATACATTATTTCAATAAGAACTTCTGCCATATTACAGGTAATTTATTTTAACAGTTTTTCCAAGATAATAATGAGTGGATCTGGTCTCTCGACTTGTTCCTTGCTGAGAAATATCAACCATCGTTTTTTGTTTAGGGTGTTTTTTTTAATGTTGCGGGTTGTTAGATATCGATCTTGGTCTTGAACATCTCTTCTTTGAATTTGTATGGCCAGTAGCAGGTGATGACTTTCGTTTTGTAATACCTCATTGGCTGACATCGGCTTTGGGGGTTTAGTTGATGGGAGACGCTAAGCCTTTGCGATCTTCGAATATATCTGTTGGCAAAATAAATTGTTTGTGATATTCAAGTAATTGTAATTTTACTGTTGGAATAAAAAGTTTATATAAATACATTCGATACTTACAGAGATTAATTTAGATAGAAATGTGGAGCGAGGAGTGCCCCACTTGAATGTGTCACTTCCCAATCACTCGATTCTGCAAACTCTTCTTCCTCCTCCGATTGTCTGGAACTCACATTAACCTGCGATCTGTGAGCAAAAAATTTCAAATAACTGGTGATTATTCTGTATTGTATACCTAAATCACCTAAAAAACACTACATTACATATCCAATGATACAACAAAACCCACCTAAAAAGTCGTATATTTCGTATTCAACTATAAACCGGAAAAGGCCAAAACAAATGCAAAATGTCTCCCTGCATATCCAACCAGCCTTCAATTACCTTTTTTTTACCAAAAAAAAATTTATGCGTATCCACATGAAAAACCTACCTCAATTGAAAAGTGGTGGGTTTGCATATCCAAACTGACAGGCGTAAATTGGCACCATGCGTCATTTGTTCTGATTCGCGTATCCAATTTCCCTCCTGAAATTTTTTTATAAATACCTAACTGTTTCCTGTGGCTATCCAAACCGAAAACGGAATAATTTGTCCCTTTCCCATGTGTTTCCCGGGCACACCCCTGTGTGGAAGTGACTTGTTAAAATTTTCCTATTGCGTATCCAACAACAACTCATCTACACCCATAACAAATAGCCAGCTAGTAAGATGAGTTGCATAACTAACAATGAGCGCAAAAAATATCAAGACATGGAAACTCTAAAGCCTTCACTGGCTTACAACGAGGGACTATAATCAATGCATTTCATGTATCAATGCCTCGTAATCACGAGTGTTGTGCAAGGCTCTTTTGTTTTGTTTGTTTTGATGAATGTTGTGCAATCCACGCCTCTGTAGTCGCGATTTAAATATGTTGATGATGACAACAGGAAATCACGACACACTCGCGAGTGTTGGGCAAGGATCTTACGTTTTGCTTGTTTTAATGAATGTTGTGCAATCCACGGCTCTGCAATCGCGATTTAAATATGTCGGTGATGACAACAGGAAATTACGACACACTCGCCAGTGTTGTGCAAGGACCTTTCGTGTTGTTTGCTTTGAAGAATGTTGTGCAATCCACACCTTTGCAGTCGCGATTTAAATATGTCGATGATGTCAACAGGAAACCACGACACAGGCTTCACAAGCTTAAAATTATTATACCACATCTCTGCACTCGCGAGTGTTGTGCAAGGCTATTCCAAAGACTTCACAGGCTTATTAAAACGCATTTGACAGCAACCACGATCATAAAATTAATGTGCCACACCTCTGGACACACAAGTGTTGTGCAAGGCTCTTCCAATGCCTTCCCAGGCTTATTAAAATGCATTTAACGTCAATTAGTACCACGCCTCTGCAGTCACGAGTGTTGTGTAAGGCTCTTTTGCTTTGTTCATTCTGATGAAAGTTGTGCAATGCTTTGTGAAAATTGGATCGGTATTGCAATTGCAAGTTCGCAAGTTTGTACTCAGCCGTCCTAGTTTTGCAGATTAAAACAACTACTCATTTAAACTTTAAACTGACATAATAACGACTCACGACGATGGCCCCATTTCACAAGGCGTAGTTTACAAAGACGAGTGCAAACTGTACAACTGTCATAACATGGCACCCTCGAATCCACGGTAAACCAGGGCACACGTGCAAACAGTAAACAGCTAGTCGCCAAGTCAAAACCAACTTGCTAAACACAAGCACTTGGCAAGCAGAAGAAATATTCAAACAACAGCATCCCAAAAGGCAGCAAAAATTAGAGCAGTGACATTACTCGTCGCTCACAAATGCTCGTGTCCTCATGAGCAGGCCAGGAAATAAAAACCAAAAGGTGTGTAGAATGGTGTTAAATAGCTTTTATACACGAGAAAAGGGTAAATGTGAGACAAACAAAAAAAAAAAATTCTAACTCAAATCCGACGCAGAATAAAGCTATTGAAGCAGAATTCTAAAGATGCGCTGTTCCAATACTGCATAAAAAATTTCTCTAGATTTCTTTACATAAATTTTACAAGAGGTAAATTCGGACAAAAATGTATTACGACGATGTGACACGATACAACTTCACCAGGCGTGGTCGACGAGTCTCGATTCTCCCTGGTTCACAACATGACTAGAGTCGTCACCTTCACCAAACTCTCCATCTCCAATGGGTGTACAGATCAGATTGAATAGCAACCTCCGTACTCACACCCCCAAAGTAGTACTGCCAATGCAGACTATACCCCAGGCTACTGTAACAGAGTGCATTAATTATAAACACGTATACACAAAAAGCCATTTATCCCTGGTTACACTGTAAGCTCGCCACCTCTGGATGCCAACACTTTATTAAGCTGTGTACCCTCTTTTGATGTCAAAGTTATGGGAATTCCTTGACAACCAACAGTTTATCAGGATGTGGAATAATACCTGTCCTATATAACATGTGTCCTTATACCTCGGTCTCAGAATAACCAAAACTACATTTAGTAGATTTTACTGCTGTATTATCTTTAAGACTTGCTCTAACTGATCAAAATGTTGCTGAAATGAAGTACCCATTATCACGAGTGAGTGAAGATATATGGACGCTGCATAACAGCGACGTCTTGAGAGCCGATGACGGTGATTGAAGTGAGTATGAAGCAGCGCTGGAATGAAAGGATGGGGGAAACTGGAGATCCCCGAGAAAACGCGCCGACCAGTGGTGCCGTCCCGAACGATTCCTACATGCGACATTCCAGGTGTGACCCGGCCGGTGATAGAACTCGGTTTACCTTGGTGAGAGGTAAGCAGGCTAACCGCTCAACCATTGCGCCCCCCCCCCCC
>NQII01000007.1:2690730-2767699 GCA_002778355.1 Clitarchus hookeri
CCCATTATCACGATGTTGTCCAAGTACACAAGGCACGAACCCCACTTAAGTCCAGATGACACCTTGTCCATGTATCTTCGAAAAATAGCTGGGGCTGTTTTTAACCTAAAATGTAACATTTGGTAGCAGAAGGTACCCTCGGTAGTCACAAAAGCCATCTTATCCTGATATTTGTCTGCCACCCTAAGCTGGCGCTACCCTGCATTCATATCTAAAAGAGTAAAGTATTTTACACCTGTCATATGGCTTAAAAAATCACCAATACGGGGGTAAGGGTATTTCTAATCATTTAGCACATCATTCAGCCAATGGTAATATACACACATTCTCATGCTGCCATCCTTCTTTCGGACTAGGTGTAACACCAAAAGATTTGACATGGCTTCACTATTTTATTTTTAATGTGTTCCTGAACTATGTAATGTACGATATCTTGTTCACCTGGGGACACGCTGTATGACACTGAGGAAATTGGTAAACTGTCGCCAGTATCTAAACGGACCACCTCTTCTTTAATGCGTTGAATCTGAGCGGGGTCCCAAATAAAACAATTCCTATATATTGAGAGCAACTTCAAAATCTTGGCTTTTTGTTCGGGAAACAAAAATGTGTAAATGGCTAACTTTGTTGTATCTAATTATTTTTTCTTGGATGTGTGAAATACAGACACAGATTTTTCTGTTTCTTAAACTTCTTCGAATTACTACACAAAACCTAATTTCATCCCACAGTGTAGATTACATCGTGGTTCGAAGTATTTGTTACCCAAATGTATGGGTGCTTAGTTCTGCTTACTGTGCTCCTTGGAACTAAGAATGAATGCCTGTCAAACAAAACTTTCATCGGTTCCATTATGACTGTATCTGGTTTCGAATCACCTACTATATCGATTGGCACAAATTGCTGCTTCGTAATTTTAACTTTTATCTGCTCCTGTAGGGCCATAACCCCTGCCTATGTACATTGTCTGGTTCTATTCCCTGAAAGAGGTAGAATAGAGAGCGGGTATTCACATTCTTAGCTCTCTGTATTTTTTGGACACGGGGCGGCCTTCTGTTCTGCAGGTTTAATTTCCTGTCGTGGTAGGTAGAATTAGGTTTTCTGCCTCCCTGATCACCGCCCCTAACACTAATTTACCTTTCTTGTACCTGTTTATCCTGAGATACGGTTGACCCCCCGGCCCTACAGTGGATTTCTGCTTCGAATCTTGTCAGGAATTCATATCCATTATCAAGCCCTTAATGGGTGCCTGTACTATTCCTACAGGATGGGACTACTGGCATTTACCCAAATGCAATTTTAGATTAATAATAAAATGCAATTGTTGGCTCTGACCCATATCCCTGCAAATATCCTGGGTTCGGCTACTTTCCAATACTCCTGTGGAACCAGACTATGGTGAATCAATGACACGGCCGCACCACTATCGATAAAAATGGGGATTTCTGCACCAACAACTGTGGTTCAGCGACTAAGCGCTCTCTCTCGCAAGCATAATGGTATCGTGGTTTTTTTAGGGGAACGGCACCTCTTTTCAAGCCAGCCCTTGTTAGTTTCCCTGCTGCTTTGTTTTCGGTTCGTCGGAACAGACCTGCTGTAAATGCCCTGGTTTATTGCATCTGAAGTAAATGGGCTTGCAATGCCGCCAACCTAGAACTTTATCTACCCACATGCCTAGTTTCAGTTTTGAAAAATCTTAAAAGGCTGTCATTTTACACAACGTACACAATTTTGATGGAAATGTGTTGCTTTAATTTGAAATACATCACAAGCTCTAAAAAAAACTATTGAGCAACTTATATGCAAAAGTAGCCATATCCACACCGCATCTTTGAAATGTTGAGTGGCGATTTCTCGAAAACAATTTACCGGGGCGAAACTAGAAAAAAAAAAAAAAGGACGTTTTGTATTCATTGTGCCATGGAGGGTCATAATGGGCCACGACGTTTTCTTTACCACACAGTGTTTCAAAGTTCCCTGTGAAAAGACGGTGACTACCCCTACTTAACGCGTTGAAGGAGGACGATTTTACCAACCAACCATATTCGTGAAACACCCTTCCGATTTTGGTAGCTCCATCTCAAGTGCTTCCTGCAATAATTACTTTTATGGATTTCAAAATTCTATTTTCAACATGGCGTACCTCCCTTAATATTCACACATAATGGTGTCAAAGTATATCCCACCTTATTTTCCACAAGGAATCACCTCATGGATCGTAGTACACATTAGCAGCAAATATCTTGAAACCAACTTCTTTAATTTATTTTGTAATCATTTTTGTTAATAAATTGTGATATATCTAATGGTTTTTCAGCAACTTTGATATCATCACATTGGCTTAATTTATATGTAAATAAATGTTTAATAAAATAATATTATTTATTTTTTATTTATTTAAATGTATTTAAATCGTTAACCATATTATTTTAATTTAATAATATCATTTTATTAATAATTTTTAGGAGCTGAATTGTTACATAATTATTTAATATAGCGAACCGGCCTGGCTTCGCCCAGGTACCATTGAGTTTTACAGTGATACACTAATAAATAAATTGGGAAAAAACAATTCATTCATGTGAAAATAGAATTATAAAATTATAGTATGTTGGCCTAGGTTTTTAACGGATTACGGCAACCCAAAAGGAAGGAAATATTTCTTATCTTGTAGTCAAGAAGTAAGGTATTGTTTTTGGAGTGTATCTGTGCAACTATCGCGTAGGTACCACATTTCCGCTTACCAGCGTCGATGTATGAAAATCTAAACGTGAGTTTCATCAAGCTGTAGCATTAGAAATAAGTGTACCTAGGTACTGCTTTTTGCGCTTGGCTGAGGGAACTTAATCGATCACCAATGTTAAGCTACGTTCCCAGCGGCACACATTTGGATGGATGACCGTTTAGTGGCATAACATTTGAGCGCTTCCGGGCTTTGGAGGTCACGTTAAATATTCGGTCCCGGTTGTTATCGATTGATATCAGTCGTTAAGCCATTTCAGAGGTTCATGGCCGGCCTGATAAACTATAACACCAGAGGAAAAATATATTTCGCTCACGTTCGCAGCCATTGGAGAATTACGTTTTGTTGTTATTCCACAGGAACGGTACAATTTTCCGGGATAAAAATTATGGTATGTCCTATTCCAGGACCTAAAGTACCTACATACCAATTTCATCAATATCCGTTCAGCCGTTATGAAGCTGCTGAGTGGTAACAAACATACACAGACACAGTCTTCCGCATTTATAATATTAATACGATTCTTACTTAACTACTCTTACTTTTTCTGGAGGTATGAACATAACTCCTTAAATTCCAGGTCTTCCCGTAGGCGACCAGAAATATTTTCTCTTATATTTTCAGGGCCTCCAGTCGTAAGCACTGAAATCCCGACATGTATTTAACATAAAAATATTATTTCAAGATTTTAATAAATTATATTTGATTTGTTTAAACTTTGCAGTGTGTACACTTGCCGACACTGAAATTCAATTGCACCATATGTTCATTTTACTTAATTAGCCTACTTTCCAACGGAAAGAAAGGCTTATGAGATCACTTTCCTGCCTGTGTCTGTGTGTATATGTTTGTGTATGTTTATGTGTGTTTGACTGGGCGTGATGTCCCCCTCCCCCTAATTTTTTAAAGTGTTTACCGAATTTCACCAAACTCGGGCACTTACATTCAGAATGGAAGCCATTTTAATATTTAGGGTGATATGTCATATCTCGGGAACCCTCTAACCGATTTAAACCAATTTTTAATATGCTGGCAGAGTATCGTGTAAGCATTAATTTTTGAAATGTATATCTTTGATAGTCCTCCATATTGGAAGGTAGCTTCATGTATATATTTACATTATATCTTGAAAAATATCAAAGTAATTCTCACCCAATTTGGTATATAAGTAATACTATGACCGTTGAGGTATACGTAGAAGATTGAACTTGATAAGGTTCTTATTTTCAAAATGGTGGCTATACAAATATTTTAGGTTTATTTAGGTTCTTTTTTTCAAAATGGTGGCTATACAAATATTTTAGGTTTATTTAGTATACCTTCATTTAAGCAATTTCGACCACATTTTGTATGCTAAAATTATCTATTATAGGCACCTTATATGTCAAAGCATAGTCACTTTTGTCAGCCATTTTATAAGATAGTGCCACATGAATAAATAAAGTTTTTTGTCATATCTCTGTAAACAATGAACCGATTCCTACAAAATTTGGAAAACCAGTAGTACAGCAGCAGATTGTGTTAAATTAAATGTTTCAAGTATGTCATATACTTGTTTTTAAAATGGCGGCCATGTAGGCATTTAAGCTTAGAATGTCATAACTTCGTAACCATGTAATCGATTCAAACTTAAATTTTGCATGCTAGCTGAATAGATTACAACTATCAATACGTCTACATGGAGCATCTTTTGTCCACCATTTTGTAAGATAGCATCACATGTATACATTTTTGTCATATCTCAGGAAACAATTGTCCGATTCCTACCAAATTTGGCAAACAAGTATTACTGTGGCAGATGATGCAAATATATTTGTTTTAGGTATGTCAGACACTTATTTCCAAAATGACAGCCATATAGGCATTTTAGCTTAGTATACATTATCGTCATAACAATTTAATCAATTTCAAACTATTTTTTTATGTTGGCAGTATATATAACATCTAACAAATGCGTCTACACAGAGCATCTTTCTGCCGCCATTTTGTAAAATATGCCACATGAAAAAATTACGTTTTTATGTAATATATCGGGAAACAATAGACAGATTCCTACCAAATATGGCAAACTAATTGCACTGCAGCAGGTGGTGTAAATTAGTATGTGTTAAGTATGTCAGGCACTAAATTTCAAAATGGTAGCTAAATAAAAAATTAAGCTCACTATCTTTTATTAACGAAACTAATTCCAAATTAGCTTTGTGTACTGGCAGTTTCAATTACAATCATCAAATTTGTCTTTACAAAGCCTCATTTCTCTGCCATTTTGTAAGTTAGCCCTACAATAAAAGTTCAGTTTTTGTGTCATATCTCGGGAGGCAATCTACACATTCGTACCAAATTTGGCGAAGGAGTTGTATTGTGGTAAGCTGTAATATCACATGAATTTTTACGTGTGACATAAACTTATTTTCAGAATAGCAGCTATAAAATCCTTTTAGCTTAGTTTGCTATATCTACGGAACTATGTGATCGATTTTAGATTTACTTTGTACACTGAGAGTATACAATGATAGAATGTGCTAATACATAACTTTTTTGTTATCCATGAAATATATGTAGGTTTAATGCAATATCTCAGAGAACCATTATCCGATTTTCACCATTCTTCACTAAAGTAGCGCTAAAGTAGGCCATGTAAACTTATGTGTCTTAATTTTCTCAGTCAATTATTTTCAAAATACGGACCTGTAAATATTTTGGGTTAGTAAACCTTATCACTCGAAACATTCGACAGATTAAATTCTAAGTTGATGCGCGAATCCGATCTCTGTAATACAGTTGATTGTACCCTATCTTATAGTGCGAGTTTTTCTGGGTTAGAGTCCCAGGTAAGGCACATGTGTATTTGTAATTGTCTCACTACTGTTGTACTTGTTTCCGGTTTCATCTCTAATGATATTGCTTTCAAAGATACTTCAGGTCCTACCTACCAAATAAACTTTTAAGAAATTAATAAAAAATATATTGTGCCCATGGTGAGGAAAGTGTGCTCATTAGTTATATCAGAGTCATCGTGTTATTAAATTTAATAATATTAGGCAGTAGCCAAAACATTACCGCTTCCAAAATTCAACTTAAAATAGTTTTTATTTAATTTTTTAAATTTACATTGCTAAGTTTATCGGCCACAGTATTAAAACCTATAAATTCTAATAAACCCCATCTAAATGTTCCCCTTTCTAAAATTCAAATTATTATAAATTATTTTTAGTAAATGGCAAACACTAGAAGTTATTTACAAAAGAGCTAGAACATATTTCGTAAAGAGTATGAACTCAAGAAATATACAATTAAAAACAACCATCTTTTTGATGAAAAAAAAACATTGTATTAAGAGAAATAGCAAAACAATCAAATATAAAGAGTTATTTGAGTTAAAGAAAACAATAATTTACAAAACCTACTGATAAATTTCAAAATAACCATCCTAATATAAAAATATATAAATTACCACAAAGATACTGAAATTGAGGCATTAAATTTTAACAAACAAAATATATTGGAAAAATACTAAATAATGAAAATTGTTATAATTTAAACATAAATGATTAGATATAACACAAAGTGAATTATAAATTTACTTAAGAAAAATTATTTCCAGAAAATTTTGCAGATATGAAAGTTTCAGAATTAAAACAAAATGCTAAATATTTTAAAATATAGGTTTATTCTATAAGAATCAATATAAAATTATTAGAAAAAAATTAAAACATTTTTAAAATGAAAATATGCATTTAAGAAAATTTGAGAATTCAATTTTTATGTTGAAAATTAAAAAAAAAAATTATATTCTAAAATCTTTGCCATGAGAAAGAAACCTATAAAAATTCAACGATTTTATATTTCTCAAGTTTTTTATAAATTATTATAAAAGTATCAGTGGATCAATTTGGATCTGCTAAAAATCGTATGAAAATTATAAAATTAATTTTGAATTTTTTTTTATTTCAGGTGCTAGATGGCCAGCACCTCAAATTTCATAATGTATATAATGACACTTTATGTCATTAGAAATCAATTTTTAATGTTATGAAAATCTAGTGGTAGATGATTATCCACCACTGAAATAATTTGTTACATTTTGTATATTTTCTAGTAGTACAAATAATTAATTTCTTAGAATTTTCAGCGGGTCCAAATCTGTGCATCGGATGTAAAGGGCACTGAGTTCATTTTACAAAATTATAGTTTTGACGTAGTTTTGTTGTATTTTCTAGGCTATTTTCTGAGGTGCAGAGCACTATCTCCTACATGGAGTAATATTCGTTTTAGCCTGTAGGAAATTATACTATGTGCCGTCATGGTATTGTGGCAAAGACCACTCCTGTAAAGTTTCATAATTTTGACATAGTGCCCTTTACCTACGATACACAGAAATAAAATCACAGAGTTCTTGATAGAAAGTGAGGTCACACTCTCTATAATTACATGATGAATAAAATATTAAATATCGAGTTTGAAATTGTAATTATAAACAAACAAACAAAAAATTTACAAAATAGAATTTTAATCTTTGATTGTACATTCATAGTTTATATTGTGCAATTATAATAATACTTCTCATTCAAAAGTTTCAAATCTTCTTTACTACTAATAAGTTGTGTTTATCGCTCAAGCAACAGAAGCGTATTATTTATCATCTAAAACACAGCAGATTACTGTTGCATAAAATATATCTACTTGATGAAAATTTTATGTTTTATATTTTTTATTAAGTTCCAACCCTTTTAAGTTTTTAACCCAAGTGATTTGTTCAACTTATTGAACACTGAATCAATTTATATATAAAAATCTTCCATTATGAATAAAAAAATTTTTTTCAAACAATATTAAAAATAAATTTTTATAAATGGAAAATACTATAATAAAAAATGTAAAAAGTGTGGCGTTGAAAAAAGTTATAAATTCTTTCATTTGCATAAAAAACCAAATATAAATATCTTAATAAATGTAAGATTTGTATCAATCATTACTATAAAGTACAACATAAAACCAATTTAAAAAATATATAAAAAAATTTGAAAGAGTATTTTGAGAAATTTGGCCAATATGTTTGTAAATCATATCTGGGAAAACATAAAAAGTCAAAATCTCACGATAAAGTACAAAAGGAAAATATAACGAAAAAATGCAGACAATGCGAAGAAATTAAATATATAAATTTATTTTCTCGTCATCGTTATACAGGAGATTTATATTATATATGTACATATGAAAGGGCAAGAAATTATTACCAAAAGAATACAGGTAATAAAGATTCAAATAATCCATTTTAATTATCTAATTAATTTTATTTAAATCCTTTTTCATATACACAGTAACTGGAACAACTAAATATCAATCAAATTTAAGTTGTTGAATTAAAATAATTGGCCAAGTTTTGGTATTCTAAAATGAAAATTATGGTTTAAAAATAATAATTGCTAATAATTGCCTAATTTTATTACTGAACAAACAAAAATATTTTTAAGTATTACTAAATACAGACGAAGACACTAAAAATATTGAAATATTGAGATCTAAATTTATATGGGAAGATATGATTGTTGATTATTTTATTTATTGTAACTCTGAAGAATATCTTTAATAGAATCGTTATATAAATAATACAATTCAAAATGTATTATGTGAAGTAATAGAAAAAGGACTCAAAATAAAAAATTTCTTTCAATTCAATTAGTGGCTGTAATTCAATACCACGAATTAAATTTATATGGAGATATAGTTGGCTAAAAAATCGTTATTTGAATTCTAGAAGTTGTCAAATTTTAACTTCAAATTTTAAAACCATTAATGGTTCTTATGCAAAAGAATTAAAAATAAGAAAATTCGAAGGTATTACTCTAAAAATTACATAATACAAATTTGACCGTGTGATTAGAGTTGATATACAATCTGATATACGTTATCCACTTCGACGAGGAATTTATATAAAATAACCAAAATTCTTTAAAAATAGGAAATGTTGTATTAATATTTAAAATATAATTCAACTAAGAAAATGTGTATGTTAAAAAAATAAATTTTAAAATGTTTTGAACATATATTAGAAAGTGTCTTCAATTATATGATCATTCTAATAGACGAACTAATCTTATTATTGAAATAAATACATTTAAAAAAATTAAATATCCTGTTGGGATAATTCCTGCGAATATCAATGCATACGAAAACTTTTAAAATATTTCTCGATATAATTATGATAAAAAAAGACATTTGAATGGTTTTATATCAGTGATATATATATAAAATTTTCAAAATCATGTTATCTTATTATTATATCAAAAACATATATTTGGAATAAAATGTATCTCTAATTAACTGAGAGGTCAAACTTTTAAAAATAAATGAATGTGTGCATTTGTGTATAAAATGTTATTCAATACTTTATTCCAAAGAAAACTTAAATCAACACATTCAAATCTGTGTTCATGATAAAACAAGAATAACAATATGCATTACACCTGAAATTAATGTCAATATGTTGTCATCATACACATTAAAATACACGAACTTTAACTGCACAGGAATATTGGCAAGTTTAATATACAGATTTTATTTGGAAGCACTTAATTTTCACTTATTGCTAAACATAAGATTATCTTTGTGTTGTAAATTTTATTTTACAGCTCTCAAAATACGTGTCCCAGAAATTCTCCGCCCATAACCAGTAATTATCAATAGAGAAAACAAAACTAGGCACAATGAATTTGAAAAGTAAGGAATATTCAGACAAGTAGGAAAATATGTTAGTTAACATTTAAATGAGCAGACATGAAAAAGGATACCTTAAAAAATTTTAATGCGAAAAAATTATGGAAATGATGAAGTTAGATACCAGAGCCAACACTTTTAAGAAATTATGATTACCTGAATGTAAAAGTTTACAAAGCTGGAACGGAACACCAGGAAAAACTTAACAATGAATTAATGTTCATGCGGAACCTTAAAGATGCTTGAAACACTCGGAGAAATCCCACGATGCGCTGAGGTACAACGATTAGGTACGAGTATTCATGACATTAACTGTATGTAAAGGAAAATGGTTTATTTGTCACTGAAACACATTTGTGCTGGTTATGGCTGTAATCAATAAAATGTTAGTAAATGTTAATACATTTCGTCTATATTTCTTCCAAAAAAACACTTTACCAAAATTTAATTGCAGGATAAAATTTAAAAATCAAAATATTTCGTCCATACATTTTATACACATAATTTTTGTACTTACAAAGTGTCATACAACACTCAGGCTTTTTCCTCCACCTCACAAAAAAGTGAAGACACAAGTGTCCGCCATCGCCATCCTGATTTCGTTTTTCTATGTTTTCCTGAAATCACTCCAGGCGAATACTGATATGGTTCCTTACTATAGGCCACGGTCGATTCCTACTCGTTCCTGCATATCTGAGCAACTTGCTCCATCTCTAATGACGTCGCTGTCAACGAGACATTAAGCCCTACCTATCTTTCTACCTACAAGTGTCCGCAGTTCCATATGTTCGGTATCTGTTCCACATTGTAATTGTAAGTAACTACCTTTACTTTCAGGCACCATCTCAGTTCAGTTGGTGGATGCAAATGATCGAAATTGTCACAGTATACTGCACATTTGTCATGTTTTAGATAAGTTACCTAATGCTTACGAGACCCTAAGTGTGCATCTATATTGATTATGGCACATTTGTCATGTTTCGTTTTAGGGGGCGAATCATTTCGCATAAATATGCTAACGAAAATTAGTTAACTTCAGTTTGTGAACATGTGTGAAGGGGTTGATGTTCGAAAGAATCCGTTTCGGTTAAGATTTCATTATTGCCTCTTCCTGACATGGTGCTTTTTATTCCCTGCACCTCTTCCTCCTTGATAGGGTCAACGAATGTAATGTATTTTGCCATTTTTTACCCATGTAATAGCTTAAAGTTTACAGTTGTAAAGCTAGATTTCCTCCAGTTGTTTATGTTCGTTCAAGGCTCATTTCACCGCACTAATTATATTCGTTACTGACCCAGCGATACAAGGGCGATCACCGGCTGCAAGAATCAAGACAGGAGGGAACCCCTGTAATTTCCTACCCTCCCCCTTGGAGCATTAATTTTCTTACTTCGTCCCCAAGCCCATTTTCACCTTCACCTTCGTCACGTTTTAAATACCCCAGGTAATTTTTTTCTCCAAGTTCGGTGCCCATTGTATGGTGTATCTCGTCATTCCTATGTGCGAGTACCTTGCCTGCTAGGTGCCTGGCCTGTAGTACATTGTCCTGGAAAATGGCTATATCATGCCAGTTGCACACCATATCCAGTTTGTTGATGCACATGTCACCACATACCAGCCTTTCGGACATCTTGGTGCCAGGTCCACTAAACCTGTATACAGGAATATGAATCTCGAACTGAAGGTTGTTGACCATTCGATTATCTCTCTTCCAGATTTGGTTTTTCTTCTATGAGTCATTACATGTTACTGAGCTACATAATATATACCCATCCTTTATATGTTTCCATTTCGGAAACATGGAGATAATCAAACAGAATGTTAGTATTTTCATGCACATTACTAAGAATTTGTCGAAACCTCATGCGATGCACATGAAGGCATACTGTTGCCCAATAATAAGAGAGAACCGATGCATTGACCATCAGGTTGTGGCAAGATGTGCAAGCTTCTAAGTTTGCTGGAAGAACAGAATAGACTCCATTCAAGAGAGTGTAACTGTAATTGAAATCGCTATAAAATTTAAAATACCTGTGCTTGGCAAATGTTCAGCAGGCTGTTGATGGCATGAAAGACATACCATGTAGTGCTAATGATGTATTTGTGCTTCCGAATGAAGTGCTGCTAAACCATGTGTTCGTCTTTCGAGTATTTTGCATGCGAGAAGCAAACATGAATTTAAAATTCTTAAACTTGGGACAGCATGCGAGTGTCGTCTGTGTGTGTGCTTAACTCAGCTATATTAACGAATGACAAAATAGTTTTTTATACTACCATGTGAATTTGCTTGTCTGGTTTCACATGAACGATGTTAATTTGCATTATACAATGGAGATCCAAAAAAACATGTATAGGCGTGCGTATGCAAATAACAGAGGTATGGAACCAATCAGAGTAACGCGATGTGGTCGGCAGCACCTATATAAGACAACAAGCGTTCGGCGAAGTTGCTAGATCGGTTACTTCTACTACAATGAAAGGTTATCAAGATTTAAGTGAGTTTGAACGCGGTATTTCAGTCGGCGCACGAGAGATGGGACATAGCATCTCCGAGGTAGCGATACAATTTGGATTTTCGCGTACGACCATTTCACGAGTGTACCGTGAATATCGGGAATCCGGTAAAACATCAAATTTTCGACATCGCTGCGGCCAGAAAAAAGATCGTGAACGAACGGGACAAACGACGACTGACGAGAATCATTAAACGTGACAAACGTGCAACCCTTTCTCAAATTGGCGCAGATGTCAATGCTGGGGCATCAACAAGTGCCAGCGTGCGAACTATTCAAAACACCATAATTGATATTGGCTTTCGGAGCCGAAGTCCCACTCGTGTACCGTTGTTGACTGCACAACACAAAGCTGTACGCCTCACCTGGGCCCACCAACACCGCCATTGGACTGTTGATGACTGGAAACACGTTGCCTGGTCTGACGAGTGTCGTTTCCAATTGCATCGGGCGGCTGGACGTGTACGGGTATGGAGACATCCTCATGAATCCATGGACCCTACATATCAACAGAGGACTGTTCAAGCTGGTGGAGGCTCTGTCATGGTATGGAGCGTGTGCAGTTGGCGTGAAATGGGATTCCTGATACGTCTAGATACGACTCTGACAGGTGACAGATATGTAAACATCCTGTCCGATCACCTGCACCCATTCATGTCCGTCGTGCATTCCAACGAATGTGGACAATTCAAGCAGGGCAATGCGACACCACTCACGTCGAGTGTTGCTACCGAGTGGCTCCAGGAACACTTTTCTGACTTTAGACACATCCATTGGCCACCTAAATCACCTAAATGAACATTATTGAGCATATCTGAGATACCTTGCAATGTACTGTTCAGAAGAGATCTCCACCACCTCGCACTCCTATGGATTTAAGGACTGCCCTGCAGGATTCATTGTGTGTGTTGCCTCCTGCATATCTTCAGACATTAGTCGAGTCCATGCCACTTTGTCTTGCGGCACTTCTGCATTCTCGCGGGGGCCCTACACGATATTAGGCAGGTGTACCAGTTTTTTTGGCTCTTTAGTGTATTTATATAAAGACATAAATATGGACATTACATTCTAAGTTTTCAGGAGTATATATTAATTTTGCTGATATTATTAATATGGCATACTGGTTATCATAAAGCATTTGCCAGTTCATAAAGTGCAGTATAGATGTGGTTTCGATCAGTTTATAGTAAGACCCTAACCACGAGCAACAGCTTAATTTCGAAGTTCCGACATTGTATTCACCCTGAAGACATTGAGAATAGCTTGAAATAAGCTTGCCTCACTGCTTTTCGCAGAGACTTGTAGCTACTCTGTCAGAAGCTTCAGAGCATTATAAATTAATTTGTGGTATATTTTGTGGCTATCTACCAGCGCATAAAGTCTGTGGAAGTATTGATAATCGACCTGTTCAAAGTGTCGAATGTACGTATAAATGACGATTTATAGTCACTGCAGAATACGATCCGATCGTGTCCAAAATAAAGAATATAATTTCCTACCTCACCACGAAAACATGATGCGAAACATAGTTAGATGGTATTGGACGCATGCCTATATCGACTGGAAATGATCGAAAATTCAATTTATGCATCAAGTGAGTGAATATGTTTATATATGCATGGACATGTGTTTTGTTTCATTCGATGGATGATGACAGACCAAACCGAACTGACAAGCGAGCTTCAGCGAGCGATCGAATCTATTTGCATGAAATATCCACTTCGAAAAGTAACAGTCTAGGTCTTGAGAACCGAAGGGAAGAACCTTTCAAGTCAATCACCGGCCACCTCGAATAATTTGGCCGACAACAGGAGGATGCTTTCCTCGGCAGGATATCAAATGTGAAATAATGGTTTGAAGTTATAGCCCTGACTTGTAAATGTAAAATGAACGAAAACTACTGGAATCGGAAGGAGGGTTTGTTAATGACGAAGACGATGTGCATCTGAGTAATTTGCTGCATGCACAATAAACATGGACCAGAGGTGGGTGTCTTGCTGGGTTATTTCATCACTTCCTACTCTATTTTGAAGAGTGACAAGATGTATAGCTTGCAACACAGCGTTGATTGATATTTTCTCAGTAATGAAGAACTGATATTTTTGCCAGGTGGTGTGATGCAAATCAGATACTCCAAAGAGAAAATGAAGCAAGGGATGTGTGAAATTTGTTTCGTAAGCATCCTGAAAACTACACACAATCAGATTTACACCTGCTACAATCAAGCTATTCATAAAATGCCGAGAAAATCCCTGTGTCTTATATATGTAAGAACACAACACATGCAAAATTCGGCATTGTTGCAGGACTGTTTCCATGATTGGGCGAAACCGTTGGGTGGGTCTGCTGCAGAGACAGCAAATGCAAAATCGACAATGTGTTTTGGGACGTTCATAAGAATTTATCGATAGGCTGCGACTGCTGATCGCTTTGCAGACTGCAAGCAACCAACCACACGTCAACGAGATTACTCTTCGAAGCTGGTTACATCGTTCAAAGACGATATATATAGTTTTGGGAGAATTGCAAGTTCGGTCGACGATATTAAGCTGTAAGAAAATATGTCATGAAAGTGCTGGATGACACTTTCCAATCCAATTTGATCGAAAAGTTAGACATCACTTGTGTGTACAAATGCCATCGCTATATTTTGAGCATCATTTACAGTAGTATAGGACCTAACTATCTTCGTTTCAGGGTAGGATGAATTGAGTAGGATGTAGGATTCATCCACATTCATGATTGATGTCTCAGCTAGGGCTTGCAACCGGTGGCCATATTGGATGTTCGTTCCTCCTCCTCCTCCTGGCAATCCAATCACTAGAAATTGTTTAAGTAAAACATTATTAAAATAAAAAAATATTTAAGTTAAACATTTATATTAATAAAAATATATTTCATAAATAAATGTAAATCATCAGCCCTAAACCTTGTATTTCGAATATTTATATTGTTTTTTCTAGAAAAACTAATGAAGAGAGGTTCATCCCAGAATATTATTCCACTATAAATTTTTCATTAATTTGTGTAATTGTTTTAATGCAAGTAAGTTATGTTGCCGTGACCCATAGCATCGGAGGATGAATATATTTATTCCCCCTCAAAACACTCCTCCCATCATGGTCCTCCTGGACCTCTGTCCGCCCACTCCATCCTGCCACCTACCAACACCATGCCACAACGCCCACAACCACCTAAATCCATCCTCATATACCTACCATAACACACACCCATTTTCCCATTGTCTATTTTGTACGATTCAACCAGTCACCCTCACCTACCCCTCCATTGCATTCATATACCAGTGTATAAAAGGCCTTAGGACCCAGTATCTTGCCTGCTGCCTCCATCGTCGTCACATTCTCGCCTTAAATTGTACAGTTTATCTCCCATCCGGAATTTTCTCATCACCAAGCACAGATGTTTGCATGCTGTCCGAGAGGGCATAAAATAATTTTGGCGATCGTCGTGTACTTGAGGCTACACTCGCTCGCAGCCCCTGATTCAAAAAAAGAATTGGCCTTTCTCCCGATAGAGTTCCTGCTAACGTACACGAACCACGAAGTTCGGTACATGTATAAGAGACTAATGGCCTACCTGCAGAAGGACGAAGATATTCATGACTGCCTGTCTTGCAAGGAGTGCTTCGAGGACTGCACCAATTTTGTTTTGGACACTCCACATTCCCACAGCTGGTGCAAAGCGCGATGTTGGACAGCAGCAGCCACCATCGAAACCACCTCCTCCATCAACTAAGGATCCGCAGAGTGAAAAACGTGAATGGCTCTGTAGACCAGGCGAACACCGACATCATGTAGCTAATCACATCACGTCTCTGAACCAGCACCTGTGCCACCTGGCAACCACTTACCACGACAACATGCGATGATTGGCTTCCAGCACACGAGGGCTACATGCAGACCACTATCAGCACCAGCAGCAGTTGGTTGATGCCTGCCAAAGCTACTACAATCGCACCGCCACCGCGGTGTTCGATGCACGAGGTGATGTACACTGTTTCCTTAGAGTCAGGTATGGTGAAGTGTTATCCCAATGCCATTCCCAGGTTCCAGCATGTGAAGTACTGGCTGGATAACCCACAGCAAGAGGATGCTGTGAAACACATAAGTGCCTGCGATTGTGTGAATCATGCCTGGTTCTACCATTCCCTGGCACCTGCGTACCGCCCGAGAATTATGAATGCCAACAGCAAATCAAAAGTTTATTTATGGACAGAATCTAGTGCGATGGTCAAACATGTGCAGTGTAAATGAGGCTGGACGTAGCCCTGCCATTCAGCACCGAAGAACTGCCGGAGCTGAACGAGGGTGAAACAATCATCAGTAAAGAAAACATCCAGCAAAGGGGTTACGAGGTACGACGAGGGGGCCAGAAAACAGTGATTCGCTTCAGTGAAGATAGCGATGGCGAGACTCATAAGACTCCTACCGGATGAAGAAGTTGACATGGTTCTGTTCGCCGAGCAGACCACCACTTGTTGCAGCCTGCCGTGCAAGGTAAAGTCAAGAGCGCCGGATGAGGATGGGGAAGGAGCATATATAATAACAAAAAAAAAATTAATAAACAGTGTTTCGAAAAGAGCGACATAGTGTAAATAACATTTAAGTTGTTAATTCTATGTTTAGGCACATGGTGTGTGACTGTGTGTGCAAACAAATACAGCAGAGAATTTTTCATAAAAATCTTTGTCTCTTAAAAGTTATCTTGCTTGTCAATGTATGAATAAAGCAAAAAAATGTTCTGGAAAATAATATTGTCACAGCATGTATGTGAAAACATAAGGTAATTATAAAAAAGTTTTATGGTTAAAATATGATTATAATTGTAAAAAAATTAAGTCTCGTTCTATTGTTTGTCATGTTCCCCATCAATTCAGAAAAAGGAAATGGTGTATTAGAAAAAATATTTAGCACACATTTTGTTTTTATAAAAAACCAATTATTACCTTTAGGAGATAAATTATGGAAAACAAAGGGTTTAAAAATTATTTCTAAAAAAATTAATGAAGTATTACGTTACTGGAGTTGAGTTTGCGAGCACGCATGGACAGTCAAGGCAGCCAACCTTGTCAAAGTTTAAAAAAACATCTGTGCCTGCATAAGTATAAGCCATGTTATCATTTTCATAAGTCTGCATCTGCAAGGTGTCAGATAACTGAAGTCCACACACACACACACACACACACATGTGTACGTGCTTCTAAGTATTTTTCTTACATTCACATCTGCACAGTGTCGGTAGCCATTCTATCTATGTGTGTGGGAAGTGCAGTGTTAGCATTTTCACAGGTCTGCACCTGCACAGAGCTAGCTTTCCCTTCCCCAAATATTGTGTATAAGGACAGGCAAGTGCAAGAATAAAATTAATGTTATTAAGGTAAACACACTTTTATTTAAAAATATAACATTACATAATAATATTCGAAGTTCGTAGTTCAGAATGTCTTTCTCAACGACCAAGGAGTCGTCACATTTCTCTTGTCCGAGCCATCGCGCATACATAAGACCATTATATTGTTTCAGCACCTACTTAACCAAATAAATATCGGTAAACTTCGTTATCTGGATTTTTCCTACGTAAAAGCCTCCGACAACGGGTTCGCCAAATAGGCCAGCAAGGTAATACATGAATGGGTACGAATGTCGTATGTGAACCACCTTGTACAATTTCGCAGACCAGTTGTAACGATTGGCCTTGTGGAAAATGCCATGCTGTTTCGAGATGCGCACTAGCTCGCCGATATTGGCTCTATGCTTAATATGTCATATTAAAATTATTTACTGGTCCCTCTTCGTTGGTTGGGGTACACAATTCGAAGTAGGGATTCATCCCTGACATATTCGAGCTTCATGCTAGTGGTAGAATGAACGGTAGAATTATACTCGCGGAAGAGTTTCGGCAGTAGCTCAAGCCACTTGTATTTTCCGTTAGCAATGAAATATCTCCACATTTTGGTTTAAGGAGTCTGGTGAAAATGTTCGACGATGCTGGCCTTGAGACCAGAGTACATGGAATAGTGATATATAAAATACCTTTACATCAGAGCACAAAAAGTAGCATTATAAAATGCTCTACCATCGCCAGTGTGGAGATTTTTCGGTATGTGTCCTTTGCGTAAAACATCCGCCATGGCCTAATAAATATCACCCACATTCTTCGACTTGAACTGCCTGGCCCAGGCATAATTGGAATTCGTGTGTAACACAGTCAAAATGTAGTGGTAGTCTTTATTTGCCCAAGCAAAGTCTTGCATTCCGATAAGGTCGGATTGTAAAGTATCGTCCAGCCCATTTATGATGTCCTCTCTAACAGGATAATTCCTTCTGACCGGCCTGGGCAATTCCCTGGAAACTGCATATTTCGCCCTATCATGACATAGCCAGCTTCCATTAATTTCTTCGATAATGGATATAATCTCGTTGGTGTGGGACTGGTAGCATGAAGCCTGCGAAGCGACTAGTAGTCGTATTCTATCGATGAGTTCGTTCGGATCGTCCAAAAACACGTAGTCTATCTTACATCGATCTTCTGGAGCAAACCCGATCCAATGGCATTGGCCAATTGTGGAAACAGTCCTGCGATAATGCCAAATTTCACAAGCGTTGTGTCCTTAAATTTCTGTGTTGCAGGGTAGGGTTGTCGTTTGCTTAATGAGCACAACTGGATAGTAGCGAGTGGGGGTAAATGCTCAAATACGATTATGTGTAGTGTCCATGATGTCTATGAAAGAAAATGACTTACAGCCCTTCCATGATTTTCACCTTGCACTTGCCGATCTGCATCACACGTGGCCAAAACACCACTACCTTGTTTCAAAGAAACCATTTTCGTTGCGGTGTTACAAGCCGTATATCTTGTCACTGTTCCTATCAAAATAAGAAACGATGTAGTGCCCGACCAGGGTGCCCACATCGAGTCCACGCTCTCGTGTTCGTCTCCATTCTCGGGCACACAGCAAATCGATAAGAGGGCAATCGTCTTCGTCCCTAATGATACCCCTTTCCGGTTCGGGCAATTCCATTTTAATTTTCCATTTACATGTTGGGGTCGGCCCATCCACCTTTATTTCGCGTTTGATATCCCACCATGGCAAAGAATCATCCTGGCATTGTTGAACAAGTTCTTCGATATGGTTGGTGATCGGTTTGTAAGCCTCTTCCCTTCTATTCTCGATAGCTGGTATGTTACTTTTCGCGAGTAGATATTTCACACTAACAGCTTCGATAGTTCCTTGCAGCTGTCATCAGTTCGGTTCGGTCCACCATCATTCAGCGAATGCAATAAACACACAGTCACTCAGGTCTATATACATATTCACTCTTGAGCTGAGAATAGTGAGTTTTCGATCGTCTCCATTCGATCCATGCCTGCATCCAGCACCTTCTTGCTATGACTCACAAAATCAGTTCTCGCAGCCAGTTTCGTCATTAATATATGTTGTAATGCCTTCAATTCTTCCCATCGCTGCTCATTCGAAACATTGATAACGTATATAAACCATGCCCTACGTACTGGTCGATGGCCACCAAATATCCCACTACTTCATTTTTTTCACTCTCGATCTTTTGTCGAAGAAGTGACAGACCCCTGCGAAGAGTGGTGACACGAACTTCCCTCAACCCATTCCCACAGTCATCGGAGCATAGACCATGCCCAAACTTGGAAATGGTGTCATCACGCACGGTCGTCATCTTACTATAAACTTACTATAAACCTATACCATCACTTATGTACCAGCGAATCCTTATCGATCACCAATATGCCATACTTATAGTTCCAGCACAAATAATTCACACCCTGAAAAAATTCGTGAGTGTCATGTCCATATTGACGTGGTCATCGTACGCATGCAATAAGATCGTATCTTCCATGCGAAACAACATGAAGAAATTCACATTATCAGGTAGTTACTCTTTTGGCATGCGCGAGTAAGTTTGACTCAAGTACACACAGTCCATGCCCACATGCCATCACATGCTAAAGTATTCTTAAATTCAAGACTGTTTCCCGCATGCCACATCGTCGAAAATAAACACGGAATTCATCAATGCTTCACTCGGCAACACAATGACTCCATTCTCACTGCAAGGGAAATATTTCATGCCATCCACGACATGCAGTACACACAACAAATGCTCGTATTGTGGTTTCCGAAGGGATTTGAAACAAGGGTACATGTTGTCATACCTAAAGCAATTCGGTTCCTCAAGCAAACTTAACAGCATGCACGTCTTGCCACAACTTGATGTTCCACAAATCAATCCATCTTCCTTGGTGATGTGGACCAGAAGACTAACATCTTGATTGATTATATCCATGACACTGAAATGAAAAATTATAAATGTGTTAGTATAATCGGTTTGTAGCACAGTAGCATTTAATGACTTATAAAAGAAAGATAAAAGTTGTAACAGGGATAGTCGATACACTGACCAACAATATTGGTTTCGAGCTGCATTATTCCCGGTTACAGGTTCTGCAGGCCAAGAACAAAGTAAGCTAAAAGGCTGGAGGTTGGCAACACAGGTATCAGATTGCTGGATGAGGTGCGCTAGTGCTAAAAAAAATACTGAAGAGCCAAAAGACTGGTACAACTTCCTAATATCGCGTAGGGCCCCTGCGAGCATGCAGAAGTGCCGCAAGACGAGGTGTCATGGACTCGACTAATGTCTGAAGATATGCAGGAGGCAACACACACAATGAATCCTGCAGGGCAGTCCTTAAATCCATAGGAGTGCGAGGTGGTGGAGATCTCTTCTGAACAGTACATTGCAAGGTATCCGAGATATTCTCAATAATGTTCATTTAGGTGATTTAGGTGGCCAATGGATGTGTCTAAAGTCAGAAAAGTGTTCCTGGAGCCACTCGGTAGCAACTCTCAACGTGTGGGGTGTCGCATTTTGCTGCTGGAATTGTCCACATTCGTCGGAATGTACGACGGACATGAATGGATGCAGGTGATCGGACAGGATTCATATGCATCTGTCACCTGTCAGAGTCGTATCTAGACGTATCAGGAATTCCATTTCACGCCAACTGCACACGACCCATACCATAACAGAGCCTCCACCAGCTTGAACAGTCTCCTGTTGATATGTAGGGTCCATGGATTCATGAGGATGTCGCCATACCCGTACAAGTCCATCCGCCCGATGCAATTTGAAATGTGACTCATCAGACCAGGCAACATGTTTCCAGTCATCAACAGTCCAATGGCAGTGTTGGCGGGCCCAGGCGAGGCGTACAGCTTTGTGTCGTGCAGTCAACAACGGTGCACGAGTGGGCCTTCGGCTCCGAAAGCCAATATCAATGATGGTATTTTGAATATTTCGCACGCTGGCACTTGTTGATGTCCCAGCATTGAAATCTGTGCCAATTTGAGAAAGGGTTGCACGTCTGTCACGTATAATGATTCTCGTCAGTCGTCATTTTTTGCGTTCGTTCACAATCTTTTTCCGAACACAGCGATGTTGAAGATTTGATGTTTTACCGGATTCCAGATATTCAGGGTACACTCGTGAAATGGTCGTATGCGAAATCCAAATTTTATCGCTACCTCGGAGATGCTATGTCCCATCTCTCGTGCGCCTACTAAAACACCACATTCAAACTCACTTAAATCTTGATAACCTGCCATTGTAGCAGCAGTAACCGATCTAGCCACTTTACCAGATGCTTATTGTCTTATATAGGCGCTGCCGACCGCATCGCGTTACTCTGATTGGTTCAATATCTCTGTTATTTGCATATGCATGCCTATGCCAGTTTTTTTGGCTCTCCATTGTATATTGTCAATTTTCAGAAGAACGTACTACCAGCCACAGCCAGGTGCCAGGCGGACAAGATACTCGCACATAGGGGAGAATAAATACATTGTGCACCAGACACCAGACTGAAAAATTGGCTGCCTGAGGCATTTCCAATGTGATGAAGTTTAAGGAGAATTGGATACGGGGGCCAAAAAGCAAGATAGTGTCTTAATTAAGAGGAGAGAGATGAAAAAGATGAGGGATTTATTTCCTGTCTTGATACCTGCAATCGGTGTTCTGGGTGGTATCACCGGGGCTGTAACGAATATCGTTACCACAGTGAAACAAGCTTGGAACGAACATAAGTAATTGCAGGAAAACGGTCGCCACAATCGTAAATTGGAAGCTGTCGCCATGGATAAAACAATGCCCAAGAACTTGACATATAACGACCCTACCGAGGAGGAGCTGCGAGAAAGTAAAAGTTGTGCAGCAGGAAGAGGCACTAATGAAATCTCTACCAAAATACCGGCTCATAAATGTGGATTTGGAACTGTTTTTGCACAAATTGAAGATACCTAATTTTCGCTGAGTGTTCATGCAATATGCTTTGCCCCCTAAACCCAAATGTGATGAATGTGCCATAAACAACCTAGACGCCACAGCCAGGCCTGGTACACACTGGGTAAGATACTACATAAGATGTGGCAAATGTGCGGTATACTACAACAATTCCACTAATTTGCCTCCTCCACCCTAACTGCGGCAGTACCTGAAAAATTGCAAACTGACTTACAACTACGAGATGGGGCAGATGCCGACCACTTGAAACTGTGGACACTTATGCCTTTGCTTTCTGTTGCAGTGAAATAAAAAAATTTGGCAATTCAGAGTTTGTTACCCTCTACATAAAAGTTGTTCCCACCTATATTTGTCAGTCAGTATGTCGGAGTCCATCATTCTAAGTGGTGCGACATCCGAGCTGAGAGCGATGTTTTCCCTGTTCCTGGAGCTGGACAGTGAGTGGGCCGTCGGATGGATAGATTTTCAAAAAAACAACTCCATATCAAACATTGAAGAAATGTAGATTCCCGTTTCTGGCCCATAGTGGCGGGAGATGGGAAGGAAATAAGCATTCCCACCAAGGCATACGAACTGAAGAACATCGCCAATTCCATCAAGAAATCCGTACCACCGGGCGCAACCTTCGAACTGTGTGATAATCCAAACAAGCTGAAATCAGAAATAATTTGCATTTTTGATATCGATTTCACCATACAGAACATGATAGAACCCATGCTGGGGTTCCAGTCGCAAACCTACGAAGCCGACAAAATCCACGAATCCTCAAGGCCAGTGAACATATTTCCGGTAAATGTGATATAATTAAATTGCAATTTGGCGAGCAGCTCATAAGTCAATTGTAAAATCAGCAAAACACTTAACAAGTTCGCACCGATGGCCCCGCCCCACCAGGTTGTAAATTGATCGAAGTTCCGAAAAGCATAATTTAGGTTTCTGTGATGGAGAAGAGTGTGCACGAAGTGGATGTGACTATATGTATCAGAACGATAAAGAGATAGAATTCAGAAACGAAGAAATAAATTTGTGCTAACACCTGACTCTATGGGATTGTGTTTTGCGAGACAAACCATGCTTAGAGTCGAGCACAGCACCAAATCTGCGACCAGTAGAGATTGAGACGCAGATGTGCAAACATGTGCCAACAAGCAGTTTTTATGTAGCCGAGGGTTTAAAACAGGCATGGAATATGTCTATATATTGAGCATAACTCAACAGGCAGAATTCGACGACAGAATCGACAAGTTTTAGCAGCATTGCTACCTACCATATCTGACTGGCTCCTACGCCCTCGGGCGAGAGGTTCTAAACCAGATACAGTGCCAAGATATTTACAACCTGCCTTCTCTATCGTTCTTGCACATCTGAGGTAAGCTCATAAAAGAGGATGGAACCCACCTCACAAATGCCATTTTAGTTTGCAATGGCATATTCCATCTTTTCGATCATGTTATGTACGAACTAAATGGTGTTACTATTGAAAAAACATGGGTTGTGGGCATAATCACCATCATAAAAACTACCTCTCGCTCACACCTAACAAATTCGATATGGTAAAAATGGCAGGTTGGTGAATGGAAGATGGCTGATTATAATGCTAGCCACATCGCATCTCGATGCTGTGTTGGGTGTTGTAGAAGGTCCACAGTCAGTCACTGTTACTCTGACCACAATAGAATGGTTCGGCCCCCATGTGACTCCAAGCAGATGCGAATGCATGAAGCTACTGAACTATGCCAAAAAATAAAAAAAATCTTCGACATAACATTTATCAGCTGGAGTTTGGTTACCTAAACTGTCCTGTCCTGTCATCTGCAATAAGAAACCACTGGATCGTGAAGATGTCCTCCAGCACAGAAAAACCTAATACATCATACTGACATTTCAAACAGACAAGAAGCACAACATCTTGGTGGACAAACCAACCTTCGACCATTGCAAATTCCAGAATGTAACAATATTTTTAATAGCAATAGTTATATGTATAAGGATTTGAACAACTTCTTCGACCAAGAGAGATTTACATTGCCATATTATATTTATTCGCAGTTTCAAGCATTCTACTTTGGGCGTGAAACCCTACCCCATCCAGAGCATCGAAAATTTCCGAGAAAAGGCAGCATTGCTGGTCTTCAAAACATCCAAACAAAACGAGTGATCTCAAAATGACGTGGTGGATTGTCGTATTGAAATAATTTCTGAGGAAAACATACCTGCGAACACCACTGTATGCTGTTTGATTTTGAACGACAGAGTAGCTAGCTGCGACTGCTTCTCCAGAATGTTTAACTTGGTGAGCTAAGCATATATAAAAACGATAGTCACTCCCTCATGCATCAGTTTGTACCTTCCCTTCGAGATGTATTGTAAGCTGCAAGGATTGCAGTGTCAGAGCGGCTGCATGCACAAGAAGATTGCTGTTTCGTACGACGATGGCAAAGTGTTCTAGCGCTCCTTCCTCCCACTTATTCGAAGAAACTGTTGGATGAGAAATGCAAGAAGACGAACGATTAGCAAACCAAATACTGCCTTGCACTGGAGTAGGACGAAGGCAAGATTCCTTACCAACAAGTGGGAAACATGTTGCGCGACTTGCTGATTCAGTACCCGCAAGGACCGGTTTATGGGGCAGGGTATGAGCAGAAAAAATGGCTGAGAAATGTGTGCAAAATGAAGTGGAAATCATTGATGTGCAGCTCAAGTATGGATGTTCTTCGCTGCACAATCTGGCGAAAGTTTTCTTTGACCAGCAGCAACACATCTGCGACAGTTCAGAACATGACAGGGCATGCAAATGGAGAAATTCGCTGTTGTTGCACAATTGGTGTGCCTCATACTTGGATCGGGAATCGACCACATACAACTAGACACGAAGTCACCCAAATCGGCCCGAAATGTAAGAGAATTTGGTTTTCCCTATGGTGCGAACCTGATCAGCATCCATATTATATAGTTAGTCGCTGCTTAGATGTCCTTTCGTCAAAATAGCAATGTTCTGTCCTTTGGACATTTACACAAGAACCAAGTCTGACTATGGTAGCACTGAAAAATGTTTCATCGCAGAAGATGGATATCTGTTCACCTACACCGAGACCTGTGATGGCAATGGTATACAGCACTGGCGTTTTGCACATTTTACAACCACCTAAGAACCTTTTCAGTCTCAAGTGTACAGTCCAGGGTCATCGGCTTCCATTATGTTCCCCATGATGCCACAAATGCAGCTTCCCTTAACTGTGGACGAATCATCACCCTGGTCCGGACTCACACTACCATCCATGTGCCGGACTGTGGTGTGGAACGGCCCCCAATGGGGACAAATCATCGGTCCACTCTTAGTAACTTAAGTCCAAGAAGTATGCATCCAACCAAATGACCAGAGACCGCCGAGTACACCATCGGCGCAAGGCACTAGTGTCACAACCCAGCATGGGTGGTTCTGCTTCATGTTCCAGAGACGAACCTACACCCAATTGGCGATGCCATCGTTGCCCAGCGGTGTGTATTCCTGGAGCAGTTGATGCTGGATCAGCCACCACCGAACCTGCTGGTAATGGCGGTTTTGCCATTGGAAAGGCAGAATTTATGGAGTCGACTATTCAAGAGGAGCAATATCTGCAATGCGGCTATGATGAGGTGGATGAACAACCAGGGACCGATGGTGTGGTTGTTCGAGACGATGGGTATCACTATGATCCACAGAGTTGTGCATCGTTTCGCAAGAAACGGATATTTATCATCATTCGCGAATTATTTAGCCTTGCATGTGCAGTCTTCTGAGGAATCACAATATATGCATTGCTTTTGTTTAAGCAAATACAATAACATCTATATGAACTCTGTAAAAAATTTAAATACATATACATGTATTGTTTTTGTGTTTTGTATTGACTAAGGTAAATAAATGGTGTTTGAAAATCTTCTTGTGTGTTTTATTTATTTTGCCTTAATCCTTTTTTTACAATATGAATATTAATTTTATCATAAAGTTTAAATGAATTCATAATGAGAAAAAACTATCTAACAAAATTATATTCCAATCAAAATAAAAAATATTTTTAAAACCTTTTAATAATTGTTGTTTATTTGAAGAAAAAATTTGTATTTATGAATGCAGTAATTGTTAAAAATTAAAACATTTAAGTGTGTACAAGGCAGCTGGAATATTTATTTATATGAATGGGGTATTTATCTTAGAAATCATTTAATTTAAGATAATTTTAAAAATCTATACATCATATTTTTTACATGACATACTATATATTTTTGCCATTAATTTTATTAAGTGTAGATATTTCTCTTCTCCGTCCATAGTATGGTGGGGAAATATTCCTTATACATGTTGAATGAGTTATGAGGAGTCCACCACAATCTCTTGGAGCCAAACCCACTTCCATCTCGAGCAGGGAATGTGGTTGACCTCTCTGGGCCTGTGTTGTCCTCACCTTAACCATCCACATGGCTGCTAAATCAACCATGGGCATAGCTCCTCAAGCATTGGGATTAAAGTTGTCCGGAACCTTCATTTGCGATAGCATTTAGTTTTAAAAATTTAAATATACATTTAATTTATGATAATTATAATTATTATTTTACAGTGCCTCGGTGGAGCATTACAGAAAGGTGGCTTTCAATGTGGGAGCAGAAAGCAACCCACCTACAAAATAGCAACTAAAACAGAGCATAAAAACGAACACAAAGTAAAAGAAGACAACGAAAAGAAAACTGGAGAAGATAAAGAGAGAAAAAAGAATACAGACAAGAAAGAGAGCGAGAAGGAATCGCAAGACCACTGTCACGTCCAGAATTGTATGTATGATATAACAACCTTTTTACCTTTACAATTCCAGAAAGTGCACTGGAGAGAAATTGGCCACCCTAAGTTTTACCTGCCGAGAGGCTTGGAAGTGACATTCAGTGTGTTTTGAGCTGGTACTGAGGGCGTTTGTGTTCGCGATTAAGGTAGTTATGTAATGGGACAGATACGATGTATAAAGTACTAGCGAGAGCATTATATGAAAAATGAGTGCGCACTCTACTCGTGCGAGTCAAAATTTCGTGTGACCGCCCTTCCCAGACTCCCTACCAAAGAATGCCATAAGCCCCATCAGCCTGGGGTTTGACTTACACTAGTTTAGAAAAAACCTTGCCTAACATAACTAAACCAAATAGGGCTTAGGACAAATCAAACCTGCCACATTCTAGCTAAATCATAGCTAACCCACCACAGTTCAACTTAAAAATACATACAGAATGCAAACCAATATCTGCATGCATCGCAACATACCGATAAGGCATTCTATCCACTGTAACCCAAGAAAAACTCAGTAATACAAACCAACTGCACCATTCTCTAAAACCGAAGAAAAAATCTCGGGGAGTACTAATACACCTTAACACCTACCCTAACAATTATATGCCCCAGCTTGGTCCATAACACATAATAATACTACATTCTGTCAACCTTATCTAAGGGACCGAAAAAAGAACTCCCAACATACCAACCAGATAGACCATCTCCTATAACATAAGAAAAACTCTGTCATTACTAATACGCCATACAACCCATCTCACCATCTATAGTCCACCATAATGTACCAAGCAACCACACATGTTAGACCAACTCGTTACAATATCATGCCTACTATAAATACCATATGTTCTAACAGCCAACATCAGACAAATGTGCACCATATGTTCTAACAGCCAACATCAAACAAATGTACTAATCACCATAATACCCAATTATACTAAAAATACACCAGCCATACCAAGCAAAAATACAGTCCATGCCATACAAAGCCATTCCAAATACTATGAAACAATAAACATATTCATGTACCATCCACCATGCCGACTGGCACCAGACAAATACACTGATGGCCCGTACCAACAAACTTTAACTCAATCATACCTTGACATTACAGGTTTCACCGACACAAACCTTCAGTCAATATCATTTGACATATACTGACAATCACACAGACATACTGAAAAACATATCACCCAATTTACCAATCATACCATAAATCATAACACAAGTGTGCCTAGCAACTTTACAGTCCAGACCAGACCACAACACGAACATTTTCCCACCCCCCTGTGTGAAACCATCATAACCAACTGGCACCCAGTCAACCAACATACTATCTCTTATAACCCAAGAAAAACACGGTTGTTATAATAAACCATACCACTGAACACCCAAGACTTATCACCCATCAAAGCTCAAGTGTACCAAGCAACTATACAGTTGAGACCAGTCCATGACATAACACCCATCCCATTTGCTTTATCGACCGACACCACTTATACTCACCACCCATACCACCATATTAAGGTCAAGCATACCGCACCCATGTAATCAATACACATTCTTACAATATAATATATATAATCCATACCATCTACTCTACCGAACGACACCTGAAAAATATATATTGCAATATACACCTAACATACCATACAGTCCCCACCTACTAAATTATACGAAAAAAATGTGAACAAGTCTCCATAGCATAATCACGAGCAAACGCCCGCTAAATATTCAAGACATAATACCAACCAAACAACAACCAACAAACCAGACAAAAAACCTGCTGACAACCATTCCCCCAGCATATCAAAGAAATACCAATAATCCTACCGACCTACCGGCCAGCAGTACTGTACCAACCACAACCCATCATACATTAATTAAAAAAAATACAGCATAAAATAACTACTCATTTCATGCTGCTCTCACCAACTGACAAACAACACAAAAACATATACCCAGAGACCATGCCAAATATATCAATACCAACAAAACAGCCCATAATAACAGCCATCCATACCAATAACCAAACCACTCAAAACACAGTAGGTACTATCCCTCCGGCATACAAAACAACAATTTCATATAATATAAAAACAACAAAAAAGTTAATTTTACCAGCCATCCATACCGATAACTGCACCGAAAAAACGTACCAAATACCATCAATCCAACATATCAAATAATTATGTTGATAACCATAATGGTGCTGAGTACATAACAGATCATTACTTTCACCATAACACTAGCTTACCAACTTGTAATCTTAATATATCTACCAACCACAGCTATTAATATACCAGATAACCATACCAAGCATATCTCTGAAAAAGCCAAGTGTTACACTGATACCTAAAAAAATAGCAGCCAAAACTAATATATTATCTGCTCTAAACGAAGCATACCTCCATTCTTGTCATTAATGGTACAGGCAATATCAAACACCGACCTCAGACATAATGATGAATCATAACAGTCAAAAACATTGTCTACTGTATCGACTGTCATTTTATCTTACCTCACCAGTTATACATATGAACAAGCTATTCCATCTATCCAACCGACAAAATATTCAAATCATAAATTCCAACCAAGCTACCATTACATCCCTACCATCAACTTAACTATCTATAACACCCATACAGACTAAGATTTCAGATACCATACCAAATTATGATACCATCGAATCATACAAACAAACCATACCAGACAAGTAATCTGACATCCTCGCACTAACTAAACCTTACATCAAACCATTCCACTCACACAATCTAATCATGCCATTAAACCATTTAGCCCACACAATCGAAGCTAAACTCGTGACGTACCATCAAACCAACTGAACACGTGATCATATCATACCATATCAATTTTACTAATAGCCCAACATATAATCAAACTAAAGTATATATTAACCATACAATATGGCAGGAAGAATTTAAAACATTCTAAATGATCATACCATCTAACCAACCATACTATCATTTAACACCGATAGAACACTCCAACAAGTCCTAAATGCTATACAAATAAATCAAACTGTACAACAAAGTTATGCATTTAGGACATACCATTAAGATGCACCAACCATAAAAGCAACACATCCATACAGACAAATCGTACCAACCATTCTGGTTAACTGTACTAGTAGACAATATGAGCGGGCCATCCCAGGAGACATATCAAAAGACCAAGTCAACAAATTATATATAATCATACTACTCAGGTTTAACAACCAAACATTTCATCTAACCATTCTGTCCATAACAACAAAGATACCATCCAGTCATATAGTTCATTTCATATAAGAAGGCCACTTTCTGACAGTCAGTGAGTGGCAACTTAATATATTGAAAACAAATAACCTGCCATTTACAAATTCCTGTATCAGCTGATGCACGAACGAACAAAAGTTAATATTACGTTGGCTATTCTGAGAGCAGTGCCGAAGCACATCACACAAGCAGAAGATACGCGGATAAGAAAGAGTTCGTAGATTAATTAATACATTTTATTTTACGTGGTCATAAAACAGCAGTTTTTAGTTTTAGAAACGAAACTTCGTGATAAAATAGTAATGTATAGGTGTTCAAAATGAGATGCACAATAAAACGATACGTATCCAAATGTGACGAAAAAATTCAAAGTTTGTCAGACTCTCAAACCAGGTGCTGCCATCTTGTGAGTTAAAAGCGCACCATCATTTGCAATATGCCCTTCCATGCCATCTGTNCATCATTTGCAATATGCCCTTCCATGCCATCTGTTATCCATATCCCGAACTACACCCAGAAACATATTATAGATTTGTTGTTTAAAATAACGTATTCACGCGCATATACAAATAATTTTATTTTCCCGCGAGCTTTGTATAATTTTTAAAGTAACATATATTTCGTGTACCGCATTTACGAACGACCCTACACACGTCCACCAAGTTCCGTTTACGAATGCAGCGCCACCCAAGCAGTTCACCAATTGCCACACGGAACAGCACCTCCTGGACGTGCTGACTCGCCACATCAAAGCCTATTCTTGACACGCCTGTTGATGGCGAATGGATACATAAACGAAAAAACACAGCGATTTTCAACTGTCAAGAATGTGGCCTTCTTAAATGGTACACAGTATAACATAGAGCCAATTAAAAAAAAAACACACACATATATATATATATATATATATACATATATATATATAGCAACCAAATAAATATATCACTGAAACATATACCTATGACAAAGCGTCACAGGATCCATAGAGTATAATTCATATTATCAGACTGACTAACCTAATATTCAATCCATACATTTCAACCATCTTTACTAACCTCCAAACCATCCATCGTACGTCCCGCCCCTACTGATTTACAATAAACCACATCACTCAACTTGTATGAAGAACTATAACTAAGGAATCCATACATCCAAATACAATCATGTTGGTAAAAAAACAAAACCAAGAATGATACATGTGATTTAAATGAACTTTATATCTCAGATTAGGTACATGACAATACAAATTGATTACGATTACAGAACTGTACATGAGCTCTGTCCTTGAAAATTCAGTATGGTGTGAAGCCCCAATGTGCTGCAATCAGAGCCCCGAAATATTGTGGAATCAAATCAAAGAGGACCTGGATATATTCCTAGGGAATCTCCCTCCATACTATTTGTATGCGAGTCCACGAAGCAACAGTGGTTGCTGAAGGTCAGTGACGAACAAGTCGCCGACCAACCATATCCCAGATATGTTCGATCGGCGACATGTCAGGCAAATGTGCAGGTCAGGGATGTTGTGATACATATAGTCAATTGAAGAATGCTTCCAAATTTCTCACATGTGGCCAGGTTTTGTCCTGTTAAAATATAGTATTTGGAGTCGCCTACAGGAGGGGCAGTATCTTGGGCTCAAAAATCTCCCTGCTGTAGCCATTGCTGTTCAGATTGCCCTCAATACGTAGCAGTTGAGATCGCATGTTGTATTCAATGGTAACCCGAACCATCACGCTTGGCGTTTGACTGCTATGCTGCTCCACAATGCAGGATGCTAGATTGCAACCATCACTGTAGGACAGGTTGAAGCAGGACACATCCAAAAACAATATATTTTGCCACTCAGCATGCCAGCGACGGCATTCATGTGCCCATTGCAGTCTGAGGCATTTGTGGTTTCTGGACAATGGAAATCGATGCAATGGCTTGCATGCCACCAGTACAGCCCGCAGCAGACGGTGTCGAACCATCGATACAGACAGGTCTACACCTGTCTCAGTGATTTAGTGTCTAGCCAACAATGTGTACATGGCTGTACGATCCGTTATGGCCATGCGGACAAGATATCAGTCATCCCATGCTGTGGTCACATTGAATGGTCCAGCACCTACTTACGCTGCATACGACCCTCTTATATCCACTGGTGCCATGCACGCATCACTGTCGGAGCAGCATGCCCTGTACGAGCCGAAACCAGTTTCCCGGATGGAGGCCGATCATCCCGCCCCATTCTAACTCACTCACATGCTGACATGGTACCGTTTGACATCGACGAGGCATACTTACACTTGCTTTCACAGTGTCTGACAGCTCTTCACTGACTGGACTTTGCATAAAACGGACGTTTCCGGTCACACAAGAGAGGGTGCTGCTGCACCAATGTGTATGCCATCTCTCTGAAATCATAATCACTTATTGCTGGTACACAGTTCTTCACAGCCTCCGGGTTTGGATTCATACAGGCCATTCTTTCTGGGTGCTGCTATTTTCACAGACAATAGTGTAGAATGTTACACCTATAAAAAATATCGCCAAGCTATTCCGTCAAAAAGAGAACTTCTCCTACCACCAGCCCAACTTGAATCATATCGAAATCACAAATTATATTACATTACTACTTTCACACAGATAGACCAAAACAAGCAAGACCTACCATCAAAATAAATCAACCAAAGAACGAAATAATACATTTCAACCATACTTATAGACTATGAAAGCAAGGTGTACTACCAGACCAGAAAATCTAACATTATAGCCAAATATTCTAATAATTAATACCAATAGACCATAGCATCGGGATGGGAGGACGAGAAGCGAAGGAGAGAAGGAAGAGCAATATTGAGGAGGTGGAGGATGGAAGGAGGAGGGTGATGTGGATGTGAAGGTGGAGGGGAATGTGTATGGGGATGTGGAGGTGGTTGTGGATGTGGAGCAGATTGCAGTGATTAAATGAATTTTTAAACATTGCTGCAAATTGTAAAATGTCTCCATAAAAAACACTCCAGTTAAACTGACAAAAACAAGGATTTGCATAGTATGCCCATATATAAATTTTTCAATCCTGTCATAACTATACACCAATACCAAAAGTATTGTCAATTTTTTATTATTTATAATTTTTCTGCAGCATGTTAAGACAATATTTAATTTGCTAAAAACCGGGCCCTCACTCCTTTCACCATAATATTAATTAAATTTGCCAGCCAGCATTCCCTACTGCCCAATCATAATAGATACCATATCAACCAATTATACAGCCCAAACCTTTAACTACCCAATGGAAAATTGTTTAATCTGTCACATGATATTTGATGTCGCATCATAACCACTGCCAAAAAAATGACAACCAACTATTCCTATGGAATATTCTGGCCAAAATATTCTATAATTTGATACCCGACTACATGAACAGGCCATAACACCAGTCACTACCTACAGTCCAAACCATTAGGCTATTATGCTATATCGACTATATTAAATAGTTCCCTTCATACCAGCCATGCCAACAAAGCTACCGTACAGGCATTTATATGAGATATTCCAGCGAATTATTCTGACAAACCATTTCATGGTCAGACAATATAATCATCACTGCAGACCATATCACACCGCACACTTCATTTGGACAGGCCATGCCATTCATTTGCAAAACCCTTATCAACATACAATACAAGATAATCAACAAACCATACAGACAAGTCATATATACCCTTCAACCAAAATAATTCAACCAATCATTATTGCTAAGAATTCTAACAAACCATCTGAACTGATCATTCCATCTGGTAGTACCGACTGACCATACTGTCAGAACATACCAACTAGCCATTCCTACGAAAATATTCAAAACCAAAAACTTATAAACAACCATGCCTTCATATCACACTTGCAGCAAAGATACATCCTTAAAAGAAGACACTAATTTTTCGAGAGACCATGCCTTCCAAAAAATTCCAATCATACCATCCAGACAATATAACACTACACTTAAATGTCTTATAAAGCATAATAAAAATTATTGCTTCAAATAAATGTAACACCACATTCATCACAATCGAAGAATTTCGGAGGGTAGTAGTCCTTTCGAAAATTTGCTCTTTACACACCATCAGTTGTTACTTGAAGTTTTGTTATAAAAGCAACACTGTTTTTTTTTTATCTAATAATTGGATAATCGAATAAGCTGTGCATGTGGAAACATGTTCAGAACTCGATTTTCACACCATCAGAAACTTGCTTCGTTTTTCAAGCAGATACGAACTTATACACACAGTCTACTGTCAAAGTGATTCCTACAGAGATTGAATAAAATTTGATATTTTACCCAGTTCATGCAGCTGCCTGTGTATACATATTCAAACCAACCACAGGTAACTCAGTAACAAGTGCCCTACAGATATTCGGAGTCGGACTGGCCTCGGGCTCGGGCTCAGCAGCCAGAATCTAAATTGGGCTGGGCAGGGTTGGGCCGACCTTTCGTTTATCGGGTTTGGGCCGGGAAATGGGCGAATCCGTAACTGCATAACACTTCGTAACCGGCGAGCTGCAGCTTGTTCCTCTTAACAGTGCAGTATGTGATCGTGGTTATGCCCTTTGAAATTGAACATTGAAAGGATGTGAAAAAGAAACTGGCGAGTCAAGTGTGGAAATTCGTGGATAATAAACGTGTGGTTCGCACATTGCATTTTGTTGGACGATGTTTAGTGTCATTATTAATCATAACGGGGAAGAGCAATTTTTTGTGGTTTTTAAATAGTGTGAGAACTGTTCACATATGACACTAAGAATGGCACTTAAAATCATAACCGCCGTGCAGAACAATAATGTACAGTTGTAAACAACACGGGTAGTTATAGTAAATAAACGGCCTCTGTGAATACTACAATGATCATCGAAGTTACAAGTTATCGCCATTTAAATTACAGTGAATTGAAATGGTATGTGTCGGATATGTCTGTTGATTTCTTTGCGATGGATGAACGACACTTTGAGAATGCTGCTGGAACAGGTTTTATGAACCTAGTCCAGACCCTAGTTAACTTGGGAACATCTTATGACAAAGAGTATGCTAGTAGCATTCTGCCCTGTCCTACCACTCTTTCTCGGCATACATCTGATGGAGCAAACATTTTTACATGAGGAATACCTGCCACACATCGTCCAAGCATTACAGTGTTGCGAGTTGGCATTCACTACAGACATCTGGACAGTTGACATGACAAAACATACCTATGTCGGTATAACCATCCAGAAACTTGAAGACTGGGTTTCACTCATCAGAGGGCTCTTTACCTGCGATATCCCGCACAACAAAAAACTGGAGAAAATATAAATAAGGAGATATTCAAACGGTTGGCATCCATCGGTATTTCAGCTGGTGACTGTGGAAGTGCTGTTTTTGTGACCGATGAAGTGAGTAACATCGTTATGGCGTTAGGAAGAAACAAGCATTATACACTGAAGAGCCAAAATAACTGGTACACCTGCCTAATATCGTGTACCCCCCGAGAACGCAGACGTGCCGCAAGACGATGTGGCATGGACTCGACTAATGTCTGAAGGTATGCAGGAGGCAAAACACACCATGAATCCTGCAGGGCAGTCCACAAATCCAATGTGCGCTAATTTGAGAAAGGGTTACACGTCTGTCATGTTTAATGATTCTCACCAGTCGTCGTTTGTCCCGTTCTTTCACGATATTTTTCCGGTCGCAGCGATGTCGAAGATGTGATGTTTTACCGGATTCCCGATATTCACAGTGAACTCGTGAAATGGTCGTACGTGAACATCCAAATGTTATCGCTACCTCGGAGATGCTATGTCCCATCTCTCGTGCGCCGACTATTACACCGCGTTCAAACTCACTTAAATCTTGAAACCTGCCATTGTAGCAGCAGTAACCGATCTAGCTGCCGACCGCATCGCGTTACTCTGATTGGTTCCAAACCTCTGTTATTTTCATACGCATGCCTATACCAGTTTTTTTGGCTCTTCAGTGTAAATGCGCAATACATCTTATTAACACAGTGTTGCCAAATACATTTCAATATACCAACATGAAAGAGACCTTTCCCAGGGTGAAGAACTTTTTCGACCAAACCACAAAAAAGTGTCGTATCTGAAATGATCCGGTCTTGTCAACCAACTTCCCCATACTGTGAAACTTGATGTCGGATCGCGACGGAACTCTAAGTTTATAATGTTGCTAACATTGCATCCCCAGCTGTAAAAAGTTCTCTGTGTTCAATAATAAGAGTAAGAAACGTCGTCTTGATGGACTGGAAGAAATGTTTATGGGTGAATAGATAATTTTCCTGGAGAAATTCTACCTAGCCACAAAAGATCTCGAGGCGGAGAGCACTGTCACCATTCATATAGTTTTACCATTGATGTATACTCTCGTCGAATACGGCAATGTGAAAATTACTCCCCTAAAATAGGTCACAAATAATTTTACCAAACAGTACATTCTAAACAAGTGCAAAGTTACAATGGCACACAAAACTGCTACATTTTTTAGTCCTACCCATTGTAGACACTGCAAGCTGATTGACAGTGACAGAGAAGCCGTACATAGAGAAGTGTTGAAGCTATTATTAGATCGTAATCCCGTGAAGAGAGATATCGAACCAGCATTAAATTACTGGGTAGTAAAAAGAACTCTGTAGTTCTTGAGTTGTGGAAAGAACATGCATCAACCCTGCCACTGACGGCACCTTTAGCTCAACGAATATCTTAGTCATTCCAGCATCCAGTGCATCCATTGAGCATGCATTCAGTTTCACTTCATTATACAGGAATGTTGAAATGCACTTAAACCGAAGGTAGTCTACTCTATTTCAGTGAACCGTGATGTATTGTTAAAAACCGACAAACGAGCATAGGAAGTCGAGAGTTCTGTCAAAGTGAAACTGATTCATTTGCCTCTTTATTAGTGATATAACATACTACATTGTGAGAAAGGTAACTGTAGTAATGTGATAATGTTTGTGCATAATGAACAGTGCTGCCCATACGCATGCATAGTTTCAAGCCGATTCCTTGTAGGGAATGGTAAATTGTTGGCGATTAAATTTTATACTAGGGGTTTCTGGGTATTGTTGTCGCATGCTTTCGTTACATTGACATTTAATTTGATACTGGGATGTGGGAAAGAATGCCATGTACTGTGTGTTCTATCGGTTGTATTGCAGGAGTGTTGGCTAAATATTGGTAATTTACATAATAGTATAGCTAAATAATGTCCATTGTATGCATTTTCTTAGACTAATGAAGTTCCAACCTATGTTTGCTATGTCTGAATGGGATGCTCTCGCCAACTATTCGTATGAGGTCTAAAGCCAACGATACCTTGCAATGTCATTGGGTCGGGCATGCACGATAACTGCCCACTACCCGTATCAATTGCGCCTGGCTCGGCAGTACTACGGCCTGGCCCAATCTGTAACCCTATTTATTCTCGGAGCAGTCTGTAATATTACGCATATGTGTTGGGCCGGGCTAGGCTGTACCTTACCGAGTATTGGGCTGGACCCAACCAGGTGGTGTTTTGCAGGGCTCTGAATTACCTAGGACAAGGGTTCCCAAACTTAATCAGTTCACAGCGCACTTACAAATTTAGTATATTGTCCTGGCGCCCTCCTCAAAATATGTGTACAATTACGTTAATCAGGCACAGAAATTAAAAAAATGGTTTAGTAACCAAAACTAAACTTTAGTTAAACCGCACAATGTGAGGTTTCTATGTGAGGATCACATATTTATTAAAGATAACACACAAGAATATATTTAAGTTGACAGAAAAATATTAAAATACAGTAACAAATGGTGAGAACATTCAATTGCAAGTTTGTCAATGTGACGGGTGAGCTTGCTGATCTCCACACATATTTTTTTCAAATCGCGGAATAAGGTTTGATACTGCTACTCTCATTTCTTGCTTAACATTGATTTTTGAGCGATAGTTGCTCTTTATTACAGCTACAGCTTAAAATCCTGCTTCGCATAAATAGGACGTTGCAAAGGGAATGAGGATCATTAAAGCTTTTGAACTGAAAGTTGGATATTCATTTTTGATCTATATCCAAAACTCAACTAAATCGGAACAAGCAAATTTCCTTTTCAGGGTGTTGTCGCAAGAGAGTTCAATTAAACTCTCTTCTTCTTGCGAAGTGAATTATGGTGGAACTTGAGCATGGAATGGATCTTGAATCCACGCAAATTTTTCGATATTATCTTCCCCGAAGTACTTTGCAAACCAATCAGTGAGATTTGAAAGGTGTTCCGTCAAAAGGGACAGCAAGTCTTGTAAAACAACGACATTATTAGAGGTCACGTAATTGTGCAATTCAGGGAAACAATTTTAACCGCTATCCACATTAATTTTTCTTATCCACAACTGCAGCTTTTTTCTAAATGCTGCAACCTTCTCCAAAAGTTTCAAGATGTGCATGTTATTGCCTTGCAGAGACAGATTCAAGGCATTCAGTTTGTCAAGTATACCGCACAAATATGCCAGTTTAAGCAAAAAGTCTGGCTCGGCAAAGTACCTGCAGTTTGCATGACCTTCCTCTTGAAGAAAAGTGAGAATTTATTGCCGTAACTCAAATGCACGGGATAAGACGTTGCCACGCGAAAGTCATCGGGAACTGCAGTAGTATAGCAGGGCCATGTGTTCAGCTCCCATGTCCATGCATAGTTTTTTTTTTAATCTGGCTTTCAGTGGCTTAGTTTTTATATAGTTTACTACGTCTACGACACGCTCTAATACCAGGTTCAATTCAGAACTCATCGACCTCAATGCAAATGCTGCCCTATGGATGATGCAAAGGGTTCACACACATAGCATGCGGTGCTTTGCTGCGAATAAGCGTCTCTGAACCTCCATAGCGACCAGACATTGATCGAGCACCATCAGTACATACGCCGATACACTTTTTCCCATTCCAAATCATTTTCTGTTATAAGCATGTTAAGCATCTCTAACAACTATTGAGCCTTTGCGCTTCCAATGATGCTTTTGCAGAACAGAAGGTCTTCAACAATAATATAATCATCCAGAAAGCGTTCATAACAAATAAGGTGTGCATCTTGGTTACTGTCAGTAGCCTCATCAGGTTGCAGACCAAATTCCTTGCCTTTCATTTTCTCTGTTAATTGATCATTGAAATCCTGAGCTATATGATGGATTCTTCGACTAATAGTGTTGTTGGATAAAGGTACCTTTGAAACTAGTTTTCCCGCAGATTCTCCCACCATAATACTAAACATGTCAAGAGCAGCCGGTAGAATAAGCTCTTCTGCGATGGTGTGAGGTTTTTTGCACTTCACCACTCTGTATGCCACCTTGAAAGATGCTAGCAGTGCGTTGCTTGGTACTGAGGCTTGTTTAGTAAACCCACTTTTTTGCTTTTGTAAATCTCGCAACTTACTACCAAAAAAATCACGAGATTTTTCGACCATGTTAGGGTAATTAGTCTCCAGATGTCGCTTTAGCTTACTTGGGAGCATACTTTTGGGCGCTAAAACTTTCAAACAGAGCACACACTGCGGTATCTCTTCATTGTTTACTTCTACTGAAGTAAAGCCAAAATCTAAATAGCTACCTTCGTATTTACAATATTTCCGTTTATTTTCTCCCCTGCCACTTGTCGACGCTTGATCACTCTCACTTGAATTGTTAACTTGTTTATTTAATAAAAATCTTTCCATTTCGCGACCACGACTTTTACGAAATCACAAAGCGACACACTCAAACAAAGCAATTTCCTCTTATTTCGCCTGCATATTTTTTGTACTGAAGTGCGGCGATCGTGGACAGGCCAGTGTATTGTATGCGGGGGAGGGGAGGGACGCCGATATACGAACGCGAGCGCCGAACTGACATGACGTGACGCGACGCTATGTACTACCTACCGGCGAACGCGGCGAGCGGTGCATGCAGCGCGAGTTGAATATTTTATTCTGTACCTACCCGCGAATATAAGGAATATTAGGTTCCGGAAAAGAGAAAACAGGAGTGCCTCGCGGCGTCCCTGTTCACCTTCCACGGCGCCCCGGGGCGCCGCGGCGCACACTAAGGAACCGTTGACATAGGAGGGAAGATTTTTGTTTTAACTGGCATTCCAAACATCTCACAATAATTAATACAGTCTGTAAAAATTCTTGTTGAGTCCTTCCAGCTTTAATCACCTTTATGTTTAGTCAAAAGAAATAATTTTAACAATGTTCCCATATATATTTTTTTATTGTATTCAAATTTTCACAGGAATCCATGCCAATAGCTATACTTAGCATATATAAACATATATTTAAAGTTCTTATAACCCCACAGCTTACAAGTATTTCTGCAAATCAAGACACGGTGTGTGACTATCAGAAAAAAAATGTATATTCGATGCTAAAATGAATAACAACTTCGATGTACACATACCTCTGATAATCCTTAACTGTTTCTCCCAAACATCTTAATATTAACAGGGTGTTGAAATAAACGAATAACATAGAAGCAATTCGTACTCTTGAACTTTATTTAAGATACTGGCCAAAAAATTACCTAATGATAGGTATATTCTTAAACCTATTCTTCAGTGACAAAACAATTATGAATTTGTATGGTTATAGAACAATTCCTGTTGTGAGCATTCAATCCGCTCTTATTTGCATATACCACACCATAGTTATCACATAAATAAATCTTGTACGAATTGCTGAAAGGTAGTTACTAGCTTCATGCCGCCTAACATTAGAAATATTTGTGAATGCCTTGCCACAATACTTGCACTCGACCTCTGCTGCTGCATTACATTGACTCCTAGAGTTCGTGGGCTTTCGCGGCACTCTTGCCAATGTCGACATGGCGTTACCCACGGATTCCTTATCCATATAATAATTTATTAGCCAGTACCATTAGATGAATCTAGTCGTGATAATCTGCCTTCCGCCACATACGTCAACGAAGCACTAATCTGTTTAAACGATGCATGCTTATATGCTATTAACACTACGCAACAAGCAGTTTATGTTGACAATTTCGAATGCCTCACTATACAGATGTCTGGTGGCTATGTAGCTGCAAAAATACATGGTTGATGGGCTGTCATACAAGACCTAATCAGCCCGATCACTGTCTAGCCCGTGGAGTCACCAATCAGACAACTTTATCTTATTTAGAGTTGTACTTTTTTCAGTTTTGGAGGTGCTGTGATTTTTTCTTTTTTGCAAAACTCTCACGATGTGTCATACACCAGCTCCTAGAATTTTGTGTGTCTGTAACAGTAGAACTTCTCTGAAAACACTCTAGGCATGAAAGACAGCTAATAATGTCTTCTTTCTGTTGCAGATAGGCAGGCAAGAGTTTGTAGACAGATTGCATTTCGTGTCGTGCATATGCGATAAGGAATTCTTTAGGTAGGTACGAAGTAACGCAGTGTTGATGAGTACAGGAGATACTGCAAGCTATATTCTCCTCATCCACAACATTCCTCACAGTGTCGCTTAACATACTGAGTCACACCACCCCTTATGCATTTCTCAAGAAAAAAGTACTTGTTATCAGACTGAAGTTCAAGCTTCACAACAGTCGCTTTCAGCATTTCATCAAGCTGTAAATTTTAGCATGTCTCTTCAAAATATTGCTTCGAATAAACTGTTGTTGGCAGAATATGTCGCTTCTGCTCCACCCCACCCATTTTTAGGACTGCAAAAGCAGCTTGTACCACCACAAATTATCAGAAACTCGTTTCTCTCACCGTGAGGGCACAGTGAAAAATATGGCATGCTGTTCAAGCTATCAGACAATTTTATACGCCATTATAACGTATCAGAAGCTCAAATCACTTTCAGTACTCAATAAATATGCTGAGCTTGCATACCTACCTAAGGAATTACTTCTCGCATATGCACGACACATTATACAATCTGTCTACAAACTCCTACCTGCCTACCTGCAACAGAACAAAGACATTCTTAGCTATCTCCCATGCCTAGAATGTTTTCAAGGAAGTGCTACTCTAATGGACACACCATATTCAAGAAGCTGGTGTAAGAGACATCTTGAGAGTACTACAGCAAAAGAAAAAAACAAGGCACCTCCAACACTGAAAGATGTACTACTGTAAACAAGATAGGGTTTCCTGATTGGTGACTCAGCGAGCTAGACATCGAATATAGTTTTGCAGCTTCATTGCCAGCATCTAGTGAGGCAACATAAACTGCTTGTCGCATAGTGTTAATAGTACATAGTATATAAGCATGTATCATGTAAGATGGTTGGTACTTCTTTGACGGATGTGGGGAAAGGCAGATCGTCAAGTCCAGATTCATATACTGATACTGTGTAATATATCATAATATGGATAAGGTATCTGTGGGCAAGGACATATCGACATTGGCAATGGTGCCACGAAAGCACACAGACTCTGGTCGTTGAAGATATGCAGCAGCAGAGGTCGAGTGCAAGTATTGTAGCAAGACATTCACGAATACCTCTAATGCCAGGCGGCATGAAGCTAGTAACTGCTTTTTCAGCACTTAGTACAAAATTTATCCATGTGATAACTGTGGTGTGGTGTATGTAAATAAGAGCAGATTGTATGCTCACAGAAGGAATTGATCTACAAAACAGACAAAGTCATAATAATTTTGTCGATGAAAAATAAGTTTGAGAGTGAAACTATTATAATATTTTTTACAAGTCTCTAAAATAAATTAAAGGTGCACTAATAACTTATTTGTTATTCGTTTACTTTAAGCTTGTCGGGAGAAACGATTACGACTAATCACAGATATGTGTACATCGAAGATGTTATTCATTTTGGCATCGAATATATATTTTTTTCTGATGGTCGTATGCAGAGTCTTGATATGCACAAATACATGTATGCTGTGAGGTTACAAGAACTTTAAATATATATATATACATGCTTAGTATTGCTATTGGCATAGATTCCTGTGACAATATGAATGTTATTTAGAAAAGTAATATCAGAACTTCGTTGATATTATTTACTTCCTCTAAAGATTAAAGGTCATTAAAGATGGAAAGAATCTACGAGAATTTTTTTAACTTTATTAATTATTGTGAGATGTTTGGAACACAGGTAAAAAAAGAAAAACATAGTTTTTTTTTTCGCTAGGTACCTGTGGTTGGTTTGAATTGGTATATAGAGGTTATTCTATCTAGGTGGGAATCACTGCGGTAGTGGTCTGGGTATGAGTTTGTATCTGTTTGAAAAATTCAACAAGTTTCTGATGGTGAGAAAATCGAGTACTGAGCATATTTCTATATGCATAGTGTATATGATTATCCTATTATTAGATGAAAAAACAGTGTTACTTTCATGACAAAAATTCCAGTAATAACTGATGGTGAGTTAATTGCAATTTTTCGAAAGGACTACTTACCTTCGAACTTCTAAGATGTGATGGATGTGGTATGACATTTACTAGAAGCAATAAATTTGAATATGCTTTACAAGACATGTAAAGGTAGTGTTGTATTGCCTGGAAAGGATGATTGGAATGTTTTGGAAGGTATGGTCTCTCGACTTGGTCGTGTTTTTTTTTTTTAATGCTGTGTCTTTGCAGCCAGTGTGGCATAAAAAGTATGGGAGTTTATAAGTATTTGGTTTTGAATATGTTCGTATTAATTATAATTTGGTATGTTCTGACAGTATGGCCAGTGGGTATTTCCAGATGGAATTATCAGTTGATATGTTTTATTAGTATTGTTAGTCGGAATGATTGGTTGAAATATTTTGGTTCGACGGTTGATATAACTTGCCTGTAGGCCTATGGTTTAAAGGTTTGCTGGTATTGTCTGATGATAAAAGTTTTGCATATGGATGGTATGGCCTGTCAAAATGGGTTTTGTCTGCAAGTATTAATGGTTAGAATATTTTCTGCTGGAACATATGATTTGCTTATCTGGTGGTATAAACTATTGATGAGACATTTCTTTATGGCTTGTTCGCTGGTCATGGTATACTATATGGAATTATGTTATTATCTTACCATGGGGTCGCTATTAAGTGATGAAATTGTTTGTCAGAATAATTCGCTGGAATATTTAATATAAATACCTGTATAGCATATTTGTTGACGTGGCTGGCATGTAGGGAACTGTTTAGTATAGCCGATATAGCATATCAGCTATACTAAACAGTTGCACTTGTTTTGGTGGTATAACAAGAGTTTAGCTTCGAATGTTTGGGTACAATATTTTCAATTGGATGAATAGTTTGTGTGAGTGGAATTAATTAATGTAATTTTTAGTTAGTACGAGAGGGCCAGTATGCTTGTCTGGGATGGTTGGTTTGTATGATTGGATGGTACGATAAGTTTATATGGTATCTGATAACTAAGTCTGTATGGGTGTTATTGGTGGTTAATTTGATGGTATGGATGTTATGGTAGCTTGGTTAGAATATATGACTGAAATATTTTGTTGGTTGGATAGATGGAAAAGCTTGAGTATAAGTGGTGTCGGTCTGTAGAGTAAATGGAATGGGTGTTAAGTTATGGGCTTTTTTCAACTGTGTAGTTGCTTGGTACACTTGGGTTAAGATGGATCATATGTTAGGTTATATGGTTTCCAGTTTATCTTTCTGTTGATTGCTGGTGTATGTCAACTCTTATGTACTGTATATGTTTGTGTTGGTGCATCCTGTAATGCTAAGGCATGCTTGAGTTAAAGTGGTTGGTATGGGTGGTCAATGTATTTGACTGCTGTCAGTCGGTATGGTGAATGGTAAGGGAAGAAGTCAAATGTGTTGCAGTGTTTTTAATGGCTTTGTATGGTATGACTGTATGTTTTCTTGTTATGGTCTATGTATTTTTCAGTATTATTGGGTGGTATGTTGACTAGTATTTTTGGCTGGCGTCAGCCTGTAGAGCAGGAGGTATGGGCAGTAGGTACGGTAGTGAGTATTTGGTCAGCATTTTGGGTGGTTTGGTGACTAGAATGTGTGTGGTGCTGTTTTCTATGATGGATTGAAGGGGCAGCAGGAATTTTATGGTATGATAGGCGTAAACTGTATGGTGTGTTATGTGGTATGTTGCGAAGAATTTTTTTCTGGTGCTGGTCGGCAGAGCAGACAGAATGGGTAAATGGTATATATGTTTCCTTAATTTATTTTTGGACAAAACAGTTGAGGTGTGCTTGAGTTATAGTGGATGGTATCAGTGGCGAATATACATGGTTTCGGTCGGCAGAGAATATCGAATGGGTGTTATGATATGCGCTGGTCTCAACTGTAAATATGCTTTGTACACTCGAGCTATGATGAGTTGTAAGACTTGTGTATTATTTTGTATGGTTGATTAGAATGACCTAGTTTTTCTTGGGTTATAGGAGATAGTATGTTGGTTGAGTGGGTGCCAGTCGGTATTTATGGTTTGACAGATGGTAGGAAGGTTTGTGTTGTGGGCTGGTTTGAACTATAAGTTTATCTGTACACTTGGGGTATGATGATTGGTATATTTGGTATATTAGGTGGTATGGTTTTTAGTATATATTTCTGTGTGATTGTTGGTGTATATCAAATGGTATGGACTGTAGGCGTGCGTCGGTGTTACCGGTAATGCCAAAATGTGTTTGAGTTAAAATGGTTGGTGTCGGTGGCCAGTGTAATTGTCTGGTGCCAGTCAGTATGGTGGATGGCATGGGAAGATGTTAATTGTGTCGCTGTGTTTGAAATGGCTTTGTATGTTATGGACTGCACATTAGCTTGGTCTGGCTGGTGCAATTTTTAGTATTATTGGGTGTTATTGTGACTAGTGTATTTGTCAGGTGTTGGCTGGTAGAGCATATGGAATAGGTATTAAGTATGATATTGTTATGGGTTGGTCTGACCTGTGTGGTTGCTTGGTACACTTGAGTTATTGTGGTTTATTTATGGTTAGTTGGGTGGTATGGTTTATTAGTAATCACCAACTTTTTATTGGATTGTATGAGATGGTATTGTTGGTTGGTACTGACGCGTGGTGGGTACATAGGTGTTCCGCCGAGACGGGAGGCGAAGGAGACATGGGAGTAGGAAGTCGTGTGACGGGAACAGTGCCGAGAACTTATGAGTACATTCCCAGAAACGAGTGGCGCCCCATACCAAGAGGCGCCATTCCCCGAGAAGACGTAGTCGTGCACCGGATGGCGACGAGGCAAGCAGTCAGTCAGTAAGTCAATTGTGATGTCACCGGGGAGAGAACCCAGGAACAGCCGAAACTTCATGTGTAAATTTCCGAGACAAACCAAGTAGAAGTGCCGAGAACTTATGAGTTCATTTCCGAAAACGTAGTGGCAGTTTCCGAGGTGGAGAAGTCGAAAGCGCGAGACGAGCCGTGGCAGACGTCGACGTAGGAGAGGGGACGCGAGGTCTCCGACGAGGAACGCCAGTCGAGGTCGCAGACACACTCCAAGTGCCCGGGAAACCATCCTGGACTTCCGAGAGAGTCAGTCAAAGCCGCATGAAGAAGCCAGCTGAGTACAGCATTCCAACGAGAGCCAGTCCGAGGGCCTGACAAAAGGGCCACCCCACTCACCAGGCCTCCACTACCAACGATGACAACTCACCAAAAGCCGCACTCACAGATAAGTAGAAATGTCTCCATTCAAACAACCTTCCCCAACGCATAGCATTCCACCCACCAGTCCTTCAGGCCTACGACTTGTAAGGGGGCTCAGTCTCGCCAATGTGTGTAAATACCTATGTTACCTTCAGACAAATAAAATACTGGTGTGTTAACTAACGGAGAAAACTAGTATTTGTTTACCCCTAATGCAACAACCACAGGTGCCCTTAGTCTGCAAAAAAGTATAATAACTATGTACCCTACTAGCCATCATCCTGTATAACTCAGGTGGCTTAGTAGTGACAGTACATTGTGTGATCTGGTTTCCATTATATTTTTCTGGTGTTAGTCGTTAGAGTAGAAGGTATAAGCAGTAGGTATGAGCATTATGGGCTGATCTGACCTGTATGGTTGCTTGGTACACTTGAGTTATGGCAGATGGTATAGATGGTGTGTTAGGTGGTATGTTTTACTAGTAATGACGGAGTTTTTCTTGAGTTATACAAGATGGTATGTCTTGTTGGTATGTTGGGAGGTCTGGTGTTGATCGGTTATGTTAAGTTCACAGATGGTAGGTATGTTGTGAGTTATGAAACAAGCTGGAATGTATAATTTGCTTAGGTAAGTGTTAAGTTGTATTAGTATGATCCGAGATTTTTCCTTGACTTTGGAGTATTGTGAGGTTAGTTTATTTAACTTTGTTTTTCTTATGTTACAGCGGATGGTAAGGCTGGTAGGTATGTTGCAAGGCATTAAGGTACATGTTTGTGTAGGGTTTATAGTTTTTATTTGGACTGTGGTTGGTTAGGTATGATTTTTCTAGAGTGTGGTAGGTTTTATGTCTTCTGAGCCCTATTTGCTTGTTATATTAGGTCGGCATTCATTTTTTTTTTTAAGAATTTTAAATTATCTTCATAAGAGTATACCGAAAGGACTAAATGAGTGACTAAATATAAATTTTTATATGGATGGTTATGTACTATCTAAGGGGTTAAGTACTTTGCACAAGGTGAAAATACCAACATGATTGAAATAATTATAAGTTATGTATAAGGTGAAATACCTATGTACAAGTGAGAAGATATAAGTATTTCACAAGTGGTTAAGTCATACAAAAATTGTGACCTACAGTGAGCTTGCCTGTTCGCTAAGGAAAAAATATAATCGAAATATTTGACGGTGTCCTAAAAAACTATGCAGTCGTCAGCAGTCGAAACGAAATGTTGGAATGAGGATAAAGGGGGGCGAGTTATCAGCAGGTGACTAAACGAGTTAAAGTTCAATGTGAGTGGTAAAATATTCAAGTCCCTACACAAGGGAAAATGTTTTATAAGTCCTGCACAATGTTTTAGTTTTTATCGATGCTAAGTTAAAAATATTCAAATCCCAACATGGGTGGAATTAATGTAACTAAATCAAAAATTATTTGAGTCCAACAAAGGTGACTGGCCACTGTAGATGAAATTCAAGATGGTGGGTTCGAATGAGCAAAGGCTAATAATAAGTAATTAGCAGGCGACTGAGGTGGAATGACAAAGCATGATGTCAAGATGGCTGGGTGAAGTGAAGGCGACTAAGTTAAAGCGATAGAGTGTGATAAAATAAAATCCAACATGGTGGATATCAAGGTGAAGTGATAGAGCATGAAGTGGAACAATGGTGGCTAAGGAAAATAAAATACAAGATGGCAGGTTGGAGCAAAGGCGACTAAGGTTAAAAGGAATGATAGAGCATGAGGAATTGAAATCCACGATGGTGGAGTGAAGCAAAGACGACTAAGTTTAGGTGGAATAATTGAGCATGATGTCGTATGGTGTACACCAAGATAGGTTGATAGAGCATGAGCAATTGGAATCTTATATGGAGGTGTGCAATGATAGAGAATGACTGTAAAACCTTGAAAATTCTAGAAATTAACAGGTTGTGACATAATAGGGGTGGTAACATCATCCAAGATAAATGCCAGAAACAAGATGGTGGCCGGAAACAATATGGCCGCATTGCCTCCCTGTCTCCAGATCCTGAATACTGTGCCATAAGTCCCTAATTCTTTCTACTAACCTGGCACACACAATACATAAAACAGGGCTGCAAAGAAAACAATTTTTGTACTTGAATGACTGATTCAAATGTTTTTTTTTCGCTCTGATGAGCGTAAAAATAAGAAAAAGATTTCATAATGTACTATTGTTGCGAAAAACATGATTTTAGGATTTTGCATCCCGCATATTACTGCTGTTAAGGTATGCCATGAATTCTCGTAATGGCGGGTCGTGTGTGAATGAAAAATTGTCCTTGGGTTATTTGATCTCTTCAGAATCAGACATTTTGCCATTCAGGATTATTAATTTATCTTATATTACTCTCCATATTGAGGAGGGGGCCACTATAGGGGTTTGCAAGTAGGTCTCACAGGTACTTCCAAATGTTACAGAAGTTTTGATGCCACAAAATATCGAATGTCCTCTACCATAATGTTTTGGGGGAACTGTTGACAAGAACAAGAGAAAACCTCAACTGGCGACAAGAGAAGACTGTCTCAGAATTACTACAGAGAAATAGAGATGCTTTCACCTGTGAGCCCAATGACATTGCCAGAACCAATGTTGCATCCCATCACATCGACACAGGGAATGCCAGGTCTATAAAGCAGCCATCAAGGCGACTACCGCTAGCTTCACACGAAGTGGTTGATAGTATTCTGAAAGAGATGAACGATTTAGATGTGATGGAGAACATTCTGCCCTTAAACATTTGCCAGGTGTACTTAAACGACATTGTGGTCACGGTAAGAACATTTAAAGAGCAAATGACACGCCTAGACTCTGTGTTTCAGAAAGTATCAGCAGCCAATCTGAAAAAAGTTCCAAAGAAATGTTACCATTTCCAAAATAAAGTTAATTTATTGGGCCGTATTGTGTCGGCCCATGTGATTAAAACAGACCCCGAAAAGAAGAGAGCAATAAGAAACTGGCCACTACCAACTGATAAAACTGAATTGCAAAGTTTTCTGGGCTTGTGTGCTTACTACCATCGATTTGTGTCCGGGTTCGCCACGATCGCCAAGCCTCTGCATGAATTGACTGAGGCAAAACGAAAATTTTATTGGACCCTTGAATGCGAAGTTGCTTTTAATAGACTAATGTAAATTCTGATGGTGTGTGACGTGCGGCGGTGCACATAGGTACACTCAATAGAAACTACTACGGACAGTCTGCGACACATTCTGGAATGTCGAAAACGGTAGTGTGGTTCCCCTATCGTTTATCATATGGCATACAAGGTTCCAGTGGTTAGTGCTCCCTGAGTTTACATATACGTCACAGTAAGAGTTGTTATAATGTGCGTTCGAGGCGAATAAGAGCATTAAATTAAAAGCCTATTTTAAATTTTCAGCGAATAAAGATAGATTTGTTGGAGTGACAGGAAAACATCTGCCCTTGTGTAAAGCAATAAATACGAGAGAGGATAAGCTACAAATCGAAAGTATCATTAATAATATGGACAGTAAACATTAATTTTAATTCATTTGATGGACATACAAAAAAACTATTCGCAGTAAAAATAAATCTTGTATTAACAATATATTGTGTTCAAAGTATAGACAATCTCTATTTTTTTACCTCCGGTTTTTATGTTACCCTATGCTGTTTTAAAATGCATAAACTGCCATGCCTGCAAATAAGTTTTAAACATTTCCTGAAAATGGTACAAAAATTCTAGAAAGTCTAAAATATGCGATAGGAGCAAATCTGGAGCCACAAAAACATTTCCAGAATTTTTCTGAAATACTGTTAATAGCCTCGTCCGTCAACCCGTTTATCTGGTCGGGTCTTTGCGATACATTTTTACCAGCTACACGAGATAAATTTTATGCCATTCAAATTACTGTGATATCGTGGCATCCTGACTACTTCGTGGCTGCTTCAAGAAGTTCGTCTACATAAAACTTGGGAGCTGGGATTTGGCATTTAACAAAGAAAAGTAGTTATGCTTTAGACATTTCTTCGTAAGCAGCATTGTTTACATTGAGTCATTCTGGTATTTCTTTTCTGCGGGCATAAAAGTTCTGAATTAGCCGTCAAATTCACAAATCAAAGTCATCCCAAACTCTTCTTGCGACACGTCTTTCGTTTTTTTCCCTGGTGTTCATACAATTTTATCAGTTAGTTTTCATACTCTTTATTTCCTTTCGTATTTTACATATTTTCGCTACCGATTTCTTTGTCGCAACTGCTGCTCGTTTCGTGGCATTTTAAATGGTTAAAATATATCTTCCATAAAATTTCTCGTTACTAAAAAACGCAATTTATTTTCCAATGATTTCTCACACAGACTTCACAGTGAATATTAGGAAGTTTTTTATTCGAACATGCCATGACTTACTCATAAGTGAATACCTCCAGCAAGACTGGCGCGTTGGCTTTTTATGCGCGCAAACTATACAGTAAGTATCGGTGACACTGTTGTTTCCCTGTGATTGGCTCGCTAGACCTTCCCCGCCGTCGATCTATCTCCTAGAGCAGCGTTTCCCAGATGATGGGTCGCGACCCGGTACCGGGCCACGAAAACAAATTGCCAGGCCGCGTCACTTTACCGTTTTACGTATTGTTGTTCACGCGGGAAAAAATTATGTTTCACCCGCCCGTGCCCGCGCCCGCACTTGCCCCACTCCGCCCGCTTGTTTGTTCGTATATTCAGTCAGTTTGAACTTAGTATCAAGCCAAAGAGTGCGTATTTTTTGTGTGTACTGATTACGTTTCATTTGACGATGTACAAGTGGGTAATAAAACAAAGTGCGGGTTCTGAGAGTGGCACAAACAGACAGTCAAGTAATGTCCAGCCGGATCCAGGTACGAGTGGTACTAACAAACAGCCGCACGATGCGAAGTCTTCTACTCTCACAAAAAAGAAGGAGTCATGGACTCGACAATATTCTGAAGATTAATTACAATTTGGGTTCATCAAGGGTGCTGATGACAAACCATTATGTGTTATTTGTTATGCGGAACTTTCAAACGAGTCCATGAAACCTTCAAAGTTTAAGAGGCACTTGGAATTAAAACACCCAGAATACAGCGAGAAGCCAAATAGATTTCTTCATTAATAAAAAAAGAGAATTGATAGTTACCAAAAAAACTATGTCTTGGAATTTTTCTGAGGGTGCTCAATCTGAAAACCTTGTAATGGCATCTTATGAAATCTCAAAATTAATTGCTGTATCCGGTTATTCTCACACAATTGCCGAGAAATTAATAGTTCCAGCAATGAAAATACTAGCATCTCGGATATGTGATAAAAAAACAGGAGGTCCAAGTAAATTTGCTGGCTCTATCAAATAACACAGTAAAGCGTATGATAGTGGAGATGGCAGATAACATTGAGGAAACTGCTGTGGGTCACTTAAAAGAGAGTAATTATTTTTCCTTGCAAGTTGATGAAAGTACAGACATATCGGATAATGCTAATCTAATGTACTTTGTAAGATACGATTTTGATTATACAAATCACGAAGAATTTCTCTTTTGTAAACCTCTGACAACAAGAACAACAGCTGATGAAATATTTAATTTGATTGATAGTTACATGAAGGGCAATGGCATTAAATGGAAGAAATGTGTGGGACTAAGTAGCGATGGAGCATGCGCAATGGCAGGCATTCGTACTGGACTTTTTCCGAGGATCAAAGCTGTAGCACCAGACTGTGTATGGGCGCATTGCCGCATATACAGAGAGGCATTGGCCGTCAAAAGAAGGCCATTGCTTTTAACTGCAACTATGCAAGAGTGTGTGAAATTTATAAATTTTATAAAATCTCGTCCACGGAACTCATGAATATTCTCTGCTTTAGGCAAAGAAATGTGAAGTGATCATGAACATTATCTTTTACAATGCGAAGTGCGGTGGCTATCAAGAGGGAATGTTTTAAGAAGACTCATTGAACTGAGGGAAGAAGATTTAATGTTCTTAGAACAACATCCCCCAACGGATAGAGATGTAATATTTCATTTCAAAGACAGTTTCCATGATGTCATTTGGTTAATCAAGGTAGTTTATCTTTGTGATATTTTTTTATTTCTTTAACAATTTGAATCAGACATTACAAGGCAGCAATGTAACTGTATTTAAAGTGCAATATAAGGTGTAAGCTGCAACAAAAAAAAAAATTTGTGGTCGAGTTGCGCGGAAGAAGGAAATTACAAAACTTTTACAAAGCTAACAGAACTACAAAAAGATCATAGCATGAGTTTATTGCTGGGTGAGATTTCAAATGCTATCACAGAACATCTGCTAGTGCTGGAAACAAATCTTAAGAAATATTTTTCCCCCATCCACGGAAACAAAGCATGGATAAGGAATCCATTTACAGTCAATGTATAATCTGAGACTGACCATCGGATTCAAATATTGAGTCTATAATTGAACTGTCATGTGACATGGCACTCAAACACACATTTGGCAACATACCACCGATGGATTTTTGGCTGTCTTGGCGTCAGGAGTACCCAGTTTTAGCAGAAAAAGCGATAAAGTTTCTAATGCCTTTTGTTACGACATGTAAGTGTGAAGCAGGGTTTTCAACACTGGCTTTCCTAAAAAATAAATATATGAACCGATTTGAACTCGAACCGGATCTGAGAATAAAGTTAACATATTATCCTTCAAATGTAATGTTTTTAGTTATCAAGAAACAACTGCACACTTCTCATTAATAAACAGTTTGGTTTTAATTTGATTATCATTTTGTACGACATTTGTTAACGCTTATTTGTTAAAATATTAAACTGTAATATACATATAAACATGTTTTATTGCTCTCATACACCAGAATCCACAAAAAAGTTTTTAGTGGGTCGTGAAGGAAAAGCTTAAAAATAACCGGGTCATGGAAAAAAAAGTTTGGGAAACGCTGTCCTAGAGTAAGGTGAAGACGAGCGACCGCATTCTTTCTAGATATTTTGTTGAAGTGGCCGAGTTATATTTCCCACAGCGCTCGGCTTCCCGAGTTCAGAGGGTGAATTCATTCTAGATACTGATGATAGTGATGACGGTATCGGGGCTGCGTAATCTCATATTTCTCATATTTAGGATGGAAAAGAAAAGCCGCTATAATACTTCAGTAAGGTGCTGCACAAGCCTGAGAGGAATTACTGTGTGACACGCAGGGAGCTTCTGGCCGTGGTGAAGGCAATTGCACATGTTCACCCATACCTTCATGGCAGACACTTCATCTTAAGAAATGATCATGTTTCATTATGCTGGCTACTAAATTTCGAGAACCCCGAAGGTCAAATAGGTCGGTGGATACAGATCCTGCAAGAATATGTCTTTTAAATACATTACAGGTCTGGACGCCTTCACAGCAATGCGAATTCACTTTCCAGGAGACCATGTGAACTATTCTGTCGTTATTGTGAACGCCAGGAGGAAAAGTGTGGAGTATCGTGGAAAACAAGAAGGACAAGAATTCGATGCCCTGTATCTTGCGATGGGTCACCTACATGGGACGATAAGGACATTGGAAATGATCGGCTAAGTTACCCCACCTTGCGTCCAACATTGGAGTGGAAAGAAGTCGGATGTTGACCAATATGAGTGGAGTTGTCCAGCTTAGGCGTGACAGTCAAGGCATACTGGGCACAGTGGAATTCCATTTTTCTCAAGAATTGTGTCCTTTACGGGAACTGGGAAAGTAATAATGCATTGTCAGGAGGATGTTGAGAAGTAGCTCCGGCTGTGTGATGCCTGTACCGCGAGCAAGGGTCCGAGGGTTATTGGACGAGGTTCCTTTCAGAAATACAATGTTCGGCGGCATGTCTCGGGGTTGCTGGACCACGTCGGGGCGGCAGGTTCTAGCCTCGCTTATTGAAACTCGACGAAGCAGTCTCGGCACTTAAGCGTTTTTCGTGCGCATTTTTTTACAGACACTTCCCAACCGGCCATAACAAAGTCGCGGGCGTCGCTTCGCCTCGCTTTTGTATAAACACACGCTTTCCGACTTCTCGCCTATCCCATTTCTGACACCAAATTTGTAAGTCCACCGCCAGGCTGATGGGGCTTATGGGATTCTTTAGATAATAAGGGCAGGAAGGGTGGTTATATTAAATGAATACTCGCATGTGTAGCGCGCGCAATAATTTCTCACTTAATACTCTCGCCGGTACACTATACAACATCGTTACCATCTCACTACATAACTACCTTATCTGCGAACACAACTGCCCTCGGTCCTGGCTTGACACACACAGATAACCTCTTCTCAGCCTCTTGGCAGGTAAAACCCCGCGTGACCAGTCACTCTCCAATGCGCTCCTGCGGGAACAAAATCCCGCAGTCTCCCCTAGCCTGAGCATAATTTTGTGCCACAGGTTTGCGTGCTGCACTGGTCAAGAAACCAGTGTTTCAACATATTTTTGGCCCTCACAAAATATACATATATACACACAGGATGTTCCATTTGTCTTGATCACCCACAATAACTCCGTACCGGGTCTCCCAATGGTAAAGTGTTTCACACATAGGTTGTATAACTGGAAGGGGGAAATAATACTCCTGGGGAGTCAGCCTTATACCATTATTTATTCCTGAGAATGAGTGCTAACATCAGTATTTTAAATGGCACCATGTATATATTCTTCATCAATTCAATGAATCTCGTCAAGACCTACTCAAAAATGTATCACAATGTACCAGTCGAATAAACAGATCGTTAGTAACCGTCACATACATTGGGACTCATAAGGGTTCATGAAGACCCATTATGTAATGCCTTATGGCACTATTTCACTGCATACAAGGTACAGTACATTATGACGTTAATGCTCTGCATTTGATGTAGATGTCATATAAAGATTGCAGGTACCCAGAGTTGCATACCACATTCCACAGAGTTAACGTTTATAGGAAACAAAGGAACACATATGGAGTGACAACTATGCAATCAGTCATCCGTGTGCAGCCGAATAGAGTACACTGTAAGGCGAGATTTGTAACATAAAAGAACTGCAATAACGAGAAGGTAGAAATGCTGCTCATCTATGGAGGATGCAAGTTAGCAGATAAATGTGTTCGTATTGTTTTACAGTAAAGTGTAGTATATTCAAGTGAGTTGTACTGAAACACACACACACACACACACATAGTTCTGTTATTACCATTATCGATAGCTTCGTTTGTTCACACATCGTTCATTCTGTTGAAGGTCGACATAATGCTAGTCAGGCAGAACAACACTACAGAGAGATACCCGGACAAGACACCACCATCCAGACATATGTTTTCACAATCTCGTTGAGAAGTTTTGTGTAACAGGCAATTTGAACTCACAGCAATGCAATCGTCTTAGAAATCGCACATATGGAGCTGCTGAGGTTGATGTTTTCGCTGCTGTAGCAGTTAATTCACATGTCAGCACATGCCAACTTGAAGACGACATTGGCATTTCGACAACGAATGCACATCCCATTCTTAAGTGTCATACATTCCATCCCTATCATGTTAACTTTCACTATGAATTTCATGGCAAAAATTTTCTAAATCGTGTAGAGTTCTGTCAATGGGCACAGCATAAAATTATCGCCAACACGAGCATATTTACGGATGTTATTTTTACCGATGAATAGCCATTCTCTAACTCAGACCAAGTGAATACGAATAAGATGCATTATTGTATCATCGAGAACACACAATGTTATCGACAGGAGGACCATAAGCATCAATGGAGAGTTAGCATCTGGTGTGGGATGGTTGGCAAAAACTTTATAGGGCCTTATATTTAGTGAATGGTAACCATAATGACAGGGAGTATGCCACCTTCATACAAACAATTTCTCCTGGTGTTCTGGAGAAGATACCTACAAGAAACAGAATAATTAATTGTTACCAGCACGATGGATACCCAGCACATTATGCCATGTATGCATGTTGTGTTCTGGACCGAAAATACCCTGGTAGGTGGGTTGGTAGTGGCAGACTAGTTTAGTGGCCTGCTCGGTCTCCTGACCTTTCCACAGGACTTTCGGGTTATCTCAAAAGTGCTGTCAATCGAGATATTTCAACAACTTCATATAACATGCAAGGACATATTGGGCGTGATTGCAGTGCTATTCAGCAGGCAATACTGGAGGAATCAGTGTTTTCATTCTGCAGCGACTGAATTTGTGTATAGCTGCCAATTGTCACAATTTTGAACATCTTATGTGAATATTCTATCCCTTAATGTACCCATATGAATAGTACTACAAATTGGAAGTAGAGATTTCACTTTTTGTTTCATATTTGGCATTAATTTTATGAATGTGTACATTGTGCTACATGATTTTAACATGTCTTAAAGAGCTTCATTGAATGTTTGACCAATAGATACATGGTGACATTTGAAAAAGTTATGTTAGTACTCATATCTCACCAATAAATAATAGTATAAGGCTGAATCCCCGGCTGTATTATTTCCCCTTCTTGTGCCAAACTCCAGAAGTGATTCCTTGTGCAAAATAAGGTGCGGTATATACTGACAACACCATAATGGGGTAAATATTAAGGGAGGTATGCAGAGCAGAAAATTAAACACTGAAATGCAATAAATGTAAACATTGCAGGAAGTACTTGAGATGAAGCGACCAAAATCGGAATGGTGTTCCACACATTGGAGATCGTAAAAATGTCATAAGTAGGGTAGTCACCTTTTTTTCGCAGGGAACTTTGGAACACTAGGTGGTAAAGAAAACGTCGAGGCACATTATGACCCACCATGGAACAATGAAGACAAAAGGTCCGGCCCACTTGTACAAGCTCGCTCCAGTAAACCGTTCTTGAGAAAATGCCACTCTAAATTTCGAAGGTGCGGTGTAGCACTGCAGGGGTAGGAAACACATCTGCCACCCATGACACACACGTGGATGTACGTCCACATGTAATAGTTATGTAAATGAGGACAAGCATAGTGACCAAGAAACAGAGTGCAGATAGGTGTTTTGCATGACACATGTGTACATAGTACATATTTATTAAAGGCAGCATTTACAATAATGGTTCAAATTGCCGTCCCCCAACTTCAATACACAAATGGCAATGGCAGATCAGGTTTGCTTGGTCACACGCATACATGTCTGGTATGGCATTAAAGGATCAATTGCTACTAAGACATGTGCGACGAGATCTTCCTCACTAGCCACAGGCATCTCGTAGACCAGGGAGTTGACATGACCCCATAAAAATAAATTCACCTCTACCAATCCAGCAGCCAGAAAATGTGACGCCAACATGGCAACATATGGAAGCAGGAAAACATGGTGGTGCCCATCATGCTGAATCTACATGGTGTGGCGAACGGCAAGAGGTACTCCTTCCAGCAACTCCGGCAATACCTCCTGCAGGAACGTCAGGTAGCAGCCTCTATTGAGGAAGTCGGTTAGCAAATAAGGCCCCAACATGTGATTGTTGATAATGCCGTCCCACATATTGAAACTTAAGCTCACATGGTTGTCCATGGGATGTGTGTGGTAGGGAATAGCATGCGCCCAGATGTGTCTGTTCCTTCTGTTGACGATTCCATCCTTGTTGAAATGGGCCTCATGTGAAGAGCACAGTCGACGTGAAGTTTGGACGCACATTGTTTTCTTGGAGGAACCATTCGCAGGATATAACACATAGCATGTAATCACATTTGCTAAGAACATGGATCTTCCTTGCATGGTAGGGGTGCATAGTTCTCATGCAGAACTCGCATGATCGTTGAATGGCCAACACCCACACCGCGGCCCACAGCCGAACTCTTGACTGTAAGGATCAAAGTTACTGACAAGACAGATGCATTGGTTGTATCCACTCATAATATACAAGTGAGAAGTAATAATATAATTTAAAAATAAATCACAAATACCGATAACAACAATTCCACTAACTCGGCAACAGCTCAATTACCTAGTTATAAATCAACTTCACTCCTCGCAAATGCTCTCAGTTACAATGGTAGGCGAAGGTTGATAAAACTATCACAGCTACTATTACAAAATTTTGTATGCGACTGAGTGTATTCCTGGGCCACTATTTTCTAATCGATAATTGCCATATAATGACTAGACTTTCATGGCAATTTAATGCAAGTAAATTCCATTAAAATCGAATAGGCTTTTTTTTATATGCAAAGATTTAAAATCTATAGTCATAAAAGGAGGTTTGGATGTGTCATTTATGACCACATTGTTTTCTTGCTTCGTTTTCTCCTCATTTATCTGCCTTATTTATTAGGTCTTAGATAATGTATCCTGCTATTTTTTACCACTGATGAGCGCCTCCACTATTTGTTGTGACGAATTGCTTCAACCAATTGTTTGCCTTGTTTTCTTTTCGATGTTAACTACTTGGGCGATTCCACTTACACTTTATGTAAGTCCCCCGATGGCTCCCAGCACATGTAGTAAAAACAGCGGGAATTAACCCTGCCTCTTTCTTCCACCATTGTGTATTTTTGTCCGAGTTTTTCCATGTATTTTTGTTATTTCCGAATTGCATGTCCACGTACTGCTTGATTTTCACCTTCGCTTTTTTTGGAAACGTCCCAATTTTAAAAATATTCACCGAACTTGGCCTTTGAGAAATTTGATAGTTTTCTTGGCTTTGTCATCGAGAATGGCATCGACAGAATATTTGTCTCCCAATTTTTCTGTCCATATGTGCTAAATCGTACTCTTGCCAGCATTTTTTGTTTGTGTATACCTCCATTAAATCAGGCTAACCTTTTTAAAATGTGTTTTGGTGAGTCTGCAGAAATTATAAACCAGGATAGGTAGCATAGAAGTATGCTCATGAGTGTATTGACTAGTCGACAGCAACTCTTCATCCAACTGACATATATAAGAAATGTATGAAGCAGTAATACTCGGTCATTTCTCAGTTCCAGTAAATTATTACTAATAACTCTAACTTGGCAGTATTTTGGAAGAGTTGCATAGAAGGGCCACTACTTACAATGATGCGAGTATAAATAACAGCAGAACTTGACAAGCCCACTAGGAGGAATTTTCCACGACACTAAGTGATAGTATTTGGTTTATATCATTTATAACACGCGAACATGGTGTAAATGCAATATTTTTCTTGAGATAACAATGGATGCAAGTACACGCTGATAATTGACTGTGACCACAGACAAATTAAACATTTGCAAACTTATTCCGGTAAGGAATTCTGTACTCCTGTGTTTTGTAACTTGATAACATTAACCATTACTTGTCTCACAGAAATATGAAAGCTGTTTTTATCGAGATATTTAATCCGCCTTTTTAATCTGAAATATGGAAGATTATTTCTGTGATAGGAAACTAAAAATGGTTTTCAATATTCTTAGGCCTAGTCTCTGCTTACAATCGCAAAATTCACCCCACAAAAGCATGCAGCTTGTAAAAGTAAAAGATAATTTCCAGTGAATACTTAGATTTAAGAATAAAAAGGATATATGTAAGGAAAAGCTCCCGTGGGTATTTACGTTAGAACATAAAAAATGAAAAGGTGGCTGTCAACAGCTAAGCCCCAAACTGGAGCCATGAGTTATACTAATTTATAAACATATTCGCAAATGGACTGAAAGAATATAGTGAAAAAGAGTAAAAATCATATTCTGTGTACTATAGTACACTATCGTACACTATAGTAACATAGTACACATAATACAATTTTTATTATTTTAGTACATTCTTTTATAGTACATGTATGAAGAGATAATGAGGTTTAATAAATGTCTTAAGAGCTTTTTGTTTTATTTATACTATTTGATATCCCATCCTCTTTGCTGAGAGGCATTGTGATGTGATCGGCTGGGAACTTGCTTTGGCTGGAGGTAATTGTGCAGTCGATAGGTTAAATGGGTTGTTGTTAACAGGAATATGCACGCTCAATATACCTTATGTCTCCATGAACACAAATAACATTGCGACAGTTCATGCAATCTTTTTTAACGCCATCCTTAACTTATTGAGGAAAATATATAAATTGAATGTACTATAAATTAAAAGGTTTATTACTTATTTAGTTTAAAATGCATAGTTTCCATTTCCATTAATTTATTTTTGGCTGAAAAAATAGAATTAAAAAAATTAGTTTGATTATTTTTTATCACATGTACCTACAAACACAAATTTCACTTCAAATACATATATCATATATTAAATAATTTACATAATCAAAAAAAATATTTTTAAAAATGATGTGTGTTGGTGTAATGCAATCCAAGTTATCAGACGAGTTCTACCTAATCCGATGTCAAATGTCGTTTACATTTGTTTAACATAGCCAAATTACACTGGAGAGCCAAAAAAACTGGTATAGGCGTGCGTATGCAAATAACAGAGGTACGGAACCAATCAGAGTAATGCGATGTGGTCGGCAGCGCCTATATAAGACAACAAGTGTCTGGCAAAGTTGCTAGATCGGTTACTGCTGCTACAATGGCAGGATTAAAGTGAGTTTGAATGTGGTGATATAGTCGGTGCACGAGAGATGGGACATAGCATCTCCGAGGTAGCGATACAATTTGGATTTTCTCGTACGACAATTTCACGATTGTATCATGAATATCGGGAATCCGATAGAACATCAAATCTTCGACATCGCTGCGGCCGGAAAAAGATCGTGAACGAACGCAACAAACGACGACTGACGAGAATCATTAAACGTGACAGACGTGCAACCCTTTCTCAAATTGGCGCAGATTTCAATGCGGGGGCATCAACAAGTGCCAGCGTGCGAACTATTCAACGGACCATCATTGTTATGGGCTTTCGGAGCCCATATCAATGATGGTCCGTTGAATAGGAGGCTCTGTGATGGTATGGGGCGTGTGCAGTTGGAGTGAAATGGGACCCCTGATACGTCTAGATACGACACTTACAGGTGACAGATACGTAAGCATCCTGTCCGATCACCTTTGCCCATTCATGTCCATTGTGCATTCCGACGGACGTGGACAATTCCAGCAGGAAAATGTGACACCCCAAACGTCGAGAGTTGCTACCAAGTGGCTCCAGGAACACTCTTCTGACTTTAGACATATCCATTGGCCACCTAAATCACCAGACACGAACATTATTGATAATATCTGGGATGCCTTGCAACGTACTGTTCAGAAGAAATCTCCACCGCCTCGTACTCCAATGGATTTGTGGACTGCCCGGCAGGATTCATTATGTGAATTGCCTCCTGCATACCTTCAGACATTAGTCGAGTCCATGCCACGTCGTATTGCGTCACTTCTAAGTGCTCGCGGGGGCCCTACATGATATTAGGCAGGTGTGCCAGTATTTTTGGCTCTTCAGTGTAGAAAAACTTCCAAATTAAGTATCTGCCATAAGGAGAAATTCTGCTGGCAGACATTATGCAACCCAAAATGTAGTATGACCCCATATCCATTGCCAGGTACATTCTCATAAAAATCTTACGTCTCACTGTCATAGCCCAGTCGGCTAAAGCGACTGAACAGTGATGCAAGAGTTACAGGTTTGTGTTCACCCACCTCCCAGAACATTCTGAAATACTTAAAATTTAATATACCTATAATGGCGATGGTTCCACATATAGCAACATCGCACTTCAAACTTAGGCACACGAAGTGAAACACCAAAGACACCTAATAGCAAACACACAAAAAATAGTGGCTATTAGTGGCGCTTCCTAGCGGAAAATGCTTAAAGCATACGTGGCAGTTAGTAGAACATCCTAGTGGTCCACTTGCAGAAAATCAGACGATGGAAACCAGATTGGTGACTACTGCATATGAATGAAACCAGGTGCTTATAAAGAGCTTACCACTACTGCTACACATGAAGATTATTATGATTGAATTTTATTATTTAACTGACATTACAATACATGGACTTCAACAAGTAAACTTCAGTGGCTTAAAAATGTTCATAAATCTGTTAAAAATATATATATCTAAGCAATACGCCCTTACTCTGCACTGGAACTTGATGTAGATGACATTACAGCTAAACAGAATGCCAACCCTGCAATCATGTTTCTTTCCACCACTCGGTAACCTGAAACACACGAAGCAATATCATTTCTACTAATATAAAGGATGACATACAAAATGAGCAAACTGTTGTATTACTTATACAAATTCCCGTCATATTTTCGACATGGCATTTTATTACTATTTTTGATAACGATTTGCAAATTATCTAATTTAAAAAATGAGTTAAATCTTATTAAGAAAAATTATTTTAAGTGATTGAAGTGTGCATAATTGTTTGCATTTGGTGTTTCCTACAAAACTGAAACAGAATTAATACATCTGGAACAGAATTGAAATTTTGTGCATATGTGTCTCGCTTATAAAGAAAGTTTGGAAACTCGCTGACAATTCGCACTATGTGATACAGGACAACGAACTGAACATTCTATGTGGGGGAACCGATGTCCGGAAATGCTAGACTTGGCCGTTATTTGATGTCAACATATTACAGATCTTCGCACATAGAATGTACAGTTAACTACATATTTAATGAGAATGACACCTCCAGAATCCCAACCGGAGCCTAATACTGTGTAATTAAAAAGGAGTTCGAATTGCCGACTTCCAGCTTCATTACAAATTGTGAATCGGTGGTGCAGAAATCGATACACGTGGTTAAATGTGCCTGGTTGAATGCTAAGTACTTCAGCTGATGTGTTTATTAATGCGATAAGATCTTCCTTAGATGTTACTTAATTCTCGCAGTTCTGTAAACAAAATAGTCGAGGGCTGCAAGATCTAGTGACTGCACAAATCAATTTATTTGGATAAGTGATATCAGATGGTTCCACGCATTTCTATAAAAGTGTGCTGTAGCTCCGTGGTGTTAAAGTTACTTCAGCTGTCAAAACCATAATGGTACCTCATTCTGTAGGGTAGGCGAAACAGCCGTAAGGAATACGTGGTACAGTGGTCCATTCATTTTGTAAAGTAGTAGATACTATCAGTAGTGTATAATAGCCGATTCTGGGGCAGGGTGCTATGAGAGGGGCTGGGGGACTAGCTCGGCCAGGACAACTGGATCTAGGAGAGGGGCCCTCGGCCCCATGCGCGCTTTCTCATTTTCTGTCTTCCCAGTCGGGCAGCAACCATCCTGGATATTATCTATGTGTGCTATCTTGGATTTCACCTGCGTCCATCATCTTGGATTTGGTCTTCGTTGCTTGTCTCCTGCTGGAGTGCGGTTCTGATATCGACTTATTCTCTTAACCTACCCTTTTGTGTATTTCTACATGTCTGTTTTTTCGACAGCCATTATTTGTCTCTAATGTCAACTGCTAGATGGCACCAGTGTAAGCATCCATCTTTGTTTCTGACGTTCACTGCTAGGTAGCACTAGTATGTGTATTAATTGTTTCACCCTGAATTTAAGGTCGAGGTGTTATTTGACATACATATGATGTTCGCCTTTATCATCATGTGTAAGTGAAAAAATCCTTTGGAGTGGAGGAGCTTCTAACTGTCGAACTTTGGGTTGATAGACATATGTCTTAGCAAACTGAGCTATCAAGACATACGATAGTTTGAAGGTTTAAATAAGATGCATGAAAAGGAAAAGTCATCATGTTTTTAGTACTATGCTTTTAAACATTCATTGAATCAATATATTTATTTTAAAAAAAATTTTCAATAGTTTAATTTTAGAAATTTTTTTAATTACTGGTAAAATCGAACTAACAGTTACTTGTATCCCAATTAAATATTTAAGTTTAAATACTATGCTGTTAAAATCCTATTAAAGAGCTATATTTTATTTTTTTTAATGAATTTGGTTTTATAAAGTCTTATTTTTAATTACCTGAAAAATTGATTGTTCAATACCACGAAACCATATATAAAATCCCATTTTTAATGCTATGCTTTGAAAAATTTATTAAACCTCTATTTTCTTAAAAAATATAATTTGTCCGATATAAGAAAATCTTTTTGTAGTTACCAGGAAAATAGAATGTATAGTATACTGTAACCTATAAATATTTCAGTTTGTATTATCTACAAAATTTATTATGTACATATTTTTATTTAAGAAACATTATATTAGTCTGATTTCTAGAATTTTTTTTTCAAATTACAAGTGTTATCGATTGTACACTATGGCAGAACCCAATAAGTCATTCAATTGTTTTTACCGTGCTTTTAAAAATGTATTAAATCGGTATTTTTTATTAAAATATATAATTTCCATAACAAATCTGTTTACACTGGTGTGACCAATGGAGTGTGTGAGTTCGCCTTTCAGTCCCTGGTAACATGCTTGCAGTTCTGCCAATGAGACACAATATCTGTTCCTCCAACCTCGCGCCCAGTGAACGAACGAGTTCACTTACATCGAAGGAAGCACTTGTATGCTCTGTGACTGGAATTGATGGTGCTTCGCGTACGCCATCCTCCTGTATGCCGCCGCTGGCTGCAAATTCTACCACCTCAGCAATGCCAAGCGAGTTGGCGGCCATGTTTGTCATTCATGTTGGGTACAAGGTTGACTCTGAATCCTCTCAACTCCTTTAGCCATGCATATAGCTGTAGATGAAGCCAGCAATATCGTCCATCATGCATTGTGTGTTAAAATTTAAAACAATCTTATATTCGTTACATATTTGTTTATGTATTTTTACGCATAAAATAAAATGTGATTCTCCCCATCTATATATATTTATATATATGTGTATATATATTTATATATAGTATGCTACCAGCCATGTCCTCCCCCAAATCTATATACATGTGTTATTCCCCTCAAATAAACACGGTTTAGTAAATATACATTCTATCATTATATCAGAGTAGTTTTTTTAGTCTTAAAGACAATATACCTTTACTCAAATTCATCAACATAATCATGTCCAAAATGTTTGCAAGGAATTGCATTTGTTATGTGTCCTATGAATATGGCAGAATTCTATACTGTAGATATATAAAGAAACATGTAATTACACAAAACGCAAATTCTTTTTTCGCTTGCGTATTATTAGTTACCTAACCATTACAAATATAATATTGACTTGTGTATGTAGCATTTTTTGAAAATATTTTGTCCCTCAGCGACACATCTTAAAGCATGTTGTTCGGTTAACTATTACAGCTCTGCTCCAAGAGCTCTTGCCATGGGAGAAAACATCGCAATAACTTTAATAGACGTTTGTCGTCACGAGCATAAAAATTTCTTGAAGCTCGTCGTGCAGTTGATGATACTTGTTGAGTATCGCAGCGAGGCTATCCTCCAGGTTGTTTATTAATAGCTCTTTTATGAATGGATTAGCAATATGCAAAATTAATATGATTTTATCAGTAGTATCAAAATAATAATTCTGTCACCTCAGCTCTACTCACTCATGCCACCATTTTTGTTAATAATATATTCATAGCGCAAGAATTAATAAATTTAATTATATATATATCTATATTCTCCATTTGAAGCATTACATGTATCAATCCGTACATTATGTATATTGTCGCAAAGCATGCATATTAATAGCTTCGATAAAATCCAAATATTTTATTTATATTAAACTTATGTGATTCACCGATATTTCTTCATTCTCATTCTCAAATAAAGTATAGGGGCCGCGGTGGCTGAGTGGTTTGCCTGCTTGCCTTCCATCAAGGCGAACCAGGTTCAATCCCCTGCAGAGTCACTCCCGTATTTTCGCATGTGGGGGTCGTGCCCGACGATGCTGCTGGTCGGTGGATTTACTCGGGGATCACCTTTTTCCCCGCCCCTTCATTCCTGCACTGCTCCATACTCACCTCAACCACCCTAATCGTCTCTCAAGAACTCGTTAAGAGCCGCCCAAATCTCTTCGCTTCCCTTTACTTCAAATAAAGTATAATTTTTACCCCCAATGGAAACATGTATAGCTCCCAGCAGTGGAACTTCCCGGTAAGAGACTGTCACGTCAATTCTGTACATGGTTATTACCTATTTATCGGGCGCAGGAATAATATTTATTTCTATTTTAATCTAAGTCAGAGTTTCGTGTCTACTCACCTAACATTCGTTTAGTTTATTTCACACAGTCACTAAGAAGACTACAAATAGCTACCTTATGTAAATTATTTAAACCATAATTCGTGCTGGTACCGAAAATTCCATGTTCAATTTAAAGTATTGCGCTTGGCTACAGGAAACAACTAATAAACACAAAATTTTGCTTTATGTACACATTACATTCACCTGTAAATTAGGGGCGATGGCGGAGTAAATTAGAGTTTGTGAAGAACAACAAATCATTTAAATTTTCAAGAAGAAGCATTTTATTTCATTATAAAGATACACATGCAGAAAGCTCACTTACAATCTTCAACATTTGAATATTTGAACAAACCTTGCAATCTCCCCGTCTAAAAATCGGGTGACCTAGAATAAACGTTCGTCAAGTTACAAGTTCAACATTGTCTTCATACATGTAGAAGCGGTAAAGAAAGGTACAAGTACACAAACATTAACATTCTTGACACGAAGAATCATGAAGGAAAGTTCCAAACGACGACCATTAAGATCTTGAAGTAAAACAAACAATAGTGAAAAGTGAAAAAGTACAGTGTAATGACAACACAAACATCGTAGATGTAAGTCCAGTAGTATCTAACAATAAGTTTTTGATGATATGTAGGCTTGAATTCAATGTCAAAACTAATGTTCCCCGAGGAACGTCCATAGTCCATGGCACACACCAACACCGCAGGTAGACTTGGTCAACATTACGCTAAACTCAATGCCTGGCGGACTGGCAACTTCACGGGCACCAAGGGCAGGTGAGAAGCATCGGCAAGGTCGCAAGCCGCTAGCTCAACTCGGGTGACGATGGCGACTCCAGCAGGTGTTCAGCGAAGGTCACACTCGATGCCCGACGTCCAGACCCATGAAGAATAAAACCAAAGTGTCAGAAAGGGGGAAAATAAACAAAGGATAAACAAGGGACAAGGAACACATATACTGACAGCGACAATTAAATAAATGGCAACAGATATCCAAAATCATGGCCTTCGACCTAGGGACATACTGTTTGAAATGGCTCACATGAGCCTTTCTAAACTCATGTAAAGTACCGGGAAGTTTTAACATGACAGTATTAAGGCCTGAAAATTTAGAAATAACATAAGACCCTATATACATATGTAGGAATGAACTTGGAGCCAATATATATTTTCGACAATTAGGCAACACAAATGTTCCAGACAAAACCACGTCTCCCACTGCAAACGGGGCATCAACCCCCAGCATTTTCTAAACTTTCAGCAACCTCGTGCTTCGCAACACCAAGAGGCTGAGCCACATCGTTGAGGAGACGGTATCGGGCAACAGAATCCAAGGAAGGGAGTAGGGAACTATTCCATATATTAAAGAGAGAATGGCATATGTTATGGCCCAAAAATGGTAAATAAGGAGAAGAGCCTGTGGAATCGCGTACTACCACACTATTAAAACAGGTACTAATAAAATAAAAACCACAATCCCAAAGAGTATGGTCCTGGTTGTAAAATATCGTTAAACATGCCTTACTGTTCTTATTGAAGTGTTCAACTTGGTTACCCTTGGGAAATAATAGACTATAAGTATAATATTTAACCTCCCAGCGAAAACACGTGTCTTTAAAACCAACTGACTGATAATAACAGGCATTTCCGGTCACAATATCTGGCAGTGCACCAAACATTTTCGACACGTGATCTGAAGGAGCCTTAACTATCGTAGACGAAAAGGCTAGACTTGCCATGGTAGCTTCACCAGGAATAGGCACCTCGTAGTCCATCAGGAAAGATATTAGCTCTTCCTTCTTTAAAGTGAACAGGAATTCCACGCCCTCTGCCATAGTGCAAGAAACAAAAAAAAAATTAGACAAGGTAGCAGAGTCACGCAGGTTAACTTGTGACGAATCACAATTTCTTTTTATTTTCAAGAAGACACATCTTATTTCTCTGCAAATATACAAATGCAAAAAGCTCACTTACAAACTTGAACATTTGAATATTTCAACAAACATTTTGGGGAGCATTGCAGTTTTGTACTTGAATCATAAATATCACACTAAAAATAAATGAAATAATTTGAAACAATATTAAAATACGAATCAGTGGGCGCTCTGATGCAGCCTAACCAAAGCCTGCACAATTGAAAACACTAAAACAGTGAACATGGAACTACGGGTGCCCTGACGGAGCCTAACCAAAGCCGCCATTCTAATTACACATTAAAATACATGTTAAAAATGTATTTAAGCACATGAAAATCAAGTGGGCTTTCAGATGGATCTTGCTCAAAGTCACTTATAAATTGTAATATCCAACAACTATTACTAACCCAATCAATTTCGAAACAATTAAAAATTTACAATTATCAAAATATCATGTAAGCATTTTAAGTTTATTAAACCTGAGCAGGCGGATCGACAACTGCCTGAAGGAAAATTCTGTAAGACGTGACAGCGAGTGCGATCACTTTCAACCTTAGCACTAACATGAATCAACTCCAACTTCTGGGCTAACCACGGTGAATAAATGAAAATATTAACACACGATACATTACAATACTATAAAAATATTCAGGAAACCACAACTGCAACTCGGTAGCAAGTTAAAACAAACAGAATTTGGACAGGGCCACCGAAAGGGAATTTTGAATGCTACGGACACGCAAATGCTACCCTATTACACAAATGAATTAGCACAAACACATAACGTTAAACATCAAGCAAATGGCAAAAATGAATAATTTTAACTATGACACACCTGCTGCTATGTCCTAAAGGGCCTCGGCCGCTACCACGAGACTGTACAGACAAGTCGTACCAGAAGCGAAATATGGTAGCAAATGTGTCAGAGAAGGTATAAACACATCCTTCAATAAACTCGCCATATTGGCGACACTTTCTTAGCATGCATGCTCAGTGGGAGCGGGAAGGAGAAGGAGTACGGGAACCGAAACCAAAACGCGAGTGGAGTGGTGACCGAAAATAAAAAGTTCCAATACGTGAGGAGCGCAGCGCGCTGCGAACCTTGCAAGTAGTTGCATGTTGTTCCTGTGAAGCTCCCCTTGAAGTGTTAGTGTACTATTACTTGTGGCGTCGCGCACCTACGATCAATGAAACTTGTCCTACATAAGTGATCGCACCGCCTTGTCCTGTAGGTATTGTACACCGCAACTTTGAACACAATTATTTGATATAAAATTATATTTCTGGATATAGGTGAAAATTTACATCCACTGTACATAGTCATCACAGTGAACAAGTAACTTTGACAGTAGCCTTTTATCAATTAAATTTTTCACATTTTTTAAAATCCATAATTTACGTAGTGAAAGCCGCGGATACTTCACGAATCACATGGCCCAATCACCTTCAGTACTGTATTCAGAGTCGATATCTTTAAAATGAGAGCGTTCAAGTAGATTATTGTACTCCTGGATGTCTTATAGAGAACAATTTTTACTTTTCTTGCAAATAGCAAATAATAAAGTACCAGAGTAGCATGTATTATGTAATCACCAATCTGTATGTTTTAGTCCGGCAAAAACAACGCACTGCACATATCACATGTTAGTATTCTGGAGGTAGGTCTCTTTGAAAATTCCCTCTTTTCATGGCATCATGCATTGCAACTTTTACTTAAAGTGTTGTCACAGAAAAAAATATTGTTTTCCATATAATTGATGAGCAATATGTGAAGGTTTGCATGTAGTCGTACATAACATACTCGATTGCACATCGTCAGTGGTTTGCGTCGTCTTCAAGCATATGTGAATTCAAACACTTGTACTAGTGCACAGTGCTGACCCCTCAGTGGTGACTCCTGAGTGCTTACTCCTCAGTGCTTACACCTCAGTGCTGAGTCCTCAGTGCTGACTCCTCAGTGCTGGCCACTCCGTGTTGACCCCTCAGTGCTGACTCCTCTGTGCTGACTCTTCAGGGCTGACTCCACAGTGCTGCCTTCACGCAGTACCGACAACGCAAAGGTATATTTAACTACTGGGCGATTTTCTGTGGTTGCAGTAATCTGTATCACCATCCTGTCGAAAATTCGCAACTTTATTCAAATTGCGAACCTCATATTTCATTACGACTCCCAAGCTCGCTTTTCACCTCCTTTATACTTCCATGAAAAATTCTCCCATAACCGGGAAAAATTACCAGATTTTGTACCTAACGAATATTATATAAGCCATATTAATAGTTGTAAGCTGCTTGGTACTGAATTAAACATTGATGTTTTTATCACTGTATTTCGTTATAAAAAGTAAATTAAATATGTAAGTAAAACAAATTACTTTTGGTAAAGCGACAAATAGAAGATACATCAGTAGTATATATAGAACGAAATTTGATATGAAGTCCCTAGTTGAAGTGGGGAAGGGCTGATGTTGCTTGGTTTGTGATATAGGTAATGACTTTTCATATTGTCTAAGTGAGATGTCGGTCTCTTTGTAATATTTATATTCTTTAATTCTACAAAGTGCTCTAGTCTCATGCATTCCTGCAACCCATACAATTTACCATACCAATCAACACTAGTCAGACATATTATTCACCATACTCATCATATCATAGCAACCATTGTAGCTACCTTCCATCCTGTTCATTTACACCGAGAAAACATATTGGCTATTTCACAGGTCATCACCAAACCAGCCAGCAATAACATTACCAATCGTATATACAATTTAACATCACATGTTGGAGCTTAGAACTTACACTGGTATTCCATTACTTTCAGTTTGACATAACGTATTTTACTACCTCCTCAGGTAGTACAGCAAGCACATAAAAATAAAATTAAAATGCTATATTTAATTTTTTATTTAGCAACAACTCCTACCTTTCAGAGTAAATTTATAATTGTGTAATTTCGATGGCGAGCAAACAAATCAAATACTGCATTCGTCTCGAAGAACTACTGAAATGTAAGGTCTTCTACACCAAGAAACATTCTTGCATTACTGAAACTTTCAAATACAGTGAACGCACATGTAAAGACACGAGCCTGGATATATGGAGGACAAAGTCGTAGTCAAAACAGATTGCGAACAAAATAGCCATGATATAGGCAACATTATTTGTAAAATCAACTGTTCGATACCAATAGAGAAGTAAATTCCATTCGCAGCTAAAAGAAAAAACTAACATTTTGTATTCCGGGTGTGGGGACGATTCCTGTGTTAACATAGCAAAGAAAAGTTAAGTTTACTCTCACTGAAGAAATTATAGATTACTAAAGGCAGACAGCATAAAATACTTATTACTATATTAAAAACAATAAGTGTTTAGTTGTTCCTCACATAAAAAATCCAGTGAAATATTTTTATCGTTAACATTCTTATTTTCCTAATCGAATGTGAGTTGAAAATGGTTTACGCTACTTCTTCTCGGATGACTTCATTGTTGACGAGAAGTTAAGACCTACTACAGTTACGAGCACCAGGCAGACAGATCCCTTCATATGTTAAAACATCACGTCTCAGACATGCAGTGAGAAAACACTCGTGCGTTCTTAATATAAGCTCTGGAACAATTGTAAATATTCAATGTAAATTTTTTTCTCTTTTGTAACTTTACCGTGGTGTAATTGCATGCATTTATTCTTAAAGTAGATGTAGTCTGCGTGTTATGATTTTCCATTCTGCGTGAACGTAAAAATCACTCTAGCCAGCCAAGGACACGGCTGTTCAGCTGCCGACCAAGAATGCTGTCTTGTTTGAAATACGATGCCGGAAGTGTGGCGCGTGGGCGATACGTGACACTCAGCTTGACGCAACACGCATGCGCCATGGAGCTCTCGGCTTATAAATAAATGAATGAACAGAGATGGAATAATTTTAAAAATGATTATGAGACTCAAAAAGGAAGTTAGTTTTTTTCATACACGATAGACGTTTTATTGAACAAGACTTGAATCCGGAATGCTAATTTAATGATGCAATGGTTAACAGTGTAATCAACAATTATACTACAGAATAAATATTTTTGATGTTAAATATATAACTAATGAACTTACATAATTTATACGGAGTCATCAAAGTGTGCAAGTAAAATTTGACAGTCGTTGACAGTCAATTAAGTTTTTACCTTTATTTTTATCTATAATTTACGTATTGAAAGCTGTGAATGCTTTACGAATCACACGTTTGCATACATGTCCACTTTAAATTAATGTAATTCGTTTATAAAACACAGCTCTGTTGTGTAGTTCTGTTAACTTATACCAACAGAATATGCAATGTATAAGTAATAAAAAACATTTGTCGTAAGTGGTAAAGATTACCGTTCCACTGATCATGTAACTCTGGGTTCGAGACTGCTCTGAAAATATTTAATGTGATACAGGTAGGAAGATTACCATCCCCGTTGTTCACGTAACTGTGGGTTAAAAACTACATTTTGGAATTTTTAATTTTACAACTACGCAGTATATTTTTTTTAATAGTAGATGATAATACCGATTCTTCCCATAGTATATCAGATGTTAACGAAAAAATTATAATAAACACCAGAGTGGGGTAGATAAGTACAAATGTAGGATAATTCTTCAAGGAACCAATAGTCTAACGTCCATAGTTAACCTGCTAATGGCAGTGGCAATGTGCAGGTGCGGGTATGCAATCTTGTGTAGCTGGCATTGTAGCAAGTGTGCGAAGGTTTGCTTGCCTGATAACACCGCGCAGTACTGCACGGTCGTAGTCTCGTAGGTGCTACGTATCTACAGTTCCTGCAGGTCGTGTTTCCGGAATACTTGGACGAAGTTCCTTTAGATGCTCGTGAGGCGATGTGGTTTCAGCAGGACGAGGCCCCACCCCATTTCGCCATTGCGATTCGCCAGCACCCCGACATGCACTTTCCGAACAGGTGGATATTTAGGGGAGGCCCCATAGCATGGCCACCATGCTCACCTGACATCATACCACCTGACTTCTGGCTGCGGAGCCACATCAAATCTATGGTGTATGCCACACCACACTTGACACGAGGTATGAGCTCATTACGCCGGAAACCTGTGCACATGTGCGTAGCAACATGCTTCAGCGCTGCACCGCATGTGTAGCCGAAGATGGCGGACCGTTTGAACATCCACTTTGAACAGAGATATCGAACAGACACTCTGTCCCCGTGCCTTCAGCTCAAATGTGTAAATAAAGTGTCATTTAATTGCACTGCCTGTAGCCTGGTTATTGTGATTACCTACCCGCCCCTGCACATCGCCACTGCCATTAGCGAGTTAACAATGGACGTTAGACTATTGGTTCCTTGGTGAAATATGCTCCATTTCTACATATCTATCCCACTCTGGTGTTTATTATCATTTGTTCATCAACGCCCGGTAGTGTTCGATATAAAATGCTTGTGTAAAGTTTCAGTAGCAAAAGACTTTCCTTCTAAGAAACAAATAAAAATAATACTATTTAGATAATTAAAAAAACTTATTATGTGTAGGTATCTTGTGGGACAGGAGCATTGCAGGTAATATATACACACATATATATATATATGATATATATATATAATATACATGGCGTTTTAAGCCAACTTTCCGAAGGAAAGTAAGGCTTATGAGATAATTTTCCTTTATGTGTGTCTGTCTGGGGTAGACATCATTGGGCCTAAAAGTCATTTGGCTTTAAAATTATTTTAGGCCAAGTGAATTTTAAGCCAAATGTCTGTAAGTCCAAATGACTCTTAGGCGAAGTGCCTTTAAGGCCAGGTGAATTTTATATCGACTGAATTTTAGGCCAAGTAATTTTTAGACGAAGTGACTTTTAGTCCAGGTGAAATTTTAGGCCAGCTGATGTTTAGGCCAAGTGAATTATATTTTTTAATTTTTGGCTGGGTGTCTTACTATCTTAGTTTCTCTTCTATCATTACGTTCAAAATTTCACCGCTAGATCGCACCTTACTGCATTTTTGGTAGTCTTCTGCTACTATAAGTAGTTCCTAAAACATTTGCCTATTTGGCTTTCAGCGATTACCTGTTATTTGTTGGGCATTATATTTGGGGGACATTTAGAGTTCATTACCTACGTAGCTCATTGTGATTTATTAATGGAAATTCAATTCTTGTAATTGTATTTAGGAGTAAATGGCTAGGTTGTTTGCCGGACGTAAATAGTACAGGTTAACTTTCAGTAGCAATTAAAAATAAACGGCATTCAATAGTTTATTATTTTCTAACGACGACAACATGTTTTATGAAAGTAAAGCTTCTGACAGCTCCAAGATATAAATAAAATTATTCACTCCTGATGCAATAGTAATAAAAAATTATCTAAACTCTCATTTTTATCTACAAAAAGTTATAAATCTAAGATAATAACTCTGTATTTTAAAAAAGCTAAAAATTAATGTTATAGATCTATTACCATTAGCCACAAATATATATATATATATTTAAAGTACTCTTGTATTTATTAGGGTACTGTGAATTTAATATTTAACTGATTATAATGTATTACGAAGTATTATCTTAATTTATATGATATTTTATTATGGGGAAAATGTGTTCCCGTGATTGTTTATGTAATACGCAGCTTTCTATGCGCAGTGTTTTGTATTTCATGTGGAGTTTCTCAAGTTTAATGTTAGTGTCTCTGATTTTTATTTATCTTCATAGGCTATCACGCCGTGCTTAAAATATGTCAAAGGTTACTTTACCCTGACATTATTAAGACCTGATCCACAACGCACAGTCGGCAGTGGACAGTTCGCAGGCCGCAGTCGGCAGTCGGAGAAAATTTGCCGAACTCAAATACGTGTGTATTCACAACGTGCAGTCGGCAGTCCACAGTCTAGCGGGTGGAGATGGTTCAACTATAAATTCTACTGCTCGACTGCCGAATGCAGGAAGATTTCAGCCAACCAGATGTGTTCGTGAACACGTGAAGTAAACCAGACTGATACCACAGATGCAAACTTAAATATATCGTTTTTGATGACGACTGTTGTGGAAACAGATCAACTTTTCATACTGCCTACAATATCTAAAAGGTTATGTTTCAATATTTTTTCATTTATTAATGCAAATTAACTTGTCAATTGTTTATTACCTTGTAGTTAGAGTTGGTATTGCTGTTGTTATAAAACTAGAATATCTCAAGCGTTTTACAATGTTATACTTCCAAAACTAAACTAGTAGTTTTTACAAACATTATTAAAAAAACAACGTGGCAGACAGAGAATGTACAGCATAATGTGGAATACATCGGACTGCCGACTGCGCTTGTAAACAGGACTTAAAATACACTGAATAAAATGACTGTAAATTGTCATATATTTCAGGGCAGAAATTTATTTCATTATGCGGCATTTCACAGATGAAATTCAGCCCAGAACCAAGACGCACAATTTTAATTTGTTTTATTATTTTTTGCAGTAACAACTTCATTCACAAATTTAAAAATTAAGAAATTTTTCGAAAGTAATAAGACAAAAAACTTACTTAATTATATTACAGATATTTTACCTCTCTCTCCCATATATATATATACACTAGCTGACCCGGCAAACGTTGTTTTGCCATAAAAAGTATTTCTAGCGATTATAGAATTAGAAAAAAATAACTATAACTTATTGTAAGTGTGTGAGGATGTGGTATATAAGTGGAAGAGGCATGGAGCTCTGTGGACGATGACGGAATATAAAATTAACAAAACACCAAACATTTATAATTTTAATTCATAAAAATTTATTGAACAATATATAATTATTTACGCAGCAAAAAAACAGTAAAAATTCACACTGACTTTAATATAATATAATAAACAAATTTTTTTATTATATAACACGTGCTCGTGACACGTGTTGATTACTGTTGAGGTTATATAAAATTAATTTAATAACTGAACGTGAGAACTACACTTATATATTAGATAATTTAATAAATATTAATAAAATGGAAATACAAACAATTACAGCTTTGCGATCAATAATAAAGTTAATTAAGAAGTACACTTAATTATTGAAAATATAATTGTAAACACGTCACT
>NQII01000007.1:2770225-2995412 GCA_002778355.1 Clitarchus hookeri
TTTTTTTTTTTTTTTTTAATTACTGTCAATGTTTATTGAAGTAAATTCATTGAATGCTATATGATGACATAAAAATGTCACAATCGCTGCCATTTCCTCTTTCAATTTCTTGAATGTCTCGTTTTCGTTCAAGATTTTCGTTTAGAGCATGTTCTAACTTTTCTTGAATCCAAAATTCAAATCGCTTTATCACAACTTTTCTGAGAGTATTAATGGAAGTAATTTCATAAAAATTGCGTAGTGTGCGCACATTTAAAGTTTTTACAAAATAAGGATAATTATATTTTTAAAAAAGCAATAAAATCAAGAAAATTAGTTGGGGTTTTACCAATTATTTTGGTGTCCTGCACGAGTCGTAGAAACTTCATAAAATTTACTTCTCGTATTTTTAGCTGGATTCATTAAAAAGTTTGTGATAAATTTTTATGTGGAGACTTGAAAGTTTAGTGAATGCAATTCATCGAAAGGCAAATGAAGTGATGTTTTAGTTCAATAAATTTTATTCACTAAATATTTTATCGTGTGAAATGACCATAACAAATAATCTTAAGGGGGGCAGTATCCTGTCTTTCTTGTTTTTATACTTGTTTCGCCGTAACTTACTTTTAAGATCAAATGTTTGAAAACAAAGGCTGTCAGGGCATAACTAACAAAATATTTTTATGTCCACAAACTTTTGCCGATATTTTTTATTGTATATCTTACCGCAATAAAGAAATACTCATAATTTATTACTTTTCAGTCTCACGTCAGGAAATAGACTGAATTCTTCCATGCTGGTTTCAGGAATTCTGTCGTGTAGTTCTGTATGTAACAGTAAGGTTTCTCTCGTGACTTCGTTGTTAAAAGCCGCCCAAATTTCTCTCTCTCTCTCTCTCTCTCTCTCTCTCAACGGCGAGGTTTGAATTTCGAATTAATCCTGCACATTTATAAAGTATAAGTTATAAAGATGTATAAATAAACACAAGGTTGCGAGGATGACACCTTAAAGCTGTTAAAGGAAAATCGAATCAGCGCAGACCACTATAAACCAAAAATTCAACCATTTATCACAAATAATAAGACGATTTATAAGGTTAATACTGCTACGAGTTAAGGCATTATACTAAACACAAAACTATACTGGGTTTAACATGTATCAAGGTTGGGGGAAACAGGATAGTTTCACATAAAATGCTTCAAAAAATTTTAACACTTTTTACCGACACGCTTAAAACTTTTAATCAGTGACTTGTTGATTATAAGCAGTCATAAATTTGGCACACTCGTATTTAGAGGTATTGAAATATCTATGAAATATAATAGAAAAGCTTCAGAACGCATGTCTGCGATATGCGTACAACTTAGAGAGGACAGCACATGACAGAATATTTGCAACACTCTGGCTGACTGGATTAAGAGCTTGGTAACGCAAAAAGCTCGAAAAACTGAAATATTTAAACAATAACATAATTCGATGTATTAAACATATTTATGGGAGACTTTTTTTTTTGGAAACTATCATGCACAAGAATATTTAATACAATGCATAGTTTTCATATAAACATTATTAACTCTTATTTCCATAATGAGGGACAGGGGCCACAAAATCCATACAATTGTAATAAAACGTTAATTTTAAACTTTACAAAATATTATTAAGTAGGTAATTGTAAAACAAATTAAAATGATTGCTACCACCAATTTAAAGAAGGTTCCTTTTCGAAAAGTTAAATTTATTTCAAAACTGTGACGTTATTGTGTACTCTGATTATATGCTAGAAGAAAGCATAATTTTAAAAATTAAGTTGTAATTGTATACCTCAATAACATTTCAACCGAGTCCCAGGACTTTTGGTATCTGAAATGGTATAGAGCACCACAAAAAAGAAAATTTTACAGAACAGACATTTACGTACAAAATGTCTGTCTTATTTTTTTAGTGCTATTATCTATACCTCTGGATATATTTTACACCGGCTTAATCCAAAGTATATCTGCTGAAGTAGCTACTGTGTAGGCCTACAGAACGTACACTTATTAAAGAGCTTCAGTTGTAATTTCGGAATGTAGTGTCACCTAAATATAATGGTTATAGCCTACATCATAAAATTCCTTAGGCATATGCAGAATCCATTGTAAAAATGAAAGTTTGTTCAAACTAAATAATTTAAAATCTGATAAAAATTACCTTAATTTAAGAATAAATGTGGAAAAACGGCCAACAAGATACCTTTATAACTTATTCTTTAATTTTCCCACCTTTGAATACGAAAAGTGACAGCCCATATTGCAGAAAGTTAACATACGCATATTGAAACCCATGGGAGTACCTACCTGCCCACTTTATTGTCACTGAGACAAAGTACGTACTAAAGTCAACATATCTGTGAGTTAACCATGCCTACAATTATTATTACAAAGGGATGAATGCAGAAGCAACCCCTATCGGATGTTGTTAATATAGTGAAACAGCAAAGAAGGAGCATAAGCTCAATTATGAAATGTTGTTATGAAAGTTAGTTTTCCCTTTTGTCTCAAGTACAGTTGGCTTGAATGTGGGTAAATGTGTGGAGGAAGGCGGGAACTGACATGTGCCACCACCGTTTATCATCACTGAGACGCCACTCCCTCAGTGCGGGAGAAGTATAAGCCCTTGTGAGGTATATCATACCTCGAGCCCAGGTTGGGGACAGCTACCCCATCCCGCCTGGCTGTTGATCATAACCATTTACTGCGCCAAGTCCAGCAGCCTGTTTTGTTTTAAGGCCTCCTGTGTAGCGCCAGGGGACGTGGCACCCATTGCGGTTTCCTCTCCTTCCCTGCCTGCGGGGGGGAAAGGAGAGTAATAGTTCCTAAAACCCGGAATTTGGAAATGCAGGACTTGTTGAGAACCGCCATGAAGCCCTGTGTGCTTCGTGACGGTTTTGATTTTGTGCAAGCGGAATCTAAGCCGAAGGGTTCTAATTGTCTGGAAGTAGGTCGATGAGGCATGGCCTGTGATAAAGTTACGTTTCAGGTTGGCAGCAATTAGTAGTTAATATATGGTATTAAAGATAAATGGATGATTTAACTAATAATAATAAATGTTAATGAAGTTGATAATTGAAGTTAAAGTTGAGTTATTAATCTTCATTGTGTAGTGTGTTGTTTGAAGTTAAAATTTAATTAGTCGGAACCAACAGTGAACAGTAATGGTAATTTAAATAATTAAATGTGTTCTTTGTATTATTTTAATTGTGTGTAGAGGTGTTATGGTGTTGTTCGAGAGAGGTGCGGATAGCACGAAAGGGATGGAAGGCGCCGGGAGCGATGTGCTCGCTGTGGGAGCTAGGCTTTGACTGAGGCGAAAAGCCGTTTTTTTCCTAATCTAGCCTATTGCTAAGTAATAAGTGTACGTCTGAGGAAGCGACGGGAGCTAATTGCGTCTCAGGACTAGGCCCCATATTTCTAAAAGGAAGGGAATTCATGCAAAGGAGGCATGCATCGTGGCAGAGGACGTTTGGGCAGCCATGGCCACAGTTTAGGGCCATGACTGTCTCCCTGAGTGTACCTATAGCTGTGGTTATAGCTAAAAAGAGGGAGGGGAAAAACCGGCATAGACACCGTAAAATCCGCGCCCGACAGGAAAGAAGTTCAAATTTCTTGCGTGCATTACTGAAATGTTACAGGAAACAGAGGGTGTGGATAACCATGCTTTTTAATGTGAATTAGGAAGTGCTAGAATAGAGGGAGTGGGGCTTGTGGGCGCAGGCGCCCTTGAAGTTGTACTACTGCTGACAATATTTCTGCGCCGGCGAACCAGCACAACAATATCTACAGCAGCAAATTGAATGCTTGGACACCTGCTTCTCGTCGAGTGGGTCGGAAAACTGGGCAACTCATTCATGGCACCTGTCCCATTTTCGCTCTTCCGCGCTGACAGCAGGATCTTCATGCCGCAGGTGAAGGCGGGGAGTAATTGCCGGGGGTGCCACCTCTTCCCCATCCTCCAAAACAGTCCGTCTGTCTTGGGTGAGCACTAAAAAGTGCTCGGCGGGACTTCCGGAACCTACCAGTGGTGTTGGCGAGCCGCTGGCCCAGGATGAAGGCTGATGTCAGTGATTCTTCCAAGGTCCGATGCATTATAGTTCCATTAATCGCGCATCCGCGATCAGCAGCCTGCAGAATCCAGCAGTGATGTTTTCTACACTTTTCCCTGTGGCACCTAGAGACCCCCCTCCCCCTCAAGATCATGTGCTTCGCATCTCGTACTAAGTTACCTAGGTTCCCGATGTCCACGACGACGGCGCTTGCACACCAGTCAGTTGGTCGACGGCCTGGTATTGGAATATTCCCAGTCTCCACCCCCCTCCCCCGACTGGTGATCCACTATCAGCCACCTGGGGATGCGACAAGTTGCGGAATAGTCACCGCACACAAGTTGCCATAGTACTGTCCTACTCGCAGAAGCCCCTCGACTTCGCTTGTCCCAAGGGCCGGGCAGTCACGAGCACTACGTTCACCCCATGGCAGCTTGGCTCGTGAGGCGAAAAGCCAGGCGGTACCAGTTTTGTTGAAACGCATCAACTCGCATCCCGCGCCGATCATAGAACTCGGCCGGCCGGGAGAGGTTTAAAAGTTTTGTTTAATTTTTAGACGCGGCAATTGAGGTATTTTAATGCGTGTTATAGTGTCTAATTCTTAATTACCAATATCGCGGTTGTTAGGGTTGGGGTGGAGTCTTAATTTATAATAAACTTATTGTTTTTTTTGTTAATTAGTCGTTTGTTTACTGCACATTTAGTGTTGAATGGAGATCGCAGTTTCTCGAGTACCGAGTGGCCTCGCCAATTATCGTTATATATTTATTGTGAACAATTTGTAAGTTATTTATTAGTTATTAGTTATTTAGCTTCATTTCCCCAAATTGACAGTTTAATTATTTTGTTTAACCTGTGGCATTTAAGCAGAGGATATAACTTATTTAGATTTACATATGCTAGTAGTTTAGTGTGTTTAATGTGAACGTCCCAGTGCAGTTTTTTTAAATATATTATTAAGCTTAGATATTTAGCGGAGTTAGAAGAAGGAATTTGTGTGTTGTTATATTTTAGAGGTTTAGCCTCATACTTTCGTCTGGGAGTAAGTACTAAAGTCTGACTTTTCTCTGCGTTTATTTTTATCTTCCAACGGTCATACCACTGGCTCAACTTGCTGAGCTGTAACTGGGTGTAAATGTGAGCATAGAGAAGGCTTTTATCGTGTGGAAAAATGACCGTATCGTCTGCATACCTTTAAACTGAATAATAGGAGTGTGGGATGTCAGCTGTAAATATATTGTTTAGAAATAGCGAAAGTGCAAAGCCTCGTGGCACTCATGCGGTGAGCTGGCGTAAGAGGATTTACAATTGTCAATACTGAATTAAAATTGCCGGTTTAGAACGTAGTTTCTAAGGAGATTTATATAACAGCCTGGAAAGCGGAAATTAATTAAATTTTGCAGGAGGCCGTTAATCCAAACTTTATCAATTGCCTTCACTACGTCTAGAAAAACTGCCAAGGTAAATGTTAGCTATAGAATGGCTGTGGTAGTATCTGTTGCCATCTTTGTGACAGCATGAACAGCGGAATGTTGTTCTTTAAAACCGTATTGAATATCCGGAATAATGCCACTAATTTCGGCGTGTGTATTTTGCCTACTTAGCAGCATTTTTTTCGAATATCTTACTCAACGAGCTGAGCAGTGCAATCGGCTGTCGGTTTTGTGGGTAGGTGGTTTATTTTCCGGGTTTAGGTAGTGTGATTACTTTTGCTATTTTCTCGTCTGTGGGGTAGTATTTGTATTTTAGTATTGCGTTAAAAATGTGTATTATAAAACACAGTACTGGGTAGGATCAATTTTTTCAGAATTTCGTATTTTATTGTGTCTGGCTTTGGCACCTTGTTTGCTTTAGTTGTTTTAAGAGTGGAAAGAAGTTCTGGGATGGTGACTGGTTCATGTTCAGTTGTGGGTTGTTTATTAAAGAAATCGTTTACAGTTGTGTTAACATACCTAGGGAAATTGATGTCAACGAGATCGTTATTAGGGGACAATTGGTCTTCTAGTGTATCTGCTATTACATCCGCTTCGTCCGCCGGGTTGTGCTTGCTCCCTGTGGGGCAACCACATCCGATGTTGTTTTCATTTATTTCCTCACGGAAAACTGAAGAGGAACAACGTAAGTTGTGAATCCAGGCGGTAGATACACAAAAAGCATCCCTACACTGCTTGCTTATCAATGTATTGTTTGTTAACGTAGAAAATACATACAATACGAGCTTTTTTTTTATTTTACTGTTAAGTTACAAAAATAACTATTAATAGATTAAATTTAGCAGTCATGTAACATTGTAAACATTAGTATATTAAGACCACATATTAAGCTACCTAATTCTCACCGATATCCAATTATAACAAAACATTAAAAATTATAATTAAATTATTAATAAATACCTATCGAAATATATTCGTATCAATAATGAGTAAATACTTTATTTTAAGTTCTAACGGTGGACATCGGGAACCAACAGCCGCATAAAGAATATGCAGTACTCATTTGACTGGAAACAAAAAGTCTGGGTACCAGAATATAGCGTATATCCAAGTACACTAATAAAATTATTACACAAAAAGGTACCTCCATCTTACTCTAGGATTGTAAAAACCGCTAGGCAAAGAAAAAATTATTAAAATAAAAGAAAATTGTATTATTATAGAAAATGACTGTTTAACAACTGCTGGTGTTACGAAACACGAAGTTGCCATACAGACACATGTAAATCAAACCACTGAGTTATTTTTTTTTTGCACGATTAGTAGGCTAAATTTTCTTCTCAAGAGTTTTTTTCATTGAATGCCGAACTGAAATCACATGTGAAACGTTATAATAATAGCTCCAGAAAAAGTCATAATTTTAATTAAATATATACTTTCCAAGGATTTTCTTTAATGGCAGATAGCAGAACTACTACAGTTAATGGGAGTAACATTTGTGGTTTTCAAATCTGCTGTTAAAACGGACACCAAGTGAAACACAGATATGCAGTAAGATAAATAATATCACCTGTTCATGATGTTAATTAAAATGGAAATTGATTTGTCATATTGTACTGTGAGGGTTACGTCAGGAGTTCATCGTACAACAAAATCACACATTTTTTCCACAACTTTAATGTTAGCATTTACAATGGTTAATTTTGTGTTTTCGCCTAGCAGGGGAAACAATATCTGCAGTATTTAAAAGAAAGTACCCAAAACGTAAATTACGATCGTACGGAAGTTAAAGTTGAACAGCCACCGAATATTGATAAAAGAGAGTTCCTTTACTCATACAACAAGGGTATGCACACACTTAAATTCCTAATAGGCATTACACCAAGTGGAATGGTGAGCTTCAGATCTAAATGCTACACTGGCAGGTCGAGTGATATTTATCAAAAATCTTGCAGGTTGCTGAATTTATGATAGAAGGGAGACGAGTTCATGGCTGATAAATGTTTTCCAGGAATAAAAACATAATTTTTGTTACTCCATAATATCTGCTTGATGGCACATAAACAACTAAATAAGTCTAAACTACCTACAACGTTTCCATGGTTCGAATTCACGGGAGAGCTGCATTCAGAAAATTAAAGTGTATATAATTTTACATAAACTATGAACTGAGCTGCTCGTAAATGTGAGTGAGTGAGTGAATGAAGAGATTTGGAAGGCTCTTAACAACGAGTTCTTGAGAGCTGATTACGGTGAAGCGGGGTGAGTATGTAACAGCGCCGAAATGCAAAGACGGGGGAAACGGGAGATCCTCGAGAAAGCCCGCCGACCAGCGCGGCATAGTCTGACACGATTCCCACATGCGATAATGCGGGAGCGACCCCGCCGGGAATCGTGCCAGATTCGCCTAGGTGGGAGGCGAGTTGTCTAACCACTACACCATCGCGGTCCCCGATGCCAAATATTGATGACATTGTTCATATTTGTTGCATTTTGGTAAAGTTGCAGCATTCCATAGTTCATGATGTGAAACGAAGAAAACTGTGTTTTGGTTAACAGTGAGAAAAATTACATGCTCCTATTTTATTAATTCAAGTCTGAACATATTTTGAGTCTGTTTGTAATGTTATGCAACCGGTTGTTTTCTACCATAAAAAACAATTCACATATGTTCAAACCTGTTACATACATTAGTATGTGACACTGGATGTGATACATCTGATTTTCTTGCATTCGACATTTTTCCTATTTTTGAAAGCAAATAGCGTTAACATTGCCAATTTCATTCTCTATGCACTTATCATTTCACGAAATTGGACACTTTATTTCTAAAATAATTTCAGCTCACTCATCATTAACAACAATGCCATCTGGGCTTCCAAAAGTCACGGCTGTAATTTATGAAACCTGTTAAAAACACAGCGTACCACCTTAGTTTCATGTATTCTTCAATAATTTTATGTGACTTCGGATTCCACGTCCTATAAGTATTTCACATTTATTGACGCAACACCTTATAAACTTCAATTGAAATCTATCAAAAAATAACTTGCCACTGCGAAAAATATTCTCTTCTAACTTAGATTCGATGAGGTTCACTGCTTACAGAAATCCGGAGACGGCTTTCACTAAATGGACATTCTGCTTGCTTGTACGTTGTTTTTGAAATTTCAAGTGCCGTCTAGTCATCAATACACATGTTTTCATGGTATGACTGTTCTGCCTCATTATGTTTTCTGAAAACTGACTCCACTACCAATCACATTGCTTTTATAGGAATTATTTAACGGCATGTTTACACTCCTCTAGTAACACTGAACTTTCCACTGATTCTATAAATAAATTGTTACATTTTATAGTCACCTTCCACTACACTTCTGTTTTCTGCATTCATCATACGACGTCAAAAAAAAAATATATATATAAATGCATCTAATTTTAAAGGAGAAGGTAACACTGACAAATTTTGTTCCTTTTTAGGAAATAATTCACTTATACTCTGTCTCTTTGAGTATTTTTCTTTTGCAGCCCTGGTGTAGCTTGGTTTTCTTAAATGTTTGTGAGATGCATGTCTTGCTGTCTTTTCAATATTAACGTAATAGAGAACCGCGGCTACATGTTTATAACACGTACAAGATTTGTCGGCGTAGGCGTGCGCACAGGATGAGTCGGGTGTGCCTAGGCACACTCTAATAACCGCCAGGCGTGTGCCCGGTTGCAAACCTGAAGGCATGCGCAGCTATCGTTATTAGGGTGTGCCACAAAGTTACGGAATAGCCGATGGTCTCCTGTGAATTAAGGGTCCGGAGTATTCTCCTAGGAAAGGGTTTTTTTTTTTTTTTTTTTTTTTTAATTTTGTAGTTACGCAAAAGTTGTGCCAAAATACGATTATATAAAAATACCACTTCTTGCAATCATTTCTTTAAGAATTATATTTGCCAACTCCCTCCGTGAATGAAATTGTTAGTACGAACGCCCGATAGGTGCACTAACAATCTACGAGTTTAATCGAATCACCTTGAAGTTTGCAACCGGTCACACGTCTGTGCATATGCAGACCAGCAGACTAAAATTCAAGAATAATTAATTAATTTCAAATACCACATTATAAACGAACAAATTTAGCGGTCATTAAAGCGTACCTGGGCACACCTGGCACGTCCTGTGTGCACATCTATGTAATTCCAGGCGTTCGCCTGGTGCCTATACAACTCACACAAAAACACTTACGAAAAAAGAAACTCGTCAAAAAAATCCCATTTTATTTTCATAAATTCATTCTCATTTGGTTAAAAATTAAGACGAACCAGCAGCAATTTAAGATAAATTTCTGCAAAAACAATGCTGTCACACAATTCATGTTACTATAACTGCGAAAACAAACAATTTAAAAATCACAATGTCTCAAAACAGATTTTTTTCCACTAAAATGTCATTCAACAAAAAACAAACGTATTGGTCACATACTCAGATTGGTTGACAGATTTTTGATATATGAGTTCAACAGGTCGCTACGCATTTCACACAGAGTGCGAAGAAAGTGCCATTTCCTATCCAGAAATTAATTTTGACATATTTGCATCACAACAAGTAACATGATTCAAATTATAATAATAGTTTACATACAACCTAGACAACTTTTATTTTTTAAGAAAATTCTGTGAATTACATAAATACCACAGGCTTGTAAATGTATAAGAAAATGATCTTCTTAACAGGGTGATGTGATCAGGTTTCTCAATGAGACAAAAATAGTTTCGTATAGGTACGCTAACTAAACAACGTGCTTTCCACTTAAATTCTCCGTACAATGTGCAAAATATTGTGCCGGATTGGAAATTGTTTAAATTTTTGCTCGTTAAATATATGGGTAGGGGAGGGGGAAGGAAGGAACTTCCCGATCCCTAATGATTTAATAAAAAAATGTTACCACTATATGCAGTTTTAAAAGCTACGATACTTATCTTTGTAAGTATAGAAATGTTGAGATGGGGTACCATGCAAACTGTCAGTAGCACCATGTACCCACAGTTACATTTTTTCAAAACAAATTAAAAAATTCTACAATGGACGCATGGAAAAATTCTACTTTTATTACTGTCTTATTTGGCTTTTACATGCTGTCTTATTTTGCTTGTACACTGGTGTAACGAATTTACGAAACATTTCTTACGTTTTTATGCATTTCACAAGACACTTGGTTAATAAAATCACACATACGCCAAGGATATAAATTTTACACAATGAAGCATATAAAAAAAAGAGGTTTAAAAATTCCCGTTCCAAATCACGGGTTCTCCAAGCATGGAACGTGCGCCAGCCTATAAGGGCAAGCCGCGTTAACGATGTCCTAGATCTCTCTTTTTAACTCCGGCCGACTGTTCGTATATGGTAATTCAACAACTTGAAAAGCACTTGACTGTTTTTGGAACTACAAGGAAATGTTACTAAGTCAACACAGGTTGAAAAACAGGATATTTTATAATAATATTTTATGGCACGCCAGTGGAAGTATTGGCAATATGGGCATATAACTTTTGCAGAATATGACTATAAAATGAAGACTTTTATAAATGCATTGGTTTTAAAAGAGGCTTTCCAAACCAGCTACTTATGTCAGATAAAGCAACAAGTTCGGATGGATTCCTACTCTCTTAGAAAAAGTGTCCGTTAATTTACGGAACATACCGGTTACAAATTATCCAGACATCTTCCTGAAATTACGGACTCTTCGTTATTTTCAATAACGTTCTCTCCGTAAATTTTACATAAATCTTCGTAAATTTGGGTAACTACAATATTTAAAACTTAAAAAAAACCTTTCCGGGGAGAATACTCTGGACCCTTAATTCACAGGAGGCCATCGGCTATTCCGTAACTTTGTGGCACACCCTAATAACGAAACTAACGAGATTACAGATATATTTACGATACTGAGGTAGGCTACGTTTATCACGACGTCAACGACATAGGTGTTCAGGAATTTCTTTCCAGTTGGCAATTGCTGTACCAATTAAAATAATATTTTGGGTGTTTAGAAAATGATTAAAGAGAATATACTAAATGTCTTTCGTAATTATTCATGGTAATTAAAATTTGTTATTCGTAAATTTGTTCTATTTATAGAACATTTTATTAAACTCACGTATATAAAATATATACAACCACACGATTATAAAATATAATTCAAGCATTGAAAAAGTTGTGGTTGAGCGCCTTTAACATGCAGATAGATAAAGAAATAACGTTGATGTGTTATAAAAAACTTTGTCGAATTTATTATGAGTACAAATTTAAACACACGTGTGTGTGTGTTTATAAATATACATATACATATATATATATATAGACATACACATTAACATAGAGGTGTTTACATAAATACGGAGACAAACACCGCCCACGTATTCTGCGTGACAAAATAAGGCGAAAGCATAATACAACATGCTATCTAAAGTGCTTCCGGGAGTGTTTAAAAACAGAGTTCCCTGCTTTTTCAGTTTTTTCTACAGAGAAACGTTTCGAGTTTCCTCTATCGGTTGGTCTCTAAAACAAAATTAGAAAAGGAAGAAATTTTTTTTTTAAAAAAGAGTAAAATAGTAAACTGAAAAATATATTTGTTTATTGATGTTAAAGCATTTTACTTTATATATTCCATTAATTCCACAACATGGTCACGGAACCCAAGTTAATTAATCATTATGCAATAATATAAATTCAAATGTAGCCTATATAAAGGAAACTGTTATTGACACGTAAAGAAAGAGGAGAGAGAACGCTTTTAAACATATCCAAAGACTTCGCATTTACGTGAACGACATTTACCAACCGGGTAGGGAAAAAGGGGGGAGGGTGTCGCGATAATAAAGATCATAACGCTGCACACTGTTGGTTGATGTCGTTGAGCGAGAACACACAATGACGCGAGGAGGTGTTGAATCCGAACCGGCAGGCGTAATGTAATGGAAAACGCAACTAGCCATCACTGATAGAAGTTCTACTGGTGGCACTAAGGTCTCCTCGCAGTCAGATGCAGACAAGAAAATTTAGTGGAGACATGTACGTGAAAACAGACCGTGAATATGTTCGTGGCGATAACTGAAAATAAAGAAATTACACTAGCATTTAAATATCTACAGGTATCGAATTAAACTCCCAAATTTATGACATAATATGATTAAGTTCTGCTTTAGCACTGCAGGTGATGTAAACCTAAACTCAGCCATAACTTAAACTCTATTTAGCTATATAAAATAATGTTAAACCAAACAGGTTTGCCCAGTGTCTTTAAGAGAAGCAAATGGTTCAACATGTTATTAAAATTACTTCCTCAATGAAAATAAATCATTTGATGACTACTTAAAAGTAATCAGTGGTTAGAGGATTGATTATTTTAACCCGAAATAAATACGTATTTATAAACATGTATATTTACACAAAGTATGACTGGAGTCATACTGGTCCCTTGAAACAACATTCTGTTATTTGCGCTGGTGCAAAAGAAACAACATATTTTATGCAACTTATAAATTTAAAACTCTACATTAATAATTATCGTTCCTTTTCTTATTTTAATATATTGTTTCCATTATATGATATGCTTTCTTAAAACAAACATTATGTTCAGTATAAACGTCCTTTAGGGAATGACCACAAGACTCAGTATTCCCTAATGCGTTATTGCTTTACTAACCAAAATATATGGCAATAAAATAGGGTAGTACCAGATAATTCCAGACTTAATATACATATAATACACAACAAAAAGGACCCACGATTATAATTTACATATTATAAGTATATTACAAATAACTAGTAGTGCACACTTGAAATAAATAACAATTTTACTCGCCATTATTAAGTACCTCTTTTTAGCCTACTTTCCGAAATAAATAAAGGCTTAAGAGATCACTTTCTTGTCTGTGTGTTTATGTATGTGTGCGTGCCTATGTGTATGTCTGTGCGTGTGCGCGTCCCACCCTTCCAATTTTGAATGCGTCAACCAAATTTCACCAAATTCGGTACACAAATAGTACTTACTAAGGAGACATGACTTTAATAGTTTTCAACCACCCAGGGCCCTTACATTTAAAATTGCGACCATTTGAATATTAAGAGAGATATGTAATATCTTGGAAATAATTCAACCAACTTAAATCAAATTTTGTATGCTGGCATAGCATCGTGTTATTATGACGTAAGTAATTTCCAATTGTAAAATATGGGAACGATTGAGTTTAACGAAATAAAATGTAATATGCTTTTAGTTTTTAAAGCTGTGATAATCATTGCATTGTATTCGTCAAAGCTCTGGCTTTTATATTCACAACAATTTAACGGCAGGAAATATGAGTATGTAAACAATTTTTTTATATTTTTTACCTAATAATATATAATTTTTGGATGTAAAAAATTTTTTGCCTTGGGTTAAAGTAATAGCTCATTTGAAAACTTAATTCAATTTGTTTTTAATCTTTTGTACAATAATTAAATTGTCTCTCAAGACCTCGATGTTAAGAGCCGTCCCAAATCTCTCCACCCCACTAAAAGAATTAAACAAAACAGGTGAAAAATCACATTTAATTAACAAAACCCTCGTCATAGCAATGGGGTGAATCATCTCCAACAATGGTAATGAACAGACTTTCAATGAAATTAATTTACACGTTGCTGTAAAAAGAGATTTGATAATCACTTTATGGTGGTAAACGCCCCTGTGCAGATTGTTCTTACACTTCTTGACAGCTCTGCTGGTGGTTCCTTTCTTGACGTGATTAAATATTTGTTGGTGGTGTTACCAGGTGAAAAATGTTCTTGACTTGGTGCTGGAAATGACGCGGTAGAAGGGTTGGTTACCGACTTTGAGGGCATGTGTGTATTCGAGGTGCTTTGTAGATTCATCTTTTCTTGTACGAGTAAATTCTTGATCAGAAGTCGTACAATCAATTTTCGGATTGGTACCTGCAGAGCTTTTATGAAAGGAAGGAAGGATTTCAGGTAATTTAGATCATCACTTTCAATTTTTAACAGCTGACATTCAAATGCAGATATTTATTCTGAACTGCAGTAACAAAAACGCCTTGTTCGTTCTCCAGACAAAGTAAAAGCCAAAACACTCACTTCGCGCGGCCGTATCAACGTCTTGAATGACGGTCTCACATGCTGGTTGTCTGCTTATACCACGTGCGCAGTTCGTGTGATTGGCCTGAAATTAAAATAAAATGTATAACAAACATATGTATATACACTCTGCACGTTTCATGATACTGCATTTCATGCTTTCATGGCGTGACATTTTCTCTGCCAGACAGAGTATATGATTTTCTCAGCATATATAGGATGTATCCGGGGTGATGTTACAAACTTTCAGGAACGATGGAGATAACAAATAAGTGAAAAGAACCGGTTCAATTAAATCTATACATACATTCTAGTCCACGTGGTTCTAAAACACACTTCCAATTTTTGTCTACATTTATACTGTATAGTAATTTTTTTTCTCGTTCCACAGGAATCTCTTGTGGCCCTCTGAAACTAGCACGTCGCACAAATCCATAATGCTTGCCGCCCGCTCGCCGCTCGCTCCTGAAAAAAACTTATTTGATCGCTCCTGATTATCCTGCTTATTTCCCGCGTCGCACGCTCGTTAACCTCTTCCACATTGAACACGTACATTACTGTAGCTGGCTTTGTTTACCTGCTTGCCACCCGTGTGCCGCCCAAACGTCACAACCGCGTGCGCGTACGACAAAGCGGAGAGGATGGCACAGCGGTGTATATGGCACTCGGTGAAACTGACCTCGCGGTGCAGTTGACACAAGGTGAAGCTGGCACTCGGAGCAGATGACACACGGTGAAGATGACACTGCGGTGTAAATGGCACTCAGTGAAACTGACACCGCGGTGCAGTTGACACAAGGTGAAGCTGGCACTCGGAGCAGATGACACACGGTGAAGATGGCACTGCGGTGTAAATGGCACTNATGGCACTCGGTGAAACTGACACCGCGGTGCAGTTGACACAAGGTGAAGCTGGCACTCGGAGCAGATGACACACGGTGAAGATTGCACAGCGGTGTATATGGCACTCGGTGAAACTGACACCGTGGTGCAGTTGACACAAGGTGAAGCTGGCACTCGGAGCAGATGACACACAGTGAAGATGGCACTGCGGTGTAAATGGCACTCAGTAAATGACACCGCGGTGCAATTGACACACGGTGAGGATGGCAAACGGTGAGCTTGGCACAGACTGAATTTCGTTGCAACTGACATTCGATGAGCTTTGTACTCGGTGAGACTGTCATGTTCCATAAATGTATGGTGGATAAAACATATAAAGTAGTCTGTTTGAAAAACTGTGGACGGAGAATAAAGATGATATAGGGTGATATAGGATCCACAGTTCGAATACCGACCTGTGCATTGGATCATTTTAGTTATTCTTGTACGTGAATTTCTGACAGATTACATATTCACAAGCACCCGACACAGATATTTGAGCAATATCCATAATTAAGGCATGTCGTAGGACCTTCAGTTCGAGACCTGAAACCATACAAATATTTTAATTTTCTCTCGGACTTAGAAAAAATCCGTTTGTTTCACTATGTGATGGGAGAATGTTTCAGGAATATATAATAAAGGCGACACGAAAGTTCTATAAGAATAATTATCGAGACGCAATAAAATAAGAGGTTGGCAATTTTATTAATGGCCCAAGTTTTCGAAGCTTATTAACAAGGTTCGTGCGCGAATTAATGACTGATTACGTACACCCGATATAAGTATTTGAGAATATCCATCGGTCAGGCATGGCGTAGGGTTCTGAGTGCTAAACATTAAATCATAAAAATATATCAATTTTCTCTCGGACATACGAAAAAATCTGCGGTTTTTGCCAGTGATAGTAGAATGTTTCAGGAATAAACAATGAAGGCGAAACGGAAGTTTTAGACTAATAATTTATATTTAATGTATACGAGGTTTGCCAATTGATGAATGGTACGAGTTTCCGAACCTTTTTATCGCAGTTCTTACATTAATTTCGGTTTAGTATTCATGGCTAACTAGTACAACGTTTTATGCAATAAACCTCGGGTAGGCATTGCATAGGGACCTGAGTTTGAAGCCCAAAATATATTAATTTTCTCGTGTTCTTATAAAATATGGGATGGCTATTTCCGAGTGATGGGAGAATATTTCTTAAAATGTGTTTATGTATAAATAAAAAAAAATTTAACATACACAAAAAACTTGTAAACGAAAATGGGAATCGATAGTTTGGCGTGATGATTGGAACAGGACCAATGTGAGAATTAAAAATAATATGAGGTCGAACTTTGGAACAGTGCTCGTCAAAAAAATTATTATAATGTAAATAATAACCCTCGGACTGGGTAGGCAGAGCTGGCAAGATCGTCCGACCTATCTGCGCTCCCTGACATAATATTGACGACTTAAACAAATTCGAGTGATGTTCGCAGTTTTAATAACGACTTGAGTTTCAGTATTTCTGTTTTGTAGATATACGCTCGTGGCTTTCATAATGTGTAAATGCTCATATGCACATGCTATATAAAATTTATTCGATTCAAAGGTGTTGATAACTGCGTATTTTCTGGGAACCTCTGCTCATGTGAACAGGATCCGCGGGGTTTTTTATTATTGTGCGAACATGGTATGTGGGTATTCTTGGTTTGCTCCCATGCCTTTCAATTTACAAAAATACGCTGGTTTTCTCTTCGTCTCTTTTTCGTTTATTTTGCGTGTTTTTATCCCTGAACTCGACACAGTTAACATCCTGTTAACTGCCAGTTCTCTTTCTGAGTGATAAGCCAGCAAATTCCTATATTCGCGATCTCATTTGTCGGAAAAACTGATGGTGGTTTCTGGTATTTCTCAGCGCTCTATCGAGAACACTGCCATTTCCCCGCTGTTTTGTCACCTAATTTATTCAGACGTTCACTGAAAAGAGGGTTGCAAGGAGATGGATGTTTGCAACAAAAAAAGGAAACATGTTTTACCCCTTCGCATTTCAATTACTTCGCGAGTGAGATGTGTTGATACATGTCGGTATTACCCGATTTTTTTATAATACGAAAATGTAGTGGTGAGCATCCTACTCACTCCAAAGCATTTTCAGTAAAACTCAGGGATTGTAGATGTTCAGCTCTGCGTCCGTCTGGTTTCTGGGGCTGAATAATAATTATTGGAATGATGCCTGACCTGCTTGCTTTTGTTTGTAGCCTTTTTTTTTTTTTATGATGGGCAGCGTTTTTACACAGAATTTTTTTTTTTCAATTTCGTATGCAGGGGGTTATAGGACTTAATTTAATGTCTCTACATTTTTAAAAAAAATTGCGAATGAAGAATGAATTTGAAATATTTGTCCTTCATAAGCAAGGACGTGTTTCAGCAGAGGGTTTAGCACTGATGAAGAGATGTGACTGAACAAAATCGTTACAGAGATCTTTAACGCAGCAATGCTTATTTGTATACATTTTATCACTGCATCATTAGGATCATAATAAACTTAATATCGTGAATGCAAAATATTTATAATTTCTTTCCAAAATATTTTTATGGTACATATCTTGCTTTACTTTCGGGTATTCAAGATTACGTCCCTGCTCGGAGAGTAGGCGAAGTGTGTCCTTAGATAAATGTTTTTGATAGAATATATGAGATGATGTTACACCTCGTAAAACTGGAGTGACCAAATATAAAAAAAAATTCCCTAGAGCAATACATTTTTGTATAATATACACCACTGGCATTGCAAAAAAAAAATACTGTGGTGTTTAAATAAAAAAAAAATGGTTGCCTGTAAAGTCGGTTTTACGGGCGAAGATTTTACGTGACAACGTAGTGCTGCGCGCGCGGCAGACCGATCATAGTTGAGTGGGAGAGAGACGCAAGGCATTCGGCGGGCCTCTCTCTCGTTCGGTGACTCATCGTAACGTTACCGAGCGTTACACTTTTTCATAAGTGACTCCCAGTCGCAACCTAATTTAAGACGTTGTCACGTCAAAAAATTCTCTAAAATAATACATTCTTACAGAATATAAGAGGCAATGCTTCGCCCGCAAACTTGAAGTTTTTAGATAGCAAAATATTCACACAAAAGGAAAGTTTAGAATGTTTATGTACCCGAGTTATATTATGGATGAGAACTGGAGTGAGCCTAACAGTGAGTGTGAGAAGAGATGTTGATATAGCTGTATCGAAATGACATGGTGTGGGCAAAGTAATTATCGCATTTAAACCTGGTGGTCAATTGCAACGTGCACAGTTTTATTTCACATATGAAAAAACTGAATGTGATCTGCTGGGAATTGAACATGGTTTTTCATGATAGGAGGCTAGTGGCATGGCCGGTTTAAAATCTTTGGTCCAGCTTGGGATCGTAGATATTGACTGCCAGATCAATACAACGAGTAAAAAAACAAATGTATGACTCCTTCATTTAATATATATTTCATAATCCATGACATAGCACATGTTTCAGGTTGCAGTTGTGGACAATATAGCTTTTTTTTGTCTTTGAGAGTCGTCATCAGTTTTGGATGCTTGGAGCTGGGGGACCCTGGTTGAAAGTTATGAACAGTAGGTATTTGTGGTCTTAATTCAGGGCTGCGGGGTACTTGATCGAAGAATTGAGTTTGATGGAATGACTGGGATTGATCGAAGAATTGAGATTGGCCCAAGGATTATGATTGATCGATGGATTGACATGGGTTGCTGCGGATTGTGGAGAAGGAATGTTGTGAATTTTGTGGATTGGGTAGGAGTATTGCGAAGGATTGGTGTGGATTTGTGTGGATTGTTGCGGATTTGAGTGAATTGTGAATTGGTGTAGATTGTTGTGGATTGGTGTGGATTGTTGTGGATTTGTGTAGATTGTTGTGGATTTGTGTTGATTGTTGTGGATTTGTGTAGATTGTTGTGGATTTGTGTTGATTGTTGTGGATTGGTGTGGATTTGTGTGTTGATTGGTGTGTAGATTGGTGTGTGTATTCGTGTGTGAATTACTGATAGTGGTGCTGACTGCGGTGCCGATTTTTGTGCTTATTGCAGTGCTGATTTTGGTGTGTGTGGTGCTGATTGCTGTGCTGACTGCAGTGCTGATTGCTGTGCTGACTGCGGTGCTGATTGCAGTGCTGATTAATGGAAAGATGGCGAGATTAATCGAAATATTGATGGAAAGGCAATTCTTAAATTACTATTTTAATTTTATATATTTTTAAAATATTTGTATTTTACACGATTTTTTAGAATTTTTTTGGGTTCATGGTTTTTCAAGTTTATGGGCATGGAGTCAAGGTCCCAGATGTAAGGTCAAGGTGAAGGTCACCCAGATCAAATATGGTGGTCGTAGTCATTAGTGACACCTAGGTGTATAGAATCTAAACAAATGACAAACGAAAAAAAAAAACAATATTTTATGTGGAGTGCATTCGACAGAATGACCTTGATGAGGGAAGGGGAGGGTAATGTTATTACAATGTGATTGATTTGAGGTGGTCAGTCGTCTGCCTATGTGGTGCTGTGGGGGACCTCTAGAATTGCAAGATTTTAAAAACAATTTAAAAAATTGCTAATTTTTAAAGATTAATTTAATATTAATTTTTTATACATATGTATTCATTTTCAATAAGTTTGTTTTTATCAATTTTTAGGAAATAAATTTTGAGTTCAAGATCAAAGGTCGCCAGGCTGAAGGTAAAAGGTCAAGATCCAGGTCACCGAAATCCAACATTGCGTTTTGTTATGAGCCTTGGTGGCTCATAACACTCTTAGGAAAGGTTAAGTTTAAGGAGAACAGGATAAGCTCAGATAATTAAAAGCATTGTTTGAAATGATTAATAAAGATTTTACTTGATTTAAAGTTAGAAGAGTATATAATGATATTCAATTAAAGTTAAGTTCAACGGATTTGAGAAGGAAGAACTTACAGAAGGCTATTAGTTAAGAAGGAGGATCACATATAAACGAAGGGAAATTGATACCTGCCAATGCTGAAGTTTGGAAGTAGGTATTGAATCTGCTCTGCGGCGTGAGGCGCCAGCACTTGATGCTAGCCCCCAGTGATAGGGCGTAGGAATACGTCGACACTGTTGTCTCTAGGTCCAGTTTACTAATAAATTACACTTTATTTGAAAGTTCACATAATCGAGTTTTATTGTTGCTTGAACAGGTTAACTGGTACATGAACTCACGAGACAACTCCCCTCCCCTTTTTCTATGTAGGCTACATATGGTTTGATGCTGCGATTGGCGGCGGGGGGGGGCAGGATTCTTCACACCGGTGTAGAACTACTTATCTGACACTGCGGCGCTGTCTTCCCTCGGCTGGCGACTTGGAACTGCTCCGGCCCTTGGTGGGGCGTCCCGACGCCTGCTCTCGGAACTCCTCCTCCCGGGTCCACTCAGCACTCTTCGTTTGGCGACGGCTGGCTGCCGTTTTCTCGGACTCTTCCCGCCGTACGTCCCGTTTGACGGCCTCCGACTGAGGTCCACGTCTTGATGCATTTGGCGAACTCGTTTTCTCTCGGCTCCCGGTCCACACTTCTCGTTTGACGAAGTCTGACTCACTTTTCTCGGATTCTTCCCACCGTACGTCCCGTTTGACGGCCTCCGACTGAGGTTCACGTCTTGATGCATTTGGCGAACTCGTTTTCTCTCGGCTCCCGGTCCACCCTTCTCATTTGACGAAGTCTGACTGACTTTTCTCGGATTCTTCCCGCCGCATGTCCCGCTTGATGGCCTCCGACTGTGGTCGACATCGTGATGCATTCTCGATCCTTGACTGACTCCAACTGACTGCCTGACTGCTCGATACTCAGCTGACTCCAACTGACTGACTCGTTCATCGCACTGGTTTCGTCCGGCTCCGACCCGGACGCCTCGCTTCAGGTCCCCCGACTGACTGCCTGACTGCTCGATCCTTGACTGACTGACCCGTTCATCCCTCCTTCTCGTGGTTTTGTAGGCTCCATCGCCATATTCAACTTGCACCATCCCTGCACGTGGCCGGGGTGCTTGCTGCGTCCCCCCTGAGTCGTAAAACACATGGCCGCTGCTCCTGTGGTCCGCAGTCGGCCTGGCATCGCCCCTTGATTCTGGCCTGGAAGTTTATTGTTCCGTTCTGCACATGCGGGAACTCTTGGGTGGCCTCTTTGATTCGGCGCACTTATGCCTACGGATATTGTGTCGTTATTCTCCCCAGCACGCCCGCTAAAAGCTCTCAATGTTTATGGCGGAAACTAGCCTGGGACAGACTCAGCCGCTGGTGTGGGCTCAGCTGCAGGGTGCAGCTGCAGCCGCCTTCCTCCGCACATGGTCGTTCCGCCAGGCCGTCCTGGCGCCATTCTCCTCATCATGTCCGCAAAACCCTTAATACTTATTGTGGTCGTCCGCCTGTGAGCTTCGCCAGAGCGTGTGTTCTGACAAATAAAATATAGGAACGCAGGATGCGTCAAACTTACCCCAGCCTCGCACCCAGACCCTCTGACGGAAGCAGCCCAAGGAACAGCCGCTGTCTGGTCTGATGTTCGTAGTAGGCGACGTCGGTCCTGGTCGTTTACGTCTATTTCACACTTCTCGCCCCACCACGTGACCGTTAACGAACTATGCTCCTATTGGTTCCCTTAGTGCTTTGGAGGCGGGCTGTTTCGGTTTTTGTGTTACTTCCCTTAAATGCTCTTAGATCAGCATCTTCGCTTTTGCCGGGCGTCTCGTGTGAATACCCCGTTGACTTGCTACAATCATTCTTAATGTGATGTTTTGATACTCCAGCAGTTTTGTGGCTTCTTCGAGCCATTATTCTGTCGTGTCTGCAATCGTTCTGGCTTGGAGTTAGTGAACTCTGTGGTGCCTTTTCTTAGGTTTTGCTTGGTAAGGAAGTTTGAACGGGACCAATCATAACAGTTCGTAATATGCTCAACGACTTTTATGAAGTTATTGGATTTTTATCATTTTTTATCGAGTTTTTGTTTTCAAGGTCATTGCAGGACAAGGTAACTGGTACCCAACATGATTTTTGTAGTCATGGATGTAATGTTTTCCTCGATTTTTTAATTTCTTCCGATTTTTCAATTTAGTTTCGTTTATTGGCGATTTTTTGGTTTAAGTTCATCTAAGGTCATGGGCATGGGTCCAAGTTCAAAGGTCAAGGTCAAGGTCACAGTCACCCGGATACAATATGGCAGGTAAGATGACTGACATAACTAATATGGCTGATTCCAGACCTTGGACCCTGTGTATCGATTTGGCATACCCGATGCCCATAAAACAAATATGGTCGCCACTGCTCTGCTCTTGAAAAATATTCCCCAAAACCTTCAGATGGGTCGAAAAGTCTCTTTTGGGAGATCGTTTTTGCAACTTGAGAATATTTGCTTTTTTTAGGGAAAATTATTTTAAGGGGAAAATGAAAAATTGTAAGAGTAAAGGGGAAATTTTAAGGTAAAAACGGAAATATTTAGATAAAGTTGGTCAAATTTGAAGGTAAGATGGAAAACTTTGAGCGATAGAGGGAAATGTCTAGATGGTGGTGGCCAGCTCCACCTCTGGACCCCACACCCTCATGCCAAAGTCGTTTATTTAATTATACTGTTGCCAAATGCAAATGCTGTACTTCGCATGTATGTGTGAAGGCTCTTTTTGCCTGATGCAGTGCAGGTTCAGACTTGAAAAATGGAGTCGAAGCATGTGCACATGCATGTGTGCAGTCTGGCTATCTTACACTGAAGAGCCAAAAAAAAACTGGTACACCTGCCTAATATCGTATAGGGCCCCCGAGCACGCAGAAGTGCCGCAAGACGACGTGGCATGGACTCGACTAATGTCTGAAGGTATGCAGGAGGCAATTCACACCATTAATCCCGCAGGGCAGTCCACAAATCCAATATGCGCCAATTTGAGAAAGGGTTGCACGTCTGTCACGTTTAATGATTCACGTCAGTCGTCGTTTGTCCTCTTCTTTCACTATCTTTTTTCGGCCACAGCGATGTCGAATATGTGATGTTTTACCATATTCCCGATATTCACGGTACACTCGTGAAATGGTCGTACGCGAACATCCAAATGTTATCGCTACCTCGGAGATGCTATGTCCCATCTCTCGTGCGCCGACTATAACACCACATTCAAACTCACTAAAATCTTGATAACCTGCCATTCTAGCAGCAGTAACCGATCTAGCTGCCGACCACATCGCGTTACTCTGATTGGTTCCATACTTCTGTTATTTTCATACGCACGCCTATACCAGTTTTTTTGGCTCTTCAGTGTATAATATACAGGTTCAGACCTGTAAATTAGCACTTTGGCAGGGATATTTTCGGACCTGAACTTTTCCTTTTCACCATTATAGTCCCTTTAATTTATGTTTTAAAAATAACTTTTATTCTTGACATGAGGTTACATAAATTATTCCATAAAAATGTTGATTTTTTCAATGGTTATTTATTTACACCTACATTTATGCATGTGCAAATATCTTCCTTAATTACGAACAATTTTTTACTGGCAATACTTCATCACTATATTGTATTACAAAACAGAATACGGCAGTATATTTTTATTTCCACACGCACCTCATGGTAACTGAAAATAAATATAATTTCGAATCACATTAGGAATTTTTATATTACATTCCCAAGTTTCCCTATTGCCTTTTACTCAAACATAAAAGCATATGAATGTGTTTCTGGAAACTTTGTGCTGCCTACATGCTTACACAAGCACACACCAAAATAATTTTTCGATTTCAACAGTAGCATGCTCTGCACTGTCAGTGGATCATTTTTACAACCACTATCATACCCCATCTTCATCTGGCGAACTGGTCTTCACCTCCCATGGTAGGTTGCGACACATCGTCATCTGCTCGTCGAACGGAACCACATCGGCTTCTGCATATAGTAGCAATCTGTGAGTCTCGCCATCGCATACTTCACTGAAGCAAAGTAGCATTTGCTGACTACCTCGTATTTCATGGTCCCTATGCTGGGAGCCGCTCTTTAATGATGATGATTTCGCCGTTGTTCAGTTCCAACTGGTCATTGGTGCTGCATGGTAGGGTTACGCCCAACCTCATGTTTCACAGGTTTGGCCATCGCACAGAATTATGTCCATAAAATAAACTTTCAACTTGCCTTCCGCATTCATAAATCTCGAGTTGTAGGCAGGTACATATGCATAGTAGAGGCAAGCATGTCTCACACCATCACAGGCTTCTATGTTGTTCATGGAATCCTGGTACTGTGTGTCATCCAGCCATTACTCCACTCTCTGAAACCCTGGTATGGAATTGGGATACCACTTCATCGTACCTGACTTGAAGGAGCTGTTGTACATCACCACGAGCTTCGCAGGTTATAGTGGTATGATGGGAGTAGCCGGCCTCAACCAACTTCTGCTGCTGGTGCCGATGGTGGCCTGTGTGGTGCACTCATGTGCTGGAAGCAAATCGATGCATGTAGCCGAGGTGAATGGATGTCAAGTAGTGCTGGTGCCGAGATGGAGACGCGATGTGATCAGTCTCATGAGGTCGGCGGTCGTCTGGTCTGTAGTCGTTCATGTTTTTTTTTCACTGTGCTGTGACTTCCTCGAGGCTGAGGAACCTTACGTCGGTCTTGGCAGTGGTCGGTGTTGTGTTGTGGGCTGAGGAGTTGGGGGCTGCTGCTGCGCGACGCCTTGTCTTGTACCAGGCATGGAAATGCAGTGTGTCCAGAATTGACGTGGTGCAGCCTTTGAAGTTCTCCTTGTACAGCAGGCAGTTGTGAATATCTTCGTCCTGGAGAAGATATGCCGGAAGTTTCTTGTACATGTCCAGACTTTGTGGTGTGTGTATGTCAGCGGGAACTCTTATGGCAAAAAGGCGGGATCTTTCTCCGTATCAAAAACCATAAGCGAGTGTAGTCTCCCATACGCGACGATCGCGGAAATTATTTTCGAACAACTCGGACAGCATGCTAACTTCTACTGCTTAGTGATGAAAAAATTTCCAGACGAGAAATAAACTGCACACTTTAAGGGGAGCGACTCGATCGAGAAACGACGACGGCAACAGCGGGCAAGAGACTGAGTCCCAAAGCCTTCTATATGCTAGCATATGCATGCAATTGGAGAGATGAAGAGGATGCTGAAGCAGTGTGGAGGGGCTGGGAAGTGTGCAAAATGGCTGCGTATATAACAGAAGGGGGCTGGTAAGTGTGCTAAATAGGTGCACATATAACAAACAGAAGGGGGCTGGGAAGTGGGCGACATGGATGTACTCTCGTGGTAGATTGTAAAAACTTGAATTAGCAATGCACTGCTTTGGTGTTCTGTTGATAGTGTTGGGGAGGGGGGCGGTGCTGGTAGTGGAGGGGGTTGCGCCAATGTGATTTATTGGTCGAGCTATTATGAGTAATTGGTGATGTGCAGCTATTCATTAAATTTACTGTGCATAAAGTTATGTAAACAAATTATATTTTCTGGAGCATTAGCGGTGTTTGTTTATCTTTGAAGAATCGGTGCTCCGTGATCAAATGCGATTATTTGCTACCAGGGATTCCGAATATCGCAATGTATTCATGCCACCATATATCCAATTTACAGAGTTTTTTTTATATTTCCAAGATGGCATGATTTTTTTAATGTCCAGGCATGCTGCAGCTCTCGGTGAGATTTTTTGCTATTAGTGCTGAACAGTAAATTTTATTTTCATTCATGGTTTCGGGTGCTTATATTTTTATTTTCAATAAGCATTACAATTTTTGTTTGGACCGTACCTCGTGGCCATCACGATGTGTTTCGCAGGCCATTTTACACATCACTGTCCCATTCATACACTGTTAGAAATTTCTGTAGATTTACGGAAACTTTTACGGAGATGTAGAGTTAATTTACGGAAAGGCACTCCATAATGACGAATAACGGAAATGAGCGCCGTAAATGTAAAATACAGAATCTCTTCTTATACTTATGGCTTCTATTTTGAAACACTAACAATGCAGATGATTCCTGAAGCGTATAAAACCTCATCTTCACAATACTGCTTCGTGTAAAATAGTAGTAGGTGAGTGGCGAACCACTCATGGAGTGCCAATTCGTTGATTTATGTTCATATGTCGCTACAGGACAAATATTTCCGTATACACAGTGAAACACGCACATAACGTAAATAAAACTATTTTTTCGTATCCTCTTGTTATAAACCGCAAATACAGTAAACACGACTTGAAACAAAGACAGGCCCATTCTTCACTTTCATGTAAAATCCATATATACGAAGTACTTCGTGTATAGGTGTGGTAGGTGAGTAATTCCAGTTATTGATTGTTAACATTTCGATTCGTATTCAAATTCCACTACAGGGCAAAATATTTAAACTATTTTAAATTATCTGTAATCACAGTGAAATACATTACGAAAAAAAATTTTTTTTTCCTTACCTCTTTTCCTAAACCTGAAACAAAAAAAAATTGCGTGATTAAAAACTAAAAGTACATGAATGATAAATTCATAATTTCCATATTTACGACACCTAGTAGATGAGTGGATAGGAGAGTGTTTAGTGTATTGGTTGAGAAAATTTTTCTAGTTCAAATCCCGCCACCAGACAATTTTTTTTTTTACTAGTCATGTTTATACACAGTGAATCACCCACATAAAGTAATTAAAACTATTTTTACTACCCCTTTTTTAAAGAGCAGATTTAAAACAAAAAAACTTGAAGTTTGTGGTCACGTTCCGTGAATTTACGGAGATTTGTGTGAAATTTACAGAGAGAGGGTTATTGAAAAAAACTAAGAGACTGTAATTTAATGCAGATATTTGAATCATTTGTAACCGGTAATTTCCGTAATTTTATGGAATTTTTTTTTTGCTAACAGTGTACATACCAGGCACGCGTGGATTACGTTTCTGACCTCTGTACATGTACCAGTGTTATAGACTCTGCGATTTCTATATGGAGGAAGTAAACAATACGATTGCCTAGTACACATTCGCCAGCGCATGTAATATTAAGGAAGGAATATGCGAGCTCAATTGGGATACCTGCATGGGTGATATTTTTCTACTGGTAGAGATGTACATATGTTCGTGATCCGATGGATGACTGAGGGAAAAAAAAAATTACGATTCCCTATAAATTAAATGCAGGAACGAAATATTGTTAACCCATTAGATTCTGAGCACTAAGCTTACCTTGCTGTAGCTTTATTCACCTTGAAATATCAGCGGGATTTGGAAACAATATATGTAAGACACATCAATCTCGACGAATTACCAACACTTATATTTTATTAAAAGGGGGGGGGGGGCTAATATTTTCTTCCATTTTCAGGCATGCGCGATATTTTTTCCCGAAATGAAGCTTGTACCTGCTTTACGGAAGTCAGTGACTTCTCCGAGAGCCCTTGTCGACCACATACTGGAGAAGGTAGTAACTATTCTAATCCAAACACCGGCCTTACGCAGCCTGGCCGAAGGCCAAGCGCCCAAGGCATGCCTTGTAAATCAATGCAGAGTTGAAAAACACCTTAAAGCGTAATTACAACCAGGCGTTATTAAGCAGCCTAACTGCATCGTTATAAATAACATCAGTAATTATGACACCTCTACAAATGAATGTGGAAAGATTCCTAAACAAACACCTCCACAGTGCGCGTGCATAGTGCCGACAACCTGGTAATGAGATGTAGGATATCTCGTAACTTTTCGCAAAACTAATTAGTGGATCATGCATCTATTAATAAACACACTCTCCTGTTATGAGTGACATATTTATTAAGTGCCTTGGATAATTAAAGATAATGAAGTGTTTTGACTCTGACGGCGGTGCTCCTAATCCCAAACCGAGGCGAAATAAACGTCCTTGTAAACTTATATGTAAACTTGTTATTAATTAAAAATACATTTTAATTAATATGGTGCAACTTCCTCATAATGTAAAAGGGTTTGCTGTACGTGTTTTTCTTACAGGTGATGGAAATACGTTTTCGAAAACCAATTCAAATTATTATAAAAATTAGTGTCTCAAAAATGTTATCAATGTCATTAGAGTTAAATTAAATTCAAGTATAATGTTCACCTAGCACAATGTATTTACACATCATCCATTTTAGTTTATTTCGAGGGAATTATGTTTTGGCGGGCGATGGGCAACTACCGTTACCACCGTCTCGCCAAGCGCTTGTCAGTCTAGAGAGAGCTGGCATCAGGATAGGTTGCGTCACGCGGCTCGGGAGTGAAGCAACATTTGCGTGGCAACCATTTAACCTCCATAGACTTTATCTTCAACTGGAACATTTTCTATTTATTCTTCGTGCATCCTCAAGTTCGTCTCCCTTCTGGAGTAAACTCACGCCACTCTGGCATAACTCAACTTTAATTTGTGTTCAACATCTGCGCAACACCTTTGTTGACTGCAGTATAGGCTAGTGTGGGGCATCGTGCCACACCCCCACTTAATTTATGTGTACCGTCTCATTGGCTTTCTGTAATACAACTTGTGTTCTAAAACCAAAGTGTTTGTGTATTTTATTCCCACTTTACGGGGAGTTAAAGGATGATGGACCCTCACAACCATCAACTACCTGTCACGTTATCTACGTCAAGTGAGTCGGTGTATTTTTGTGTATTGAAGTGTTACACGTCTGTGCATGGGAACGGCGTGCTGCGGAGCCACAATACCCCAGTCCGGTAGTGCGTAGACGTTCAGACTTCCACTTAGCCTTGACGACGTCAATCATTACGCGCGACTTAATTAAGACACGGGGCACAAGGTTCATTACCCTTGGGTTTTTAGACCGTGGCCCACCTCAAGTGTCTCGTGCTAAACCGAGCGGATTCCCTTAACTGGTAAGCTGGCACCCTCCAGACATTAACTTCATATGTTGGACCCTGTGACCACCCCGAACCGTGTCATTTTGTATCTTCCACCCATTTGTTTTATCCACATATAGTTCGTCGCATTATATTAGGGTACTGTGTGAATTGTAGGTGCAAAACATATAACAATGGCATTGGAATGTACAAATGATGGTGCATGAACAGGCATGAATACAGCATGAATATGTACTGTAGCCATTCGATATGCAAAATTCTCATGTTATCAGGCTGGTATGTAGACGCGTAGAAAGCGAAAGCATTGCTCGGGATGCCTAAAAAAATGCATGGATCTCGTGATGTGAATTGTGATATACATAACGATTTTTTCCCTATATTTGGCAGTGCAGATATTTTATACAAATAAATTTGCAGTATGATTTTATTTTTACGAACAGAGATTTTTGTTTTCTTCCCAAGTAGTGTACGACTCAGGATTAGGATGGCTCGATGTTATGGTATCGCCTTCGTATATTTGTAAAATAGTTTCATTTATTCTACTTTTCTAACACAATTTTATATCAGTTTAGGTTGCTTCTTAGCGTGTTTGTTTTACAGTACTTTCTGAGGATGGCATGTTTGGGGTATTTTTTCATAATCATATATTATTTCATATCAAGTGTGTGCTTTGCAGTGTTCACCTTCCCCTTTCTTTGTTTAAATCTCTCCCCTTCGATCATCATATTATATTACATTTTACCTCCTATTTATTCTTGGAGGTAACGAATATTTATTGGTCGCATTCTTTTATAAATCTCGTCTGCTACGGTTTTTAAAGCCTCTCACTTGTTAATATAATACACAAAATTTTCACTGTTTCCTTTTTACATTACCTACTTGGACACAATATTTCGTCGGCTTCTATATATGTATAGCTACATAGAGACGGGATGGCTCAGTTGATATTTAGACTGTGAAGAAGGAAGCTCGTCCTGACCCAAGATGTAATATATTCCAGAACAATGTTTGTGACGTTATTGTGAGAAGAAATTTACTAAAAGCTACAAATATCGGTGACATGTGGTCAACTTTATTCAGAATGTGGAGCATGCTACTTTCGCATGTGAGAAATGCAAATCGCAGTTAGTTTGACGAAGTGGCAATCTGAAAGGACATCTCGAAACCTGTACTGCTCTACCTTCACTTCCTGCTATGCATCATCTGTCAACATTGCATCGGAGTTGTATTGGGATGGTAACTGATGCGACACACACTGGAGAATCTTCAAAGCAGAACATTTCAGCAGGGAATGGCATGGGTAGTTCGATGCTTCCATCAAGACTCCATGCAACTACTGCGACAATAATTTCGAAATGCTAATGAAGCACGAAGACATGAAAATAACATATATGGAAGGGGTACTGTCCGCATGGGATATCAATGTGAAACTTCCTCTAATGTTTGCGCGCAGTGACACTTTAAATATACATTGTAAACTATGTAAACATGCTGCATCGTCCACCGACATTGAACGAGCAGCCCATCCTTCCTCTTTGCATTTAACAGCAATGGCTGGTTCTAGTTCAACTTCGACTGGTGAATCGAAAGCTATACCTACCAATTCGTCATCTGACCATGCTTCACTACCTACGAAAGTAACCTGTGAGATGAAACCGAATGTAAATAGATTTTTCCTGAAACAGTCTCCATTCAGGGGCCTTCTAAAACAAATGTTGCTCCGAATATGGCAGCTTTGTCGAAATATGTGTTTGTTCATATTTGGCATATATGGAAAAATATTTAATAAACCAACAACAGAAGAGGTGGGAAAATACGGAGCTGTGAAATATATAAGGTTGGAATGTATATATAGTAAACCAGAGTCGTACAATGATGAGCACACAAAGAAGGCATCCAAGCCCTCGAATGTCCCTTTCTATAATATACACGACATCGAAGAGAGTGTTCAAAACAGCTTAAAGAAGGTATACAGCGAGGAAGAAGAAATGGAAATTAAGGTCTCTGGCTGGACAATTCATTCAGTGAATCATCTGCAGCTGAGAATTAGTTTATTCGGACCACTCAACACATAAGCAATAAATCGATATCTTCGTATTTCGTGTGGATTACGAAGATATGAAAATATCCACATTTCATTATATCACAAAGTGTATACATGCAAGGAACCTAGGAATGTGAGGAAATTATGGAACGATGATAGTTATGTCTCTAAGAAGCCTACAGTGTTCAGAGATTTATATCTGGGCTCTGCAATCTCCTTCATCGATGTGATTGACAACAGCAACATGGTTTCGTTCCTTTAACTCCTATGTCGCAAAGCCTACATCGAGTGCAAATGTTTCTGTCGTCAACTCATCACCAGGTGCAGCAGAGCCTCCATTATCGCTTGCCATGGTGCACCTTATCTGCATGTAGTCATGTTCAGTTATATTAGTAGGTGGGTTCATGTTACGGAGATTAATTTGATAGGGGTTGATGTGAAAGGCAGATCGTCTCAGCAGTAAACAGTAACTGGCATAAATATTATGGAGACATCGGACATGGATCCAGCAGATGTGCCACCGAACGAGGTTTGTATGATTCTATCGACTTCTTCGGTTGAAATATCTTTGTCATTTTCGACCACAACTTCGGACTAACTGACAGGGCCAGATTTAACAGCAACATCTGTTTCTTCTGCTGAACCATTAGGGCCGATGGCTGGATCACTTCCACCAGAGAAAATATTTCGCTGCAGCAACTGCGACAAGGTATTTTCGCACCAACACATCGCACGACAGCATAAAATTCACGGTTGTATGAACAATGTCAACCACATTAAATATCTCTGCTTATGATCCAGGTCACTGTTCTACCATAAAAATACTTACCGCAAACATGTGAGGTCATGTAAAGTTAAACTGCAGGCCTCATAGAAGCCATGGTGTCGGTTCTGTAATGAGAAGTTCTTGCAGCCTCCTTCGACGGTGTTAAGAATGGTAATTTCGATCCTATGCTGCCACCAGCTGCAAACAGTCTGCCAATGCATCGCCGAAGACAATTATAATATCCGAATCGACTGGGTCTGCTATGGAGACTACACCTTCAAACTTACCGTACAACAGCATGAAGTTTATAAGTGCAAAAATACTTGGATTCCTGTTAACAAAAAACTGTAGATGCACATTACATGGACAAACGTGAATATTTTTTGAGTACTTTTCTAGGAATATATTTTAATAAATTTAAAATATATGCATTTCTTAGTTTAACCCTATATTGCAACTACCCATTTATAAACTGAGTTCGTTAAAAAATGCTATGATGGAAATATTTTCTTTAATATACCCAATAACTATGACTATAAATGGTCACAGGGCAAATAAAATGCAGACATGCATTCCTGCATCTAGAAATGATGCTTGCAAACTGAATTTCACAAGCCGAGTCCTAAAAGTTCGCAATTTATATTCGCCTACCTATATGCCAGTAAATATTCGCTTGCTTACGACCCGACTTGCGAAAATGTAGTTTGCTGCATACATATTTGAAACGAATATAAAATAAATTTATATGGGTATATACACATAATCTGTTTAGTAATCAGTCCCGACTGAAAGAACAGAGTTATATGATACTTCGCTTGTTTTTACAAAGTTTTTAAAATTTTAAATACAAAGAATTTAAAGAAAAAATATTTTGGAAATAAATGCGGCCATGAGCTATATATGCATTCATTGAAAATATATTAAAAATAATATAACAAAATCTTTAATACATTAAAAATTTTAATATTGATATGAAGGAATGACGTTTTTTTTTGTGAAGTTCATTATACAAATTTTAAGCACACATCTTTATAATTAGCTGTCTTGTAGCCGATTGGATAAGGTGCGTCTCCCAATTGAAAGGTTGTGGACTCGAGTACATGTTCCTCCACGATATTTTTTTTTTTTTTAATGTTGCCAACAGGCATGGGAAGGTAAAAAATATTACACATTTTAAATTTTATAAACTGATTTTGTATTAAAAATACTTGTTCGCTTCATTATAATGTATTTTTTTTAGATTTAAGGATTTTTCAAGTGATAAATAAAATAAATGTAAATGAAATAATTTTCATTAATTATGAATTCACCGATACCTTGATGTATGATCGTTCCACGATTAATTTGACAAGGTCTGTCAGCCACATGTCTGACTCGCGAGTGGAGTGTGAAGAGTTGGTTGACTGGGGAAGGGGATGGGTTCAATGCTTTACAAGGTGGTTAGTATGAGGAAGAGGGGTGTCCTTGGTTGTGTGATGAAATGTGGGCTGGGGGGTTGTGATGTATCTTTGTGAGAAAGTGGATGGTGTTTGTATTGTTTCTTTCAATATAATTTATGATGCTTGGTACAATGTTACAAATCGCTTTAATGCCAAACACTTTTATAAAGAAAAAATTGGTCGGAATGAGTGTCAAAGATAGGAAGCGCTGTAGCACGATTGATGAGGGGGGGGTGGAAGGCAAGGTGGGGTGACGAAATGGGTGTTAGTTCAGGCCTGGGTTAGGGGTGTTTGTAATTTAAGATGATGGTACTGCTGGGTTATGGTTGAAGAGTCATGCCTATTAAATCCAATAGGGCAGTCCTGTTATTGGGTCCCAATATCGTTACATAATCACGTCCCTATGTGCCTTGAAAAGGCGAGTCCGGTGGTATACAATACTAAACACTTATACCTGAAAATGATTTATTTATAAAATTAATGAAAATTTAAAAAATAAATGATTAAATAATTTATATTTTGGATTTTGTAGTGTGGTTGACATTACACCACCTTTTGCAGATATTCAGACACAGTGATGAGTCACTCAGCAGCCGCATTGAGTAGGAAAAAAAAATTTACACACATTTTTGTGAATTTCTTGCGTTTGGAGGATGGAGGGGGGAATTCCATGAACAAAAAGGCATTTTCGAAAGCCAAACAGACCATTTTGAGGTAAAAACTGAATATTTTAAAGTGGTGGGTGGCCGCGACCTCCAGCTGTGATGTCATCTCCGACGTCCGACTCTATGAATTCTGTGCCTGATGTCTCTAAATCTCAAGTAATATATAAATAAAGATATTCACTTATAATTAAGGAATTGTAGAATTAGGTCACATTTTAGTATTTTATTGTACTGAATGATAGCTAGGAGAATGTCAGCAGATATGGAGCCACTGCATGCTTTAATTGAAGGACTAAGTGTACAAATATACAGTGTCAGAGAAACTGTAAATACTAAAATAATTAGTATTAGGGTATCTGTGAATAATGTAAATAATAAATGTAAATAGCCAAATTAGTAGTGTTAGTGAACTGTTATAAAAGAAAATAGAGAGTTTCAATGAAAAAGTTGACCAAACAATAGAAGTAATTAGCAAGCAATGAACAACAAAATTGATGGAATGGACAAATAAATGCATGTTGTGAGCGAGAGAATGGACAATGGTAGTGAAAGTATGAACAGTGTCGAGTGTAAGGTCGGCCAGGAGGTGAGTGCCCTCAGAAAGGAATGGCAAGAATTCCTACAACACCTGCGAAGAAGACTCTTGGGGTCAGCAACTAAGGAGGAGCTGTGATTGACCCCCAACCAGCTGAATGATGTATGCAACAAGGAGAAGGTTAGTGCTCACCGTCAATACAGCTGTAGTAGGAAAGGCCCGGCAGTTCTGCATAGTGGGTACGTCTTAGCCAGTTGTGGGTAAAGGCATCATATATAAGCCCACTCCCTACGATTGATAGACACCCTGACACTCATATAAGCACCAGTTCAAGTTTGTTGCCACCCTGAATGGCTGTACCAACGAGCAACAGTTGTACCACCTGGTGGCTGCACTGAGAGGACCTGCACTGAGCACACTGCATTCTCTACCAGAACAAAATCTATTGAAGTACTCCACACTGGTGTCTGCCTTGGAGCTGCGATTCAGAAACTGATACTTGCAACACACCCACCATACCCAACTGCGAAGATGCACACAGTGGCCAGGGAAACCACCGCAGGAGCTTTGGAAGGACATTGAGTGGCTGTCTTACCAGTCACTGGAAGGGTGCTCCGAAGAGGCACATTTTGTGAGACAGATGGCTTCTTCGTCGATGTTATCGCCGATACCTAAGTGCGACAAGCTGTATGCCTGGCTGTTTCTTACACCATGCAGGATGCTCTGGTCCCAGCACTGGAGATGTTGTAGCAAGACAGGCATCAGTACCCCGATGTCCAGTGCAGACAGTGATGCTGAACGAATAGGTGGTCGTCAGCATAAAGAGAATGCTGAGGAATTGCAGACGACCATAAGAGACACCACTTCCTGGAACCCTGCTAAAGAGATTCGCCATTCCCCACTTAAAGGGACTTAATGTTGATCATGATCACACTGTCCTCATAAGCAACAGCAGCAGCAACTAGGAAGCAGGTAGCGAAGGACAAGTGAGAGTACAACATCTTCAGGAAACTTGTAAGCACTGATCATGAGAGGCAATGTTCGGAATTGCTGGAGGTAATGTCCCAATGTTCTTGCAGGTGTGTTTGGGTTTCATTGGTGGATGGGAGCCAAAATGATGTTACTTGTCAGATGGTCGTTGACAAGGGGCGACTATAACCATGGTAAGAATGGACATCCTCGGGCCTTCCCCCAGCAGTCGTCTGATGTGATCATGGAACACTTTTATTTTACTACAGTTTTGACCAAGACAACGCCAGTCAGAGTTAAGATATGGGTACTTTTAAAGCTTGGTAAACTTAGCATCGAGTACGAAATTTGCATATCAGATAAGTGGACGAATGTAACTTTTTGGATTTGATTTGTTACATAAGCTAGGTGCTGTATCGATACTCGACTGTGGGTGTTACAAGTAGGCAATACCGAGTTGGGAGTGTCGACACAACAAGAGTTATCTTCGCCAGTGTGCTTCCCGGTAGTGTGTAGTCATTCCATTATACTCACTGCTTCTAGCGAAATTATTATCCTAGACAGATGACAGGGAAAATTTACCATGTGATTAGGCATAATTCAATCAGCACAGAAAGGTGGAATTCTATCAGATGGTGTCGTTGTAGCAAGAACTTTGGTATCTTCAAACTCGGAGAGTTTGCCAGTAAGTATGATAATATATCTGACAGTGCTATCCATCTTGAGGAGTGAGCCATGATAGGGTTTAGAAAGCGTGTCTCACAGGTACTTCTAAATGTTCCTGAAGCTTCGATGCCACAAAATACCGAATGTTCTATACCAGATGCTCTGGGAGAACTGCTAACGAGAACAACAGAAAATATAATTTGGCGATAAGAGAAGTCTGTCTCAAAATTACTTCAGAGAAATTAGGTTGCTTTCTCCTGTGAACAAAAGACCATAGCAGAACTAATGTTGCATACCATCACAATAACACAGGGGATGCCAGGCACATAAAGCAGCCGCCAATGTGACTACGACTAGCTTCACATGAGGTTGTTGATGGGATTCTGAAAGAGATGAAGGAGTAAGATGTGATAAAGCCATCACCCAGTTCATGGTATTTTCCCACTGTGCTTGTTAAAAATAAATATGTCTCTATGAGAGTCTGTTTTGATTACCACCAACTTAATAATGTCACCGAGAAAAACTATTTTCCTCAATGAAGGTGGCTTTAGAAGACAAAGAAATTATTCCCTTTTGTGTTCAAAAGAAAGGATCCTAGCAATTCAAGATTATACCATTTGGGCTATACATATATTGCCCCTTCCACCTTTGAATGACTGATAAAAAGTCATACCCTTATACATTTGCCAGGTGTACCTAGACGACATCGACATCATGGTCACAGGAAGAACATTTGAAGAGCATCTGACATGCCTGGACTCTGTGTTTCAGAAAGTAGCTGCAGCAAATTTTAAATAAGTTTCTAAGAAATGCCATACTTTCCAAAAGAAAATTTTATTTTTGGCTTTTTTTGTCGACCCACTGGGTTGAAACTAAACTGAGAAGACCATAGCAATAAGGGTTATTTATTAATTCTATTTAATCCTTTAATAGACTCCATAAACTAACAAAACTGAAGTGTGAAGTTTCCTGGGCTTATGTGCTTACTACCATCGATTTGTGCATGGTTTATCCACGATCGCCAAGCCTCTACATGAATTGAATAAGGCAAAAAGAAAATTGTATTGGACTATTGAGTGCGAAGATGCTTTTAATATAATGAAGGACCTTCTGATATCTCTAGCAATGCTGGGCTTCTTGAGAAGAGAGGGTGAATTCATTTTGGATACTGATGCTAGTGATATAGACTTCGGGGGTATGCTGTCTCAGATCCAGAATGGAATGAAATGCTGATGGAGTACATCAGTAACATACTACACAAGAATGACAGAAATTACTTTGTGACATACAGCGAGTTTCTGGCCACGGTGAAGGCAATTGCACATTTTCATCCATGCATTAATTATAGATCCTTCATCGCATGTAAAGATAATGCTTTATTCTGCTGGCTTCTGAATTTCAAGAACTTTGGAGTTCAAATATCCCTGTGGATACAGCACCTTCAAAAATACGACTTTGAAATAAGTCACATGTCTGGATGCCTTAACAGGAATACAGATGCACTTTACATTACACCATGCAAACCATTGTCATCATCATGAATGCCAGGAGAAAAAGGTTTTTATGTTGTGCAAAGCAAGAAGGAAAAAAATTCAAGGCTCTAGACCTCACGATGGGTTATCTACATGAAATGATAAGGTTATCAGAAATTATCAGCTAGCTGACCACAACTTGCATCCAATATTGGAGAGGAAATAAGCCATGTATCGACCAAGATGAGGGGAGATATACAGCCTAAGGCCGACAGTCAAGGCATAGTGGGCACTGAGGAATTACCTTTTACCAGAGAATGGTGTTCTTTACAGGAACTGGGAAAGTAATATTGGGAAACAAAGTCACTTACATTTGGACCTCCCAGAATTCCAGAACAACTGCACAACACAGCAGCAGGTGGTCACTGTAGTGTAAATAATACCCTTGACATAGTTTGACTGACATTCTATCAGCTGCATTGTCGGGACGATATTGAGAATTAGTGCTGTCTGGGTGACACCTGTATTGTGAGGAAGAGTCCAATGATTAAGAGACGAGCTCCCCTTCAGAAATACCCTTTTAGGGTCCGATTTGAAAGGATGGCAGTACACATTATCGGACCACTACCGGTCACTAAGAGGGGATATCAGTACCTTCTGGTAGCACAATACTACATTACAAAGTAGCCTGAGGTCATACCGGTTCCAAACTAAGAGGTTGGCCCAGTAGCTGATGCTCTTGTAAAGAATGTTTTCACTAGGGTGGGAGTACCACTGGAACTTCTTTCTGATCAAAGATGAAATTTTGAAGCAACTCTTTTCCAAGAAGTAACAAGGATTTTAGGAATGTAGAAAACCTGTACCATAAAATTAGACCCTTAGTCTGATGGGATGTTTGAGAGGCTAAATTGCACCATAGGATAGTATATGACGATCTATGTGGAAGACAACCAGATGGATTGCGACTCCAAGGTACCATTATTTCTCCTCGCATATACACCGGAGAGCCAAAAAAACTGGTATAGGCTTGCGTATGTAAATAACAGAGGTATGCAACCAATCAAAGTAATGCGATGCGGTCGGCAGCGCCTGTATAAGACAACAAGCGTCTGTCAAAGTTGCTAGATCGGTTACTGCAGCTACTGTGGCAGGTTATCAATATTTAAGTGAGTTTAAACATTGTGTTATAGTCGGCACACGAGAGATGGGACATAGCATCTCCGAGGTAGCGATAAAATTTGGATTTATGCGTACGACCATTTCACGAGTGTACCGTGAATATCGGGAATCTGGTAAAATATAAAATCTTCGACATCGCTGCGGCCGGAAAAATATCGTGAACGAACGAAACAAACAACGACTGACGAGAATCATTAAACGTGACAGACGTGCAACCCTTTCTCAAATTGGTGCAGATTTCAATGCTGGGGCATCAACAGGTGCCAGCGTGCGAACTATTCAACGGACCATCATTGATATGGGCTTTCGGAGCCGAAGGCCCACTCGTGTACCATGGTTGACTGTACGGCACAAAGCTTTACGCCTCGCCTAGGCCCGCCAACACCGCCATTGGACTGTTGATGACTGGAAACACGTTGCCTGGTCTGACGAGTCTCGTTTCTAATTATATCGGGAAGATGGACGTGTACAGGTATGGAGACATCCTCATGAATCCATGGACCCTACATGTCAACAGGGGACTGTTCAAGCTGGAGGAGGCTCTGGCATGGTATGGGGTACGTGCAGTTGGCGTGAAATGGGACCCCTGGTACATCTAGATACGACTCTGACAGGTGACAGATAAGTAAGAATCCTGTCCGATCTCCTGCACCTATTCATGTCCATTGTGCATTCCGACGGATGTGGACAATTCCAGGAGGACAATGTGACACCCGACATGTTGAGAGTGGCTACCGAGTGGCTCGAGGAACACTCTTCTGACTTTATACACTTCCATTGGCCACCTAAATCCCCAGACATGAACATTATTGAGCATATCTGGGAAACCTTACAACGTGCTGTTCAGAAGAGATCTCAACCGTTTCGCACTCCTATGGATTTGTGGACTGTCCTGCAGGATTCATGGTATGAATTGCCTCCTGCATACCTTCAGACATTAGTCGAGTCCATGCCACGTCGTCTTGCGGCATTTATGCGTGCTCGCGAGGGCCCTACATGATATTAGGCAGGTGTACCAGTTTTTTTTTTTTTTGCTCTTCAGTGTAGTTTGGCAGTCCATGAGACAACAAGTGTAACTTCTTCAAGGATCCTGTTTGGTAGAAAGCTTTGCCTACCTGGTGATCTGCTTTTCGTAGGTCCAGGGAAAGAAGAATCAGCCATCTAAGAATATGCTATTATACCTCGTCAAATGTTCGTCGACATCCGCGAATTTTCCCAGAGGCACCTTAAAAATAACAGTGACAGAATGAAAACATGATGTGACAAGAGAATGCCTGTAGGGATTTTTCAAGCAGGTGAACTGGTTTAGCTGTAAAATCCCAAAGGATGCAGTGATATTGCCCGAAGCTTCGTAAATTTTGGGAAAGTCTGTACAGTATCATATCAATGAATAGGTCTACCAGATTTGTCGACATGGTTCGTGGGTGAAGTTTAAGGTTGCCCACATTGACTGACTGGCACTCTATAAAGGTCCAGATGTTGGAGAGTCTGATCGGGATGAACATATTTAAGGAGGTGGCAGTGTCAAATGGAGATTCCCACACTGGACGTGGGCTCCATGTTACGTGGTTCCGCAATGTCTGGCGCAGTCGGGCATGACCCACCTCAAACCTCCCCTCCCCCAGGAAGATCCACTCACTGCAATGTCGCCCTGTGGCCAGGGGATGATTGACAGCTGACCTGGCTGGCATAACAGCCTATCCTCCCCCTGCTGGGAGAGTTCATGACTTGAGATGATGAGCAAGAATTTATTGGTAATCGTTTGCTCGGTGCAATGCAGCATTTGGAAAAGTTTCTGTGCTATGGCCAGCGACATTTAAATACCACCGCAGCTGGAATTTCAACAGTTATTGCGGTAGCCATCTGGATGAAATGCGGAAATTTGGCGAAGTCGTACGCAGCAATGGACACCATCAAAGAGGATGGACGAAGGCTTAGGGTGAGAGACGGCGGAAGAAGAGTGTTTGTGCGGTGTGAACGGACATTTGTGGTTGGTACCCGACGAGTAGAGGGCTGCAATGCGGAACACTCTAGAACATTCTGGACTGGTGGAATGTGGTCTGAATTAAAGTGGGACTGTGAGAATGTGTGATATGGATTTTATTTTTTTATTTGGAAATGCCAAACTGACACATATAATTTGTAAAATAATGTAATAGTTGTTTATGCATTATTCATTGGGACTGTTTTAAGTTATTTGATTGCATTAATTTATTTGAAGTGATGTAATGTGAACTGATTAAATTGATTAATTGTAAAAAGCAAGTGATAGCCATTTATTGTGAGATATTATGTAGAGAGTATTTTCGTTTTTTTCGTGTTTTTAAGTAAAGAAGCAAATTTTTTTAACTCTTTTATTTAATTAATACCATCATCCCTTAAAGGACCTGAATAAGCCCACCGACTTTCAGAAATTGTAACACTATTGTGTTTGTAATAGGTATTCAGGGGATCAGTTAAGAGGTCCTTCCTCGTTGTCTTATAAAAATGACCATTCTGTATGGACAGGACATATGCTGGCACAAGAAAGGACCTAATCCAAATTGTCACTACAGTGTAAGAAGCGTATTGTTTTCCAAAACGTATTGTACATGGCAGTGTTCATCGGTCAATCGCTTAAAACTAATGTCTCAATCCCAAGCCGAGAAATACAGCCTCCTACTAGAGAGTTGTATAAATGGTATTTTACCTGAGATCTAATAGACTTTCAAAGGAACCTTTATCATGGTTGTCTAACGACTGATTCCTGCAACTTACTTTAGAGTTCACTAATCCTGATTACACAGTTTCTCAGACCTATCAGATCGATACTTTAGACCAGTGCTTCCACGACATTTCCACTTGCCAATGACTTCACTAAAAGGGGACCGAAGCACTTTTAACTGCAGAGAATGAAGTGGATAGGTTTTAGCGGCTCTTAAAATCAGGGTCTTGAGAGCCGGAGAGGTGAGCGGGAAGCGAGGTCAGTATATAGAAGCGCCGGATGCAAAAACGGCGGAAATTGTAGATCCCCGAGAAAACCCACCGACCAGTGGCATCCTCCGGTACGATTCCCATGTACGAAAATCGTGGAGCGAACCAGCTCGGAATCAAATCTGGATCGCCTTGATGGGAAGCAAGTGCTCTAGAGCCTGCGCCACCGCGGCCCCAAGTGCAGAGAAATTTACCTGATGGGACACCCAAATTTCGTACATATTGTGGCATGAACACTGGAAGCATTTAATTGCTGTGCAAATGAACTATTTTGAATGTAACCGTTTGTAAACGTACACAAATAAAGTATTTTCTTGTTAACAGAGCTAGTTTCAATACCTTTTATATGACATAGTTTTCATAATGATTTACCTTACAAAATGGCACACAAATGTGGCTATGGATAACTTTTTTTAATGCTTAAAATATGCATTGCGATAATACTTTGCACTTAGCTTGGTTCAATTATGTTTAATTGTATTAAAATAAAATATAGATAAACTAAATTTTTAAAACAAATTTTAAAGTTATACATTAAGGTAGCAAACGGAAGCACTACTTGTACTCCAAATTTGGCGGGAACCAGTGAAATATTCATTGAAATATATTTGAAAAGATTTATTATTTCCTGGTGCACTATTTTACAAAATTGTGTTCATGAGACTCTGTTAATATGAATATTTGATGCTTGAAATTTGCAAGAGGTACTGCTGACTTAACATTTTTGTTAAAAAAATTTCTTAAAGTTCGGTAGATGGAGCATTGCCGCCATTTTGTAAATAAGAGTCAGATGTACTGAAATGGAATGTTTGGTAATAATCGTATACCAAATTTGATGGTAATTTGACGTCAATAGAATGATTTAGGGCAGTTTCGGACAAGGGTGTTGAGCAACGGAGCATTGGAGATATTCATGCTCTTTGATTCTTGTCGCCCGGCGGCTATTTTGTCCGCCGTGTTGGATGTCGGTGACAATGCCCTTGACCTTTGACATTGACCCCGGCGACCTTTGATACTGAAACCACCCAAAACTCCCCTTCCCAAAAAAAACGAAAATCCCCCCCCCCCCAACAAATTAATTAAAAAATCATAACAAAATATTCAAATTTTATAAAAAATGTATAACATTTATAAAAATTATTTTAAAAAATAATTAAAAATTACTTTTCTGCAGGTCTCCACAGCACCACTTCCAACAGACGACTGACCCCCATCCCCCCGAAATCAATAACACCAACCCTCACCACACCCTCGCCACACTCCCCTCACCTCCTCACCCACCACACCACCACACAATCATGAAAATCGATCAAAATAACAAAAAATTTAAAACATTTCGAAAATTCAAGGAGCATGTAAAATTACTACGCCACCCTACCACAGCAACTAAGATATCAAACATCCTAAGGCAAAAAAAAAATTATTTCTACTTAGAACGTTCCGCACAGCCCAACCATCGCAGATAGGGTAAGGCCTTCGGTGTGAATCCGTAATTACCTATATGTGCTTAAAAAAGGAGCAGATTGATGATCTTTGGCCGAGGTACAATATTTACGTCTTCCTCGCATCTCTTCTTTAATCTCTAGTCTCTAAAGTCGCTTATCCGCGTTTGTCTGTGTATTCGCTTAGTACTTCTAAACTACTTGGTGGATTTTGATGCGGTTTTCAATATGATTTAGAGAATTTATTGAGGAAGGTTTCGGTTTATAAAACATTTAAATTTTATGTAATGATATTAGAGAAATGTCGAACCGTTTTTAATCAAGTCGTAAAGAAACTGCTTTTAGGGCGCTTACATGGCTTGTGCTGACTAAACCATAAGATATATATCAAATTAATGTACTACAGAATTTTAGCTCTCAAAAAGTTCTAATAAAAGTTCCCGATAGCATAAAAAAATGGTGCATTTGTAATAGAAATATTGTATAGCGAATAATTGTCAGAGTTTCAGCTATTAATAAATGAAAACAAACAAATTATGTTTCTATTCACTTCCGGGAAGGGAAGGAAACCATTCCTCATTTAAGATATAATTAAATTTAAAGCCTCTTTGTTAACCTTATAAAGGATAAAGTGTGAGTTTTTCCCCCATATCAAGGTTACGTGAGACTGGCTTGATAGAGGTGGTGGTACAAACTTTCTTTGGGACTACTTGTTAGTCCTGGGATAATTTGACCGCCACTTTCAACTGCGCACTCTGCTTCCTTGTGTAGTTTTGTGGTCAGGAGTTTTGGACGTGAATTTTTCAGGCATTTGTTTTTTTGTTTCAGAATCATGGCTATGATTGGGTGGGTGCAGAGATTGTACAAGTCATCGTTACAGGCGCTCCTCAAGTATGCGGGTATTACCTTTGAGGAAGCAGTTACCATAGACCTACATTAGAGTTGGAGCAGACTTTGATAAAGCGAGAGGGGTTTTTCGGAAGTGGTGCCAGTGCGACAGTAGGTAAGCCAATTGCTGTCTTTAAACCTATTTTGAAGGACACTCGAATAAATAGTGTAGTTTCCTTTCTAGTTTCACTGCAGCGATTAATTAACAAAAATTTGAGACAAGAAAGTAATTTTTGACGCAGTTTTGTTCTGAGTCCCTGAATGTTTTCAGGTAACTATTAGTGATGATATAGTCCATAACTGGGATTTCTCGCAGCTTAATTATGAGATGTTATCTCAGGTCGGTACCGAGGTTAGCACTCAGAAAATGTGAATGCGTATTTTAGAAAGGTATCAATATAGACTCGAGTCGATGCAGGAATTTGTGGTTGAGACAATGAAGCTTGTGGAAGTGTTAGGAGCTCTATGCCCTAAGGCATGATTAACAGAAATAACGTTTTTAAATTTCTTGCCAGAAAACAGTCGGTATTTCTCCTTTGTAAAGAAACCATCTACATTAAGGGAATTATTGCAGTTGGTAACGACAATAAGCCCAAATGCAGTATGTTACGCATGGCCCCATTGTGCAACACCTGTCTAAACAACAGCCGGGAAGGAGTCCACAGACGAGTTTGTAAAGCATAACATCGGGCCGAAATGGAATTCAGCAACCATCGGAGAATTGCGCAAAAAGTCACAGAAAATGTGGGTCCAGCTAACCTAAGGGCATTCCAGGGTAATTAAAACAAACTACGAGCGCCTCCGGCGCACAACGGGAGCCAATCAGAACGGATTACGACAACACATCTGGAGGGGTGCGAAGAGTGGACTGGGCTACGAGGGCTGTGAGTGAGACAGTCGGCGATTGTCATAAGGCTGGTGAAATGCGGGTCCTGGAGCAGCGATGTATGACATCGGGGCAACCAGGCCAGGGTGCGAGACTCGGGTGAGCTCCTTCTTTATTATGCTCGCTCTAACCTAAAGAACCTTCCTTATCATCATTTCTTCCGTTGGCATCATGCCTTAAATTCTATGTAACTATTTATAACTGCTGGAGATGGAAAGTAAATACTTTATTAACTCATTTTTATAAGTCATATTTTTCTTAGCTTCTCCTGATACCTTATCCTGTACCTCAACAACCTAATAGTTTCTGAGCATGTTAGACTCATAAAAAGTATTTATAGGAAAAATAATCACACACAGAGAAGTGTTTTCACAGACTGAAGGAAGATGTCCGGGAGAATGGGGGCGGAGTAAATATGGTTCAAACAAGTAGACAAAAATCGGGTGACCCGGGGTGTCAAAACGTTGAGTCAGATAAACTGGAAGACCACTCGAATAATGAATATGTAGGGGAAGTAGTGCAGGAGGAAACTAAGACCAAGGATGACTATAAAAGGTGTTTAGTGTTTTACGCCTGTGGGAACATATTCAATATAATTCCCCTCTGGTGCAGAGGCATATGGGAATGCATAGTATTATTTACTTAAAGGGGTAACAAAAGGTGGGTTTGTTATATGTTCCTGCGGAAATTGGAGAAATAGTAGTTTCGTGGTTAATAGATTCAGGTGCGTCGGCCGCCTTAATGAGTGTGGAATGTTGAACTCATTTATGGAGGACAAATCCAGTTGGGCAATAAAATTTAGGAAGGGGAGAAAGCAAATGTTTCTTTAGCTGATTGATAGATAGTGGACTCGGGTGATGTTCCACGATTTAAAAAATAATTTTATGGGTTCTCGTGGAAATTTGATGTTTAGTTATTATAAAATTGTCGCACGAGCTGTTATTAGGCACCGATTTTCTCAGGAAGACGCAAGCTTTGTTAGACCTTAAAAATAAGTTTCTCTGTTTCAGATTTTGTAATGATAAGATAATGCAGCTTAAGAGATGGCCAGTTTGGGCTATGGCAGTGCAGGTTACAAGTCTTGTCGAGTGTCAGACACTGAAAATAAACAAGCTCAAGAAGGAGTTTGATAATGTCATTACGACTCATTTGGGGTTTTGAAATAAGCATCTGGTGGTGTTAAAATTAAGCGATAGTAAACATGTAGCATTGTCACCTTACACTGATATCTCCACCTAAGACTAGGATTTTCAAATAAATTATTGAATATTCAAGCAGCAAGGGATTGTAGAGGACTTTGAAATTTCTTATGCTAGTCCTGCATTTCTAGTTCAGAAAAAAAACTCCAGGCCAATATAGGTTGGTGTGTGATCATAGGAAGGTAAATAAAAAGATAGTGTTGGATCCAGATCCTATTCCGACGATGGAGTCGGTGTTTCAGCACATAGGGCAGGCTAACTACTGTACTATTTTAGATCTGAATGCAGCATTTCATGAATGTGAACTCCATCCAAATTCACGATAGCCTTTAGCTTTTGTGACCCCTTGGGGACTGTATCAGTGGACGCTGCTCTCTATAGCGCAAACTGTGGTCCGCAAGCAATGTCACGAATTTTGTTTAAGGTGTTAGGAAAATATGTGTACGACTTCGTTTTCATCTACATTGATTAACTGTGTGTCTACAGTAATACGTTCGAAGAGCATTTGGTACACATTTAGAAGATACTTGCGGCATTGCGTGAAGCTAGACTCACTGTGAATACAGATAATATTTCTTGGGCAAAGAGCCATGCAAGATATCTAGGATTTATAATATCTGGGAGAAATCTCAGAACTGCTCCTGACAAGGTGCAAGCAGTAGTAGGTTTCCTGTTCCAAGGACCTAAAAGGAGTTCATAGATTTTTGGAAATGATGGGGTTCTATGCTAAATTTATTCCTGATTATGTAAAAATTGCTGAACCCTTAAATTATTAAAAATGTAACAATATGGAGTTTGCGTGGGGCCCATAACAACAAGCTGCATTAAATTTGTTAAAGGAAAAGTTATATTGTCCTCCTGTACTCCACCTGCCCAATTTTTATGAAAAATGTTACCTATGTGTTGATGCTAGCTTGGTGGTTGTAGGAGCAGTGCTTAGTCAAAAGGTGGATAGATCTTCAGCCCTGGTGGAATTCACAAGCAGGTTTTTGAACACTAGCGAAAAGAAGTTTACAGCTTATCAGAAGGAATGTCTCGCCTGTTTGGTAGGGATCGAAAAGTTCCTTGGTTACCTAGATAACGCACTTTTTTATTTGTATACGGATGACCAAGCTCTTAGTAAACTGTTAGCATCTAACAAACCAGTAGGGCGCCTTGTGTGGTGGTTGGCACATCTGGCAAGGTTTACGTATGATGTTCGCCATATAAAGGGCATGGAAAATATTGTTACAGATTGTCTTTCAAGGATGTATTGTGAGGATGAGTTTCATACAACTATTGAGGTAGTGGATGGAGAAATAAACACTGCTGATGACGTGCATAGGGAAATAATGATGTCGCCAAAATTCTTTGAGGCATTTGTGGATATTAAAGAACATGAAGACAGGGATGTTGAATGTCGGGATATTATTAGAGGTATGTCATCAGGGTCTTCTAAATATGAAATGTGTAAGGGTTTATTAAGGGAAAGTTCCAGGAAAGGAAACTTTCGTGTATTAGTGCCGAAGGAATTATGGCCTATGTTTTATAGTTATTATTTTATTCCGTGTTTGGAGGGCATGTGGGTAGTGATAAGACCATAACCAATATACTAGAGGTTTTTATCTAGCCTGGGTTGAGAGATGAAGTGGAAGGATGGGTAAACGTTTGTGGACCATGTCACCAGTCTAAAGCCGAAAATGTTAATGCTGAAGATATATATGCTGCCACTGTGGCAAATTTCCCGTGGTAAAGGTTACACTTATATTTTGTATGACCCATTCCAAGAAGTAATTCTGACTACATGGGAATTTTGGTGGCAGTCGATAGTTTTACCAAGTTTGTTTTCTTATTCTCCCTTCATTCTATGATATTAAGCGAAATTTGAAGAATACTAGGGAAGAGATTATTTACAATTTTTGGTTCTCCCGTTACACCAGTCACAGATAATGCTACGTATTTCTTAGCCAATGAGATCAAATACCTCATGTTTGAAAGAGCATTAATATGGTTCAAATATATTCTTACCACCTGCAGGCAAATGTTGTGGAGAGGTATAACCATAATCTAAAGGTAGCGCTCAGAGCCCTGCAGGACAACTCTCGGTGAAAGTGGGATGAGTTGTTGCCATATCTGAGTTTATGTTTTAATAATGTTGTAAATACGGCAACACAATACACACCATCTGAGTGGTTTTTGGGACTAAGTTTCTTCAATCCCTTAGTAAATACATGGGCGCTTCATTCATTTGTAGGGGAGATTGACGATCCGAAGAAATTGGAAGAAATTTGGAGTGAAGTGGTCAAAAATTTGAAAGTGTTACATAAGAAATTATAAACCCATTATAATTAAGGAAAGGATGGTGTTTCTATTAAAGTGGTTGATCTCCTGTTGGTTGAGTCACCTTACTTCAGTTCAAAAATGTATCACTTAACTGCCAAACTAGCACCCAAATGGATTGGGCCTTTTAAAATATTGAAGTTTTTAACTTCTGCCACCTTGTTAAATGATCCACAATTTCCTCTAAAGAATTTCAAAGTGCATGTTAGTCGAGTAAAGAAATATTTGTCGTGGTGTGTAAACATCATATCCCATCTCTCATTTCAAATTTGTATAGAAGGATTTTAAGTGTTTGTAAATAAAATTGTGATGTTAAAAAAATTTATGCTAGATGAATAGAAAGCATTCGTTTTGAAATGCTAGTATGGGGCTGGTTTCTCAATTTCTCTCTCTCTCTCTCTCTCTCTCTCTCTCTCTCTCTCTCTCTCTCTCTCTCTCTGCCTTAGCGATATTTGACATCAGATGATGGTTGGAATTCTCCCTTTGCACATTCCGATCCTACCGAGACTTGCTGAAGATCTATGATACCCTGGACAAGTCGAGATGCTCAGCTGGTATTCGAGGAATAGGGTGATTCTTATAGGTCTGGCCACATCATTTGTTGTCTGAGTTCCTGGGATGCTGCTGTCCATTCACCTCCGGCCCTCCTTAGGGTAGGACGAATTGATGGTAGTCACATAATTCTCTGTAAATTACGTTCGACTACCTACTTAAACATATATTTCTCCATGCCACAATGAATACACCAGCTGTGGTCGACTTGGCAAATAGGGGAAGAAAAAACGAAGTCAAGATACCTTCCTACCTGGTGCTAATGGTTAAAAAGGCCATGGAGGTTTCAGAGCTGGCCAGTGGTGCTCGCTCGGCTCGCTACGCGGACGTGTGGCATGGATGGCTGCAGGCGTGGCCCGGTCGTGCACTGTGGCCGCTGCAAGCTTCGATCCCCTTCTGTGACGTCATTCCGAACACCTGATTGGCAATCATATTTCGACTTCGCAGCCATTGGACCATGTCACATATCGTCATCCTTGGTTGTGACATTTGGCAAGCATAAAGCCTGGTGGGAAGTGTGGGGTTTGTTTCCCGCTCGAAGCTGCATTCTGCGCATGTGGGGTCGTGACTTTCTTTGTTAACTGAACTATCATTGGCCGAAGTTGGGCTTTATTGATACCATTCTGGATACTTTGGTGTCCTTTGTTGCCAAGATCTATGATCGATGTTGTGGGTGAGTTGGTAGAAGGGGGAGGGGGTGGGGGAAGGTCCTAAATTAGCTTCTCCATTTTGTGTTGCCGGGCAGAGAGGGCGAGGCAGTCAAGATAGGTTAAGTATACCTACCTAGTGGCTGGGTCGCTTTATTGTGAAATTATTCTTTTATTATCTATGTTTTTAATTGTATGTAATTTAATTTTGGCTTTTTAAATGCCAAAGGTTTTGTTGATAAAAATAAGAATTATTAATTGACTGTACTGAAGGCCTGAGGAATTATTTATAAGGTTTTTTCTAGAGAGATAAGGAAATTATTTTATCTTTCTGGTAAAGATGTTATTTTGAAGTATGTAATATTTTGGGGTTTGTTCATAAAGGGTTACAAACGAAATGTTTGTGTTAGGATAAAACCAAAAATGCGAAATTTTCTGTGGTAAATTATCTTTTGTCAACACTGTTACCAAATGGTAACCACTCTGGTCACACATGAGGGAGTTATCTCTAGAGGCATTTGTAACTTTTAAGACAGAAAATAAAAATTAGTTAAACATAACTGTTTGATAAATATATTCGTACTAAAATAACTTGATGCACCGGAAGGTTTGTGATGAAAATATGGTGTATTTCTAATATAAATATTTTATGATGAATAGTTGTCAGACTTTCAGCTATTAATAAATTAAAACAAATAAATTGTGTTTCTATTCACTTCCGGGGAGGTAAGGAGACCACTCCACGCCTAAGGTATAATTAATTTTCAAGCCTGTTTTTTAACATTATACATGATGAAGTGTGTCTCTGCCCTTATATCAAGGTTGCATGAGACTGGCTTGATGGAGGAAGTGGTACAAACGTTTTCTGGGAATATACTGGGAAAATTTTACTGCCCCTTTTGACTTTTTATGATTGCTAGAATAGGGGGTGGTGAGGGGTTCTGGTGTTGGTCAGGGCTGTTTTTTCGAGCAGTGGGAGGGTGATAATGTTATATGTCCCTCGTTTTGAAATTTTATTTTCAATTTTTTGCGATCTCTCTCGATTTTTTATGATTGGTAGTGTTGTGACGAGGGGTCGTGATATTGGTTAGATGGATGTGTTCGTGAGGGGGGAGCTCAAGTTAAGTTATATGTTCCTCGATTTTTATAATTGTTTCGATTTTCTTATGTTTTTCTCAATTTTTTATGATTTGTATGTTGGTGGTAAGAGGTGAAAGTATCCCTTGATTTTCAGAGTTTTTTTTAGATTTTTTGCATTTTTTCTTTGTGTTTTAGGATTGGTAGAGTAGTGTATTGGCGATGAGAAGGAGGTATTAGGGGGGGGGGGTGAGGTGAGCAAGAGGTGTTTGAGGTTACATATTTTTGTTGCTGGATTTAAAAAAATTTTCTTATTGTTTCTATTGCTTTCGATTTTTATTGTTGTGAGACGGTGGGTTGAGGAGTAGTTGAGTTGTGTGTGGTGTGGGGTGAGGGGTGAATGTGAAGACAGTGTCATTGATTGAAGGGGCAGTCGTCTGCTGATTGTGGTGCTATGGAAACCTCCAGAAATGTGAATTTTTTAAATTAATGTGATTAATAATTTTTTTATTGACTTTTTATAAAATTTATTAATTTTTTATTACTTTTTGTTTTGGGAATTTCTTGTGTTTTTGGGGTTTTTTCAAGGTCAAAGTTTATCAGTGTCAAGTTTAATGGTCAAATTCAAGGTCACCGACATCTAAAAAGGCGGCTGGCCGACCAGAATCGCAGAGCATGAACAGTTTCGATGCTCCCTCGCCCCATGACATTGTACCGAACTCCCCCAAATCATTCTACTGACATCTAGTTCCCAAGATATGAGATTATGACAGTAATTATTAAAATGTCTTCTGTAAAATTCTAATTTTTTTTTATATATATTGAATGGATCCAAGTTTTGACACAGAACCAAAAAAATTCAAGTGACAGCCATTTCGAAAATAAGCACTCTGTGAGATTGAAAACTACAGAAGTCGTGTGTCCTTTTTAAAATATTCTAGGTGCATGGATACTGGTGAAATTCAATCACGGATTAAAATATTTCAAGGTAACACAAATGTACGTAAAGGAAGGAGATCATATAAGCATAACCTTCTTTCGGAAAGTAAGACGCAAAAATAAAAGATTTGCTTTATAGGCAACAATTTAATAATGCATGGCCACCGAGTACCTGAAAAGATAGTATGTGTGTTGTAAAACAGAAAAGGTTTACACTTTGCTACAAGATAATCGTAATTGAAAAGTAATGTTAAATAATATAGAATTCATTATTCCGAAGAAATTACATCTAAAACAGTGCCAGTGGTGCGGCTCTTTCTGAGCCTCTTTGGTCTGCTGACATTATTTATTGTAAGGGCCAACTATAATATATTACGTACATTCTAATTTTTCATCGCATTTTTATTAGTTGTTATCGCTGTAAAAACACTCTTAGTCTTAAATTTGAAATAATCGAAATCTAAACAAACCTAATATGTAAGTATGTTATGTAATTTCTATAGAATACTCACCAAATTGTATTGAAATTATTCTTTTGTAAAATGTTTTATTTAGTCGAGACGATAGAGTAAGGATTAGGTTAAGCAACATGTTTAATATTGTTAAAAAGAAACCTAAGATTTTCACAATTTCCAGGTACATTTCCAGTTCATTCATTTCTGAAATGCTATATCTATTCAATAACAAGAAGTTACCGATATAACTAATGAGACTACTTCCCTCTTCATGGATGCAATAATTTTGATAAAATGTTTAAAATGTTAGATGGTATGTGGGTTTTGATGCCTCCTTGACAGCGATGAACCAGAAACAAATGCAATAATAGTGAGACAATTACAAATACACACATGCTTTATCCGAGACTCGAACCCAGAAAGCCTTATAAAGTCAGCTGACATGCAACTAACAGCATAATGGGAAAGTGGGATTCGTAGCATCAACTTTGGGTGTAATCTGTCTACAATTTTAGTAGATTGGGTTTACCAAACTCAAATATTTACAGGGACATCATTTTGAAAACAAGCGCATGTGCCACTTAAATCAAGTTTATTTGACCTATCGTAGCACTACCTGTGTGCCGAATTTTGTGGAAATAGGTTGACTGGTTGCCAAGATATGAAATAAAAGCTGTTTTTTCTCATTCGGTACTATCGTAAAAACGGGCCAGTAACACACTCTGTATAGGCGTATCTGAAGCTTCTAAAATATATACTTTTAGCATACAAATTTTAGTTGAAATGAGTAAAATTACTTAATATATATGAGAAACTTATTTAAATAATTAATATTGCAACCATTTTGAAAAAAAAATTACCACTTATATCGTGTAAGTTTACATGATCTACTGTAGTACTACTTGTGTGGAAAATTTGGTAGAAATTAGTTGACTGGTTTCCGAGATATGTCATAAATGTTACATTTTGTCACCTGGTAATACCAATCTTAAAATACGGCACCAAAAGAGGATCACTGTAAGCATTATTTGATGCTTGTAATGGATAATCTCAGCACATGAATCTTAATTAAAATTGGTTAAATTCTTTAGTTCGATGGGAATCGGTAGATTGGTCCCCGACATTTGGTATAAAAGCTTAATTTACTCATGTGTTGTCATCTTCATTAAAATAAGAAAACGGTTGCATATTGACACATTCGATGTTGGGCATAGTTATGTCTACATATTAAGTTCGATTGAAATTGTTTGGGACATATGGCGTATTAACCAAAAATATTTATAAGGCCGTTATTTTAAAAATAAGTGACTACCTTCTTTAGTAAAATATATTTATATGGACTGCAAAAGTATAAATTGTCGCCTTATTTTTGTGGGTATAAGTTAAATTTTTCCCGAGATAGGACAGGAAAGGTCAATTTTTCATGTGGTGCTATCTTCCTCAAAATAACGGACAAACGAGTTTATATGCACTGAAGAGCCAAACAAACTGGTACACCTGCCTAATATCGTGTAGGGCCCCCGCGGGCACGCAGAAGTGCCGCAAGACGGCGTGGGCATGGACTCGACTAATGTGAAATGGTCGTACGCGAAAATCCAAATTTCATCGCTACCTCGGAGATGCTATGTCCCATCTCTCGTGCGCCGACTATAACACCACGTTCAAACTCACTTAAATCTTGATAACCTGCCATTATAGCAGCAGTAACAGATCTAGCAACTTTTCCAGACATTTGTTGTCTTATATGGGCGCTGTCGACCGCATCGCGTAACTCTGATTGGTTGCATACCTCTGTTATTTGCATACGCACGCCTATACAAGTTTTTTTGGCTCTCCAGTGTATAAGGCCTAGCTCATTTGATACTTGTGTAGATACTGCCATCATACAGAGTTAACTTTCGTAGATATTCCATACTCAGCTAATATGTTTATATTATGGCTTTTTGAAACAAGCAATTGGCTTTTTAAACAAAGCCTATCAATTTGCATGGCCTACCACAGTCCTACTTGTTTGCCAAATTAGGTTGGAATCTGTTTATGGTTTCCCGAGACACATCCAAAAAATTTATTTATGTGGCACTGCCTTACAAAATGGCAGGCAAAAGAGGCTCTGTGTTTACACATTTATTTTAGTAGATGCTGCAATAACACACAATTAAGTAGAAATTGGTTTCGTTGTTTCCTAGACATAGCATATAAGGCCGCCAATTTGAAAATAAGTGTCAGACTCCCTTGAAACATGTCTGTTTACATGGCTTACCGTAATTATACTTGTTTGTCAAATTTTGTAGATACTGGTTGATTGTTTCTTGAGATATGACAAAACATTTTTATTCATGTAACACTATCTTACAAAATGGCAGATAATAGAGGCTATGTGTATATACATTTGATTATTGTAAAATATACTTTCAGCATACAAAGTTATGTTGAAACTTGTTACATAGGTACTTAGATATAGATTGGTGATCTGAAATATTATTAGTGCCACAATTTTTAAAATATCTGTCCATCTTACTAAAATAGGTATATGTCAGTTTGCATGACTTACCATTATAATATGGTCAAATTTGGAAATAATCGGTTGATTGTTTCCTGAAATATTTTAATAACATCTGTATTTTTCAATTGGCGCTCACTTACAATATAGCTCACAAAAGAGTTTATTCTTTAACAAATTTGATGTTTGTGTTAGAAACTTTCAGCATAAAAAGTTTGGACGAAATAAGTCAAACGGCGCGGAATAGAAAATGAATGTAACAATATGTATGTGGCCGCAAATTTTGCAAATAAATATCTGACCCATTTAATTTTCATATATTGTATGGACTTAAACTGTATTACCTGTTTTATTGTGATGTTATGATTGGACTGTGTCTATTGCCGAAATAAGACTAAATAAAAATCGCACACACATACAGAAATCAGCAAGACGAAAAAAAACACACATTTTTACAATGCCACAGGAAAATAATTAGGAAAAACTGTTTCCTTGTCAATAGAAAACAAATATGCATATAACTAAAACGACAAAAAAAGACGAACAACATATTATTACAAACCAGGACAAGCAACAAAAGCAAACCAAGAGAAAAGACAAAACGATGACGAAAACTAAAACAACACAAAAGTTAACAAAACAGAGCAAAAAATAATATCAGTGAACAAATCTGAATAATTAAAACTAAAAATACACAAAAAAACACAATGAAACACTAGTCAGGAAAAGTATCCCATGTAATATTATAAAACCAAATATTCCAACACAATGAAAAACACAGGAACCATAAAAATAACCGAAGAAAATAATAGATAAATCAACAGAAAAAACACAGAAAGACGAAATAAAGTTACACAAAGAATAATTAAAAGTTTTCACGACATTTAGGGGCCTGGAATATGTCACCTTCTTCAGGTGAGACACTGTCAACAGTCTACTGCGATTGTTCTCCCAGTATCTCACCTAAAGAAGGGGTCAAATTCCAGGCCCCGAAACGTCGTGAAGACTTTTAATTATTTTTGTATCATTATTTTTTCGTCGTTCCGTGTCCTCTCTTGTTGGTTTATCTATTCCTTTCTCTGGTTGTTTTTGTGGTTTCTGTGTTTTTCGTAGTGTTGCATTGTTTAGCTTTATAATCTGACAAGGAATAATTTTTCCTGACTTGTGTTTCATTGTAGTTTTTTTGTGTGTTTACATTACATAATTTCATAATAATCATAAATCAAAACATTATTGTAAAGTCTACTAGCGAACACGCATGCGCACACACATACACCAGTAGCTAGTACATTTTACAAATAAATAAACACGTATGAAAAATCAATACAGTCTCATAAACCAATAAATAGTATACATGGATTATATTTAACATAAATGAACTAATTATACAAAATAGAGACTCCCCTTTTAATTGTTTAAAATTGTTTTTGTAATATATTTCTAATGTTATCAAACTGTTCAAGTAAATCTTGCTGTCAGCGTGAAAGATGGAGCGAAAAAGGAGTTTGGTTTGGGCACAAGCACCTTCTATTGCTCAAAATACCGAGTATTAAGTGCATGGGGTAGTAACAAACGAGGCAAAATATAGTTTGTGGATCCTGTTTAAAACAATTCCTTTAGTAAGCAGATATTGTGCAGTATAAGTCAGTTTTGTATTATAAAGTCATGTCATGAGATATTAGGTCTGTATTTGGTTATTGGTCCTTATATTTAAGAATGAAAATAAGATGAACACAATTGTTCTGCATACATTGAAGTCTCTGAGCTAAATCAGAATGGAGGTCATTGAAAACTTCGTCAGTGTATTCAAGCCGTGGATAATCAATTACTTTGTTAAGGTCTTCATTATAACAACGTGCAAGTTCCAAGACTAATCTCATTCTATCCAGACTAAACGCTATCTCCAAGGGAGGAGTGGGCCTGGGTCTAAGCACTCAGAGCCCTTCCCCCACCATAACGGATCATCTTCTGTCTGAATTTTTTTTTTCAAGAATATTAATTCATGTTTTTACTTTAAATGTGTACATAAAATGTGGGAAAAAAACATATTATTTTTAATTTAACATTACATTCCAACGTCTTAGCTTTATATCGTGAGGCTGGTCATACGACACCTTATGTGAAAAAATATACACTTTAAAAACCGCACACACACACAACTCTTTCCGGCAATCGAACCCGGAATCTAGTCGTCCGAAGGCGCCTTTACGGCGCGGCGGTTGTAAAAATGTGTCACTTAGTTATTATTTTTTCTGTATGTTCAATTTTTTTACTTTTAGTTTATCCTTCAGTCCATATTTATTTCGGTAATATTTCATTACATTCTTCTGTAATTGTACTAAATCATCTTTTGTTTGTGATTTGAATAATATGGATATCTTTATTGACATCAGTTTTTAATACTTGCCGACTTTTCCAGAATGGATATGTTTATTTAATGCCATTTTATAAATGATTTATATAATTTTTATTCCTTTATTTTATTTTATTCATATTGTATAATGTATTAAAGAATGGAACGTAAAATTATTTATCAATTTTTGTGATGTAATGAATGAACATTTTGAACTTTCAAAATGGCCCTTAAAACAAGTAATAACAACCATTACTATCAATTATTCGGGGAAAAATATGTCATTGTGGTTTAGATTTGTCTGTTTTCATCGATTATTCTAAAACCAAAACTTTAATTTCAAATTTGTTAAGATCTTAATTTATTCATCGCTGAGGATGTACTTCAATTTATATAAATATTTTTTTATACATTGCCCACAGATAATTTCAAAATGGCAGCACACTCCGTCGGCAACTTGCTGTTTACTATTAAAATGTATATGTTATCACGATAATTTTTCAATAAATGAAAGAGAGAATTGTTTTAGTTTTGCATTTTTAGGAAAAAAAGTTACCAATGAATTGATTCCATTGGTTTCTTAGCTCATCTGGCTTTCAAAGCTCTTTAAGTCTCAAGTAACTCGAAGATAATTATTACGTGTGTTCATTGCAAAAAGTCTTAGAGAAGTATTGTAAAATAATAATTATTATTTATCATTTTGGAGAAACCAATAAGTAATTACGAAACAATGAAAGAGACAGTTATTAAAACTTCAAACATGTAATGTTCATATTTACAAAATAGGTGCTTAAAACATAACATAAAATCAATTTTTTTTTTTTGTATTTTTCCACGCATGTTAAATAGAAATGCTAAAATCCGTATATAGCATGTGATTTAAAATTTTACGATATGGTTGCTCTTAAAAAGCTTGAAAATATCAATATTATCAGTTGCCTCAATAACATAACAGGAATTTTGTCATTCAACTCTCGGGCAAAGTAAAAATCTTACATTCGTGTTAATCTGTTCTATGTAATCCCCAGTTTTAACTAACGATTTGCTGATGACTAATCAGAATATTTTAGATTATCGCATACCCTATCTGTAAATAAAACACTGATAACTGACCTACCTGTATCAAACTGTCACCGTACAAACACTCCACACACCTTAGTGATGAAGCGCGCACTCCGTACTGGAGAGGCAGGAGGGAACACAAGAAGCCATACACGTGCGTACGGAACATAATTGGTTTAAAATACATGGACAGAGAGCAAATAGGTATACTTTTGGAATAAAAAAGGGCAAAAAATGTTAACCTACATTTGTACAGCGTTTAGTAAAACAACTAGAGACAAATATTTTTTTTACAGTACTGCCTATACATTTGATGAATAACATTTTGTTAATTACAAAATAAAAATTAAGACAAACAAATGAATTCCAGTAAAATTCAAACTGATATTTAGCATAACAGTTATGAAAATGAAAATTAATAAATAAAATATTCGCAACAAGTACCTATATTTTATTTACGTAATTATACAGAGTGTAACAAACATCAAAGTTACACACAGTTATACTAACACTAAACTAAAGTTAGACAGAGTTATACTAACATCAAAGCTATTAAGAAATTTAATTTTACTAGTGAAAAAAAATTTACCACCTGTTTCCATTTAACATCCAGGTCTGTAAAAGTATATGAAAAGTATGTTTACTTTAACGCGCAGTTCCATTTTAAATCCGACTTCAGTCACATGTCCGAAAGTTAATCTGCCCGAAATGTTTGACAGACGAATTTAATAAAGATGACGTATTAGACAATTGTCTGTAAAATTAATGTAGACCAGCTGCCTGCCATCTGGCTGACATGTCGCATCCAACTTTCGGTAGCTGGTATGTTAAACAGCTGCCTGTCACTTCCAGCGCCCTACAGCTGCCTATCAATATACATGTTGCACACCTGCGTGTCGGGTAGACGGATGTTGCTTTTATTACTTCGAGCAGCTGGGTTTCTCATAATTGTGCTCACATAATCCTAAGAATAGGAACAAGATAGCATTTCTGAGACAGAAAATTACAAAAAAAAAAACGAAAATAGAATGAGTATCTGTGTTCTGGCACAAAAGATTCAGGAGTAGGAGCCAGGCTCTGGTCGGCCGCCTTGTGACGTCACCGAAAACCATATTTGATCCAGGTGACCTTTGACTTTGACCCATGACCTTGACCTTACCCTGTACCCGTGATCTTGGATGACCTTGAACACAAAAAAATTCGAAAAAATCCCAAAAATTAAAATAAATGTATAAAAACTTTAAAAAATTTAATTAAAATGCATTGAAAAATGTATTTAAAAACTTACACGTCCGACCCTCGCCAATTTTTTTAAATTGATTATTTAATAGGTCGATTACTCGCGTTCGCTAATTAGTTGGCAGGCCTCCACACCTTCCAGCCCCTATTGTCACCATAAATCTACTGACCATTTATTTTTAGTATCACGCACTAGAGCGCACTGGTAAGTTCAGAATTTCATTACATTAGGTAGCGGGGCATCCAGGAGAAACGTAATCTGTAGCCACCACTGATGGAAAAAAAAAAAAATTTTAGGAAATGGGGCCTTGCATATGTAAAACGTGTCGTTTAAGTGGCAGCAGCGACGGCGAGGGCAGGTGTAGGTGGTTACCACGTGCAGTATTCGCGAGTTGTCAGCCATGAGTTGTACATTACTTTTCCTGTAACACTTTCTGAAGACGCAGGCAGCCGACAGCTTGCTCACAGCTATTTACAGCGCGCTGTCGGTTTAGTGGTGGATTCATGCTAGCTAACAGGACTTGAAATATTTCACATTTCAAACATAAATTCTAGCATAAATATTTATAATGTCAATCACGCCTACATACAGACACATCAAATGTGAAACAACATAAAGCAAAATAAAAGTTTCATTTTTAACCCCTAACAACAAAGTAAATTTTGTAACAATCTATGGGATAAAGAAATACTCACACGCAAGTTGCCAACGGAAAATAATTAGCTTTAATTTAATTCGTAAACAATGTACATTATTGTTAGCCTGGGAAGGACCCTGCCAGACGAGTTCAAAAACGTGTGACCGACTCGCTAGCTGCTAACTTATCATCGCTGCCCTGCCTGGGTATAGATTTTTTTTATGTGTAAATAAATTTTGTCATCTTGTTATTTCACATAAAGAGTTATATATTTTACGTTCAAATGTAACAGGCAGACTTTGCGTACTTGGAGTCGTTTTCATGCAGTTGCTACCGGAACACAATTCAGTCAAAGAAAAACACTTTGAGCAATGGGAATATAATTATTATCTGAAATAATCTTGTCTAAAAGGACTGTGATTTCTCGGGAGGCATGCAATGTGTTCGGACCCCTTCCATTATGTAAGCTATATTTTTCTGCTGGTTTTATATTACACATTGGATGAGCAGGAGCATGCGGTGTGTGGGTAGGTGCAGATAAGAGTGGACTGGTGTTTGCATTGGCATATGGATTGGTGTGAATTGGTGTGGATTGCTGTGTGAATTGCTGTGTGGATTGGTGTAGGAATGATTGTGGTTCTGATTGTGGTACTGATTGTGGTGAATGTGGTGCTGATTGTGGTACATGTGATGCTGATTGTGGTGTTGATTGTGGTGCATGTGGTGCTGATTGTGGTGCATGTGATGCTTATTGTGGTGCACGATGTGCTGATTGTGGTGCATGTGGTGCTGACTGTGGTGCATGTGGTACTGACTGTGGTGCATGTGGTGATGACTGTGGTGCATGTAGTGCTGATTGTGGTGCACATGGTGCTGATTGTGGTGGATGTGGTCCGGATTGTGGTGTGTGTGGTGATTATTGTAGTGTGCATTGTGCTGATTGTGGTGCATGTGGTGCTGATTGTGGTGTTTGTGTTACTGTATGTGGTTCTGATTGTGGTGTGTGGTGTTGTTTATGGTGCTGATTGTGTTGCATGTGGCATGTGGGGTGCTGATTGTGGCACATGTGGTGCTGATTGTGGTGCATGCTTGGCTGATTGTGGTGCTGATTTTGGTGTGTGTGGTGTTGATTGTGGTTCAGGGACATCTTAAGGTAAAAGTTGTCCATGGGCAAATACTGGTAGGTGCCCCCAACCCATTTTTGCCCTTCCCATTTAATTTCTCTTTTTTACCAATATTCACACAGAACACACACAGTCAAATACTTAAAGATAATGTCAAATTTTTTATTGATAATAAGTAAAAAATATGTGGCTTTACTTACCAAAACAATGAAAAATTCTGAATGACGGATTTACTTCATAAAAAAATTTCATAACCACAAGTATGCAGATACATTTTTTGAATGGGTACCTGTAAAAGTTTTATTTTGATAAATACATGACGAATAGTAAAGATTCACTGTCGACTCACTATATAATCTTTCCAGTCCTCATTTAATTAAACGCCCACTTTCTGCGATTTTACTGCAGCAAATTTGAAAGTTACATTGTCAAACTAAATTGTAACCAACAATCCAGCATTTATAGCAAAAGATGCCATTCCCGAAAGTCTCTCTTTTCTTCCTGAACTTCTTAATCAGTTCATCACCCTTCTCATAACTGAGAAAGAATGTTCAGAACTTGCATTAGTAAAAGGGATACACAGAAATATCCGGAGGAAAGTCTTTATTCCGATAAGTAGTGATTAGGCCCTTGCTTATTAGTTTTTAGTCAATTCCTAGGTGTTTCATCTAGTTTTATTTCTTTGAGGAACTCCTGGAAATGGATACACTATTCAATAAATTTACCATCCACATCATCGGGATATGCTTCAACAGCTTTCCTGCCATATTCTTTAATATCATGAAGGGGCATCGAAGATAATTTTCGAAGAAAGCCAAATCTTAGGTGGAAATTTGGATATACAGATATTCTGTGTGAAAGCTCCACAGCCAGCTTATCAATGGTAAACAAATACAGTATGTGTGTATCTTGATATCTTCCCTGCATTCAAAAATCATGTCACTGTCTCTATTAATCTCATCACACTGCTGTCTTCTCCTCTTGACTCTTTTTCTTCCACCTTCATACTCTTCACAGCCAGACAATTTTTTTTCTTCAGATTCATAGAAGCTAAATCTGTCTTGGACACCTTCCTCATAACTCTTTAATGAACTATATATCACGACTACGCATGCAAATTAGTAGTAAAATACTTAAGACATTTGCTTAATGTCCAAAATTTAGTTAAAATCCCATATAGCACACAAACCTTCAGCCTCAGCTCGTCTTTCCTACTTTTCATGTGGGTTGTTGGCATTTTTTGTGTAACCAGAATGAAAAGCATGGTGGGAAGTTGTCAGTCCTCTGTATGCATCATGTCTTGCAGACCACTGTGTTGTTGACAAAGTCTTTGGCAGTACCTATATGTCAGCATTATTTGTTTGAAATTTACTGTGGAGAATTTCCCATCTGCCAGTCGACTCACTGAAAAAAACATAAATTTTCTACACGAATGTAAAATTAAGCTGTCATTATTAAGCAACATGAAGCAGCTGATACTCCTACTGGATTCAAAGAATGTGCTGCACATGGCACAAAAAGTGCCAGAGGATTGTTCAATTTTATTTTGGCTTGTAGTCCATTGTAAGCTCCTGCAATGTAGAAGTATTGTCATAAGATTGTACGCAGCAGTATTTAATGTCAATCATATAATTGGAAAGAACTTTCAGTACAGATTGACGCATGGCGTGTACATGGAATAGGCATTATGCTGTTACCACATCCTGTATAGCTATCCAGGAGCAGGCAGATAGCCAGGGCGGGTGGCTGACAATGTAACTTTCAATCTGGGGATTCACCCTCGGGGCAGTCCCAATGCGTAAAGACACTCGGGGAAGAAACGAAGCCTAATGAAAGAGGGTAAGCCCTCGAAGAAGGACACCGGGGGTGCCCCCGACGAGAATAAGTGCAGACCCAGCTCCGTAGGAATCCCCGCCACAGGAATTGCACTCACCCTCCATCCTAGTCGGAGCACACACACTGCTGACGAGAGGCAAAATCATGCACAAAAATGTGCGAGTTAAGCCGGGGATCTCCCAAACTCTCTCTTGAGATAGTGCTGACAAATGTAACTTGAATATAGCGGGACACTAGTTAAATTCAGGAGCCAGCCGAGGCAGTAGTCAGTAGAATCCGCGCCGTCGAGAGGCGCTGGAACAGAGTGTGACTGACAATGGGTCAGGCAGTCTTATCACACGCAGTGAAGCGGCAGTCGTATGAGTCAGTCGAGGCCGGGTTCGGATCCCGGCCAGGGCCAGGTCAGTTGGTCAGAGTCAGTTGTAACCTGCGCCGAGAGGCAACAGATAGGAGCGATGTCGAGACGCGAGAGTAGTCAGTTTTGTGACAGGAACAGAACAGTAGAATCACCAAGTCGGGGAACAGAATAGTAGTATCACCAAGTCGGGACACGAAGCGCGAGATCGAGTGAGAATCAGTCAGTAGGTCAGTGCGTCAATTGTGATGCCATCTGGGAGAGAACCCAAGGAACAGCCAAAACTTCATGTGTAAATTTCCAAGAGAAACCAAGTAGAAGCACCGAGACCTTATGAGTTCATTCCCGAAATAGTAGTGGCAGTTTCCGATGCGGAGAAGTCGGGAGGGTGAGACGAGTCATGGCAGATGTCGATGTAGAAGAGGGGACGCGAGGTCTCCGACGAGGAACACCAACCGAATATCAAAGAGACATCTCAAGTCCTGGGAAACCAATCCCAGACTTCCGAGAAGGGAATCCGAGGTGACCCAGCTACTTCAACCAAAGGCGGAGACAAGTTGTGACCTTCAACGAGAAGCACCACATCGAGTGAGTAAGAGTAGTCCAGCAGGATGTGGTAGGGAGTCAGTCGAAGCCGAAGGAAGAAGCCAGCTAAGTACAGCATGCCAATGAGTGCCAGTCCGAGGGCCTGTAAAAGGGCCACCCCACTCACCAGACCTCAACTACCAATGAAGACAACTCACCAAAAGCAGCAGTCACAATTAAGTAAAAATGCCTCCATTCAAGCAACCTTCCCCCCGATGCATAGCATTCCGCCCACCAGCCCTTGTGGCCTACGACTTGTAGGGGGGCTCAGTCTTGTTAGTGTGTGTGTAAACACACATGTTACCTTCAGGCAAATAAAATACTTGTGTGTTAACTAACAGAGAATTTGCGTATTTGTTTACCCCTTACTCAACGACAGGTGCCCTTAGTCTGCGCCAAGTAAAGTATCTCAGTGCCCTACTAGCCATCAGCCTGTAAAACCAGGTGGCCTAGTATGTGACAAGTTATATTGGTGCCCAACATGGGGCATGTTAAGGCATTGCAGGGCATGTTAAGGCATAGTTAAGTCTGTATAGACTGAAACAAGGACCAGACTAAACCCGAGAGTAGGAGTAGCCCTTACCGAGCTAGTCAGGATGTCAGAGACTTCAGGGAGTCTATCATATAACCCTGTGGAGCCCAGTGCTGAACATTACGAGTCACAATTAACGAAGCAGGCAGTCTAGGAATAAACAAGTACGTGAGGGAGGAGCAAGTTCGAGAGAGTAAGGCGGGAGAGCAAAGGGAGCTGCAGCAATAGGCTGCAGTCCACTGGATGACGGGCAATAAAATAGCGAGCATGGCGAGAGCCAACGAGAGACGACGATAGAGACGAGAGAGCATGTGTGGGTGAGATTATCGAGGAGGCCGAAGTGAGAACGAAAGAACGAGAGAGGAGACGAAGCAGGGTAGAAATTAGCGAACAGGAGCGGAAAAGGAGATAAGGAGCGGGCGAATGGTGTACCCACGAAGGGAGTTTAGCGAAGAGAGGAGTTCACTTTCACTGGATGGTGGAAATTACGTGGGAGATAAAAGGCCAGGCGGTCAGGTGTCAACCATGCCGGCCGATCCCAGTAACCGGGGCGCCAGTGAAAGAAATAGTAGGAAAAGGAGGTCACTTAGTCCCTGGTTGGGGACAAGGACAAAAAGAAAAAAGGTCACGCAGACAGGGAACCACCGCACCGGCCAATTATGGTAACCATAGTGCCGGTAAGACACGCTTGCTGGATGCAAATAATTGGGAACGGGAGGAAGAGGCGAGGAGAAATTAGTGAGGAGCAGTCGGGAGTCGAAGAACCGAGGGGATTTTGGCCAGGAGCAGTAGGTCACTTAGTCCTCTGGACGGGGGACAAGAAATGAAGTGGAGATAAAAGGTCAGGCAGTCAGGTAAACTACCATGCAGGCTAATAAACTAATTCACTGGATGGTGAACAATAATGTGTGGAGATAGCGGAAAAAAGCAAAAGCAACACAACCCCGCAAGATAATGCACACGAGCGTGCCGGGAGATAAAAGAAGGCTGGAGCGCCAGCCAGCAGACCCGCAACAGGCCAGAGGTTAAACACGTGCGGGAATCAGTGTGTAAAGGAGACGAAGTGAGAGGAAGTGGATGACAAAGAGTGTGGAGCAACGCAAATGGGAGATAAAGGAGTCTGGAACGTCGGCCGAAACTTAAGCGTGCTGGGATGAACATGTGAAGAAGACGGGCAAGAAAGCAAGACGAAGCGAGAGCGAAGACGGAAGTGAAGAAGGAGAAATGCGAGAAAAAGCGTAAGAAGGAGCCAGGCGAGCGAAGAGGCTAGTGAAGGTGGTAAGCAGACGTGGAGAAAGAAGAGAATGAAGAGTGAAGGCAGGACCGGCATCAAGTAATAACACTTATGGAGAGTCGAACCTGGCAAAGTAATCCAAGAGGTGAGGTAGTACCCGGGAGACCACCACAGCCGACCTGAAAACGAGGCTGCAGCAGTCCGGCAGTCCGGATATGTCCACAGAACGGGAGGAGGGTGACACACAACTCCCCTGCAAGCTGTCCAGGTCCACAGTGCGAGGCGAGGTGAGGTGTCCCTTATACAGCCGGAAGTAAACAAGTACCGGGATGATGGAGTACAGGCCCCGCGGAGTCCAGGGGCCGAGCAGACATGCAACACAAGGTAGGGTGTTTACCGCACAAGCCCTCCTCCCCTCATAGAGCAACAAGGGCGAGAAAGTTCAGTAAGTATACATCGTTTGGATACCGAGTGTACAGTTAACGATTATTTTCAGTACCTTCAGTACCTGGAGTGCTAAATGTTGAGAGGCCTCCAGCCCAGTTATATAGTGTTATAATTATGTGTTCAAACACGCACAGTGGAACCACGAAAGTCGGCAACAAGAGCTGCGGGACATTCGTCTCATTGTGTACCCTCGTTCAATTCATCAGTCGCACTTGTTTACAGGTGTTTCAGTTCATCAGTCTCATTGTGTATCAGTAGTTATTTATGGTTTACCGATGTTTACATATTGTTTACTAGTTGGTTACCAGGGTTTACTTGTTATTTAACATTGGAAATTTATGTGTAAAAAAAGGTATAAATATTAGAGATTTAGGCCATCAGCCATTGGAAGTTATTTCTTTCTTGTAAGAGTCACGAGTCACGAGGTCGGAGGAGAAAAGGGTGTGTTTTTTTCTTTTTTGTCGAGAGGCCTACCAGCCCCATAAATAAAGTGTGTTTACTTCGCTGCCAGGGTCAGTGTTGTTTATCTTTGCCCCGGTCAGACCACTCGAAAGGCAGCAGGAGAAAGCTAAAAGATAACAGAGTTTTTCGTTTTTCTTTGATGGAGTGCGAGCACACGTCAAAATAAAAATACAGGTAAGAAATTAAATAACATTACACCCTATCACTACAGGGGTAATGGCCGAGACATGGATGCGGCAGAACAGAGGAGTATACTGTAGTCCATATGGACTCCTTGGTGTGTAGTAATGAACCTGTTTAATTAGTAGTGATGTAAGAGAAGTGTGATTTGTGACCAGGGTTTATTATTTTTGTAATTATTGTTAATTTACGAGATTATGAGACCAATCCCATAGCATCAATTTTTCCCAGGGTTAGTATGGACTGCGATGTATTGGAATCGTTTCTTGTAAACAAAGTTAAACCCTCAGCTGAGTGTGTTTTTTTTTCAGTGACCGATAAGTTCCCTTTTAACATAAGGTTAATCACGTTCAAGCAGGAGACGAGACGCGCGTTGAAGGGAGAAGGTCCTTCAGACAAGGCCATGAAAAGAGGCAAACGACCTCTCAGTGAATTACCATGCACCCCTCGCTCGGGCAGAGTATGAAGAGGGGCGAGGATGTGTATGCAGCTGGACGGGTCAGCTGCAGGAGGGGAAGTAGGGGAGGAGATAGCAGACCACGCACCAGATGCGCGCCGGTTAAGCAGCGGACAAGGAGACAATGCACGCAGAAGAGGGACCCAGATAGAAACCAACGCATAGTCGAAGCTTTTTACAGGATGTTCAACAGCGAAGTTAGCCAAGGGGATTAATGCATAGTGTATACATGGGATAGGCATTGCACTGTTACCACATCCTGTATAGCTATCCAGGAGCAGGCAGATAGCCAGGGCGGGTAGCTGACAACTTAAGTTTCAATCTGGGGATTGACCCTCGGGGCAGTCCCAATGCGTAAAGACACTAGGGGAAGAAACGAAGCCTAATGAAAGAGGGTAAGTCCCGAGAAATAGCCGATTGATAAGCCCTCGGCGAAGGACACGGGGTGTACCCCCAGCGAGAATTAGTGCAGACCAAGCTCCGTAGGAATCCCCACCACAGGAACTTCACCATCCCTCCGCCCTAGTCGGAGCGCACACACTGCTGACGAGATACAAAATCAAGCACAAAAACGCGCGAGTAAAACAGGGGATCTCCCACACTCTCTCTTGAGATAGTGCTGACAAATGTAACTTGAATATAATGGGACACGAGTTAAATTCAGGAGCCAGCCTAAGCAGAAGTCAGTTGAATCCCCGCCGCCCAGAGGCGCCAAATGTGAGTTGAATCCACGCCGTCGAGAGGCACTGGACCATAGCATGAGTGAGAATCAGTCAGGCAGTCTTATCGTACGCAGAGAAGCGGCAGTCGGGTGAGTCAGTCGAAGCCGGGTTCGGATCCTGGCCAGGGCCGCGTCAGTTGTTCAGGGTCAGTTGTAACCTGTGCCGAGAGGCGACAGATGGGAGCGATGTCGAGATGCGAGAGTAGTTAGTAGTGTGACGGGAACAGAACAGTAGTATCACCAAGTCGGGATGCGAAGCACGAGATCGAGTGGGAATCAGTCAATCAGTGAGTCAATTGTGACATCACTGGGGAGAAAACCCAGGAACAGCTGAAACTTCATGCGTAAATTTCCGAGACAAACCAAGTAGAAGCACCGAAAACTTACGAGTTCTTTCTCGAAAAAGTAGTAGCAGTTTCCGAGGCGGAGAAGTCGGGAGGGTGAGACAAGTCGTGGCAGACGTCGACGTAGGAGAGGGGACGCGAGGTCTCCGATGAGGAACACCAGACGAGATCAAAGAGACATCATAAGTCCCGGGAAACCAATCTTGGACTTCCGAGAAGGGAAGCCGAGCTGACCCAGCTACTTCAACCTAAGGCGAAGACGAGTGGTGATCTTCAACGAGAAGCGCAACATAGAGTGAGAAGGTGTAGTCCAGCAGGACGTGGTAGGGAGTCAGTCGAAGCCGAAGGAAGAAGCCAGCTGAGTACAGCATGCTAACGAGAGCCAGTCCGAGGGCCTGTAAAAGGGCCACCCTACTCACCAGACCTCAACTACCAACGAAGACAACTCACCAAAAGCCGCAGTCACAGTTAAGTAAAAACGCCTCCGTTCAAGCAACCTTCTCCCCGACGCTTAGCATTCCGCCCACCAGTCCTTGTGGCCTACAACTTGTAGGCGGGCTCAGTCACGCCAGTGTTTGTATAAATGCCTATGTTACCTTCAGGCAAATAAAATACTTGTGTGTTAACTAACGTAGAATACGCGTATTTGTTTACCCCTTACTCAACGACAGGTGCCCTTAGTCTGCACCAAGCAAAGTAACTTAGTGTCATACTAGCCATCAGCCTGTTTAACTCAGGTGGCCTAGTAGCGACAAGTTATTTCTTAACTGTGAGCACTGTGGCCAGTCTGGGTTACAAACATGACAAATATTTCTACAGGGTCGCCACTCTCTCATACTATTCGTACAGTGAATACAAATTTATCACAGTGAGTAATATTAGCAAAAGAATATACAGAATTTGAGTAATATTTACTGACCTTCAGATCAGTAAATATTTCATTCTTCACTTGTAGCATTAAATGATTTAGTTAATTACATATGTTTTTTAGACAAGTAACTAACATTGCCTTTTCCTGCATTACCGTAGGTCACTAAATGAGTCCTTACAAAGTATCCTACTCTGAATACAAATTAAGAGGTCCAGAGTTTTCGAAATCCGATTCACTTAAATTTTCTTGAGCGGAAATGTTCCTGATAATAAGATTTATATTCTCTTCATTTAAGGGAGACAATTTTTCTGGGCCTGAGAAGTTATCTCCAGTAAGATTATCACATTCAGAACCATATATAGACGTCAACTCTATAGTTGATTGCGATAAGTTCTCCTCGGTTAACAAATCATTGTTTTCTTCTCTCCAGGAAACTGAGGAACTAGAGCTCACAGTCTCATTAATACCAACTATGCTTTCATCTAGTGGCTCAGAATTCTCTGTGAAAGGTTGAGGATTAGTCCGCGGTTTAAAAAATATGTCAAATTTTGGTATCTGGTTGAAAACTACAGAAAACTCTTTTTTCTTCGGTTAGATTATTTTCTGATACTGTATGCCACTCAACTTGCTGTTACTCGTCCTTTTAAAATACTAATAACAACCATGAACTGCCCTAGTATTTACTCCACGCACATGAACCTCAAACAAAATCACGCCACAGGCCGCACATTTCATCAGCGAGCATCGCCCGGCGACTACCGTGAAACTTAAATAACATCGCCAACAAGATGATTACTGTTGCAGAACATGATGTTTATTTACACTACCTGGCAATCTGCAACAGACAACAGCACCAAACATTATTTCCTTTTTTTTTTTGTTTTTTTTTTTTTTTTTTTTTTTTTCTTCCTGTCTAGGCTTTGTGCACAAATGAATCAGGTTCAGCTGATAATCCCAGCCTGGATGTTGTTGGCAGATAAGCAGGTGTTCACTGTAAGCAACACGGGAGGGAACAACCCATTATTTGTTTACCACAATGCTTAAATGTAGACCTACTGAATGGGACCACTTCTGTAAAATATTATTGAAATGAAAAATTCCAAAAAGTGAATTTTTAAAAGATGCAAGGTTTCAACAAGCGGCCCTTAAAACAGGCACCCCTGAGGAATTTCACCGTTTGCCCCTCATGTTAAGACGGCCCTGTTGTGGTGGGTGTGGTGCTGATTGTGGTGCGTGTGGTGCTGATTGTGTGGTGTGTGTGGGTGGCAAAATACAATAAATTCATCGTATTTAAAAATACAATTATGTAGTCCTACTTCCAAAGCTCAAAGGTGGATATTTTATTAAATAATCTCGCTTTAAAAAATATATATCCATGTCCCTCGATGTATTTAATCGCTTCCTGGTTCAACTGTATTTGCAATTTACAATAAAAGTGTGTAGCACCAAGGCGGGCCCACGCCACGCTTCGCCATTTGTGGTTGGAGACATTTTAGACTTTGTTTTGAATCAGGCAGCACATACAATCAGTATCTTAGGAAGGAATCGAACATAACCTACGTTAAGGAACCATCCAAGCGTATCCCTGGAGTGATTTCGAGAATCAATGGAAAAAACTCAAATCAGGATGTCTGGGCTGAGAACTGAACCTGGTTCCTCCTGAATGCATGTACGGTGTTTTATCACGGCAGCGCATCATTATGTTTCATAGCAGCAAGAACGTCATCCCACCATCGCTGGGTCGTTTATACATATGTATGCATGTCACCTCGCAAACATTTATGTGGATGTCACTCCTGGTCACACTACCATCGAATTCTGTTACTAGGACATTAGACACCTAAGCGGGTAAACGGAAAAATGCTACATGATGTGCTGGAAATTATCAAACTTTCCTCGATTGCACGAAAAGAGCTAGCAGCTGGTAAGCCGTTGCGGGTCTGAGATACGTGCCGTCTTTCACAGCAACCAATAACAGCAAATAATCTTGTCAACTTGAAAAAAAAGTAAACTATTTTCCTAGATGCACGAATTCCCTCACCATGGACTGCGTGGAATAGAATTCGCCCGCTTCGATTTTTTTTAAAACCGATTTTTCTCTTGAGGGGTTTTAATACGACTGAGGATTTCTGCTGGCGTTGTATCAATGCCCATTTTCGGTATCGACCTGTACGTTAAGCGTTGCTAACAATATGGTGATGACAATGAGTTAATGAGATGCTGAAACATATTTTTCCCCCATTCTTCGAATTTAACACTGATGACTTTTTTCCTTGCGAATGATAATGTATCTGGCAATGACTCGTGATGTCAAAGCGCGCGTGGTTGATAGAGAAACCAGATATTTTTCAAACTGATTCGTGTATTAAGGCATGGAAAACTGTGTGGCTGAAGTAGGATAGGCATGGTGTAATTTTATCTTACCATGTTTATTGCTCATAGATACTGTAAAATGCATTATTAGGGTTGTGAAAATTAACGGTGAACAGTCCTGTTGAAGTTTCCTCACATGCACACTGACGGACAGCAATAAGTTGAAAATTGCACGTAGCAAAAACTGTAAAAATTATTATTGGTAAGCTGAATTTGCCTATTAAATATAATGTTATAAAGAAGCCACCATTTAATAACAGCAGGAGATGTGCAGATTTGTGGAATATTTATATTTGTTGGAATCATGAAATTGACACGGGGTGAAGAAATATAACACATCCCTCGTAATCTCGTAAGCTGACGATGAAGCTCAGAAAAATACTTATGTTCTGACTGGGGAGTGTTTTTTTAGGTCGTATGGCGGGCAAGCTTTTTAAGTCATTTGTTATGTGAAATGGATGTTAAATAGATAGGATGATATTTTTTACAGATGTTTTTCCGCCGCCTGTGAAAAGGAATTGTGAACTCTCTCGCAGTTTCTGGTGCCCGATTTTTTAAATTATCATTACACATTTTCTCTTTTTTTTTTCGTATGTTTGAGTCTCGCTTATGTATGAGGTCCTGGGAAGATAAATTCTTTGTTCAGCTGTGTACTGTAAAAATACTAATTTTCTTCAAAGTGGAGAAAAAAAAGAACACGATAGATGTTAACAGTTGTGTTTTTTATACAGCCCATGCGATATTTTTTTTTGTGTTATTTTATTTTAAAACCTTTTTCGCGGCTTTGCTACGTGAAAAAACATATATAATCTGTTTTAGTTTGGTAATCTGTCCATACTGCCATTCTAGACTAGGATATATATATATATATATATATATATATATATCCTAGTCTATATATATATATATATATATATATATATATATCTTTCTCGTTCGTATTCGCCTATTTGACTAACGTAAAATAATAGCGTGACATTTCATTTTTTAGGTGGCGTGCAAGCTAAAGTTGTAATAAAAAAGTAAGGCTTACACCCTTTTGAGACGGAGCGAGTTGTTAGGGCAAACGGGAAAGAGTAAGGACTCGGCCAAGAAACCATCCCGACATTCACCTGGCGAGCTTTTTAAAAAAGAAATTCGGTCGAACGAGTCGAGAATCGAACCCAGGTCCCCCTGAACATGGGTCTCCCCTGGTGTTGACTTGTGTGTGCAGACATAATCTGTGTTTATTATCCTATGAATTAAAGTTGGCTTGTGTGAAAAATAAAACATGCTNGCGGCCAAAAACACCCATCCTGCTGTCAATGCTCTAGGGCAAAGTCTAACTCAACACCTGGTGCAGTGCGGCTGGACGTGTGCGCGAGCTCAGATTACTACTGTACGTGTCACACGTTTACTTCTGTAATGTGACTCGTATCTACGTCTTTAAGTACATATTTATCTTAATAGTTTTTAATGTGTATATCAGTCAGACCTGCAATTGGGATATCTCGGGCTCTGTGTGTGTTTGACGTATGAGCAAGCTAAAAATAAACATTTTTTAAAATAATTTTTTGCATATTTCTTATTTTTACATCATCACAAAGTATCGTTGGTTTCACTAGCATTAAAACCAAATTTTACATTAAATCTTTATACGAAAAAAAAGGAGGGGTCCAGTAAGCATTTATTTACAAAAAAAATTGGTACATATAATTAATTTTTTAACATTCGAGAGGGATTAACATAACTCCAAAATTTCATGGTCTCGGTAATGCACTGGCTGCAATATGCTCTAATTTTTTTTGCTTTCTGAAGTCTTTGCTGTACATCTCGACGAGGTTGAACGGTGGCGAATGAATGACTGGGGATGCCGGCTTCTTTGGTAACTAACTCAGAAGGCAAATCGCACTTATTCCGGGCGTCGAAAATTTCCATCCTCCGCATACTGTACAAAATCGACTTCCAAGGACATACACAGGTTAATATGGAATTGTGGCTTCCACCAATACGTTGGGAATTCTATCGTACGGAATATTTTCCTCGTCCCACCTTAGTCCGTGCGTTTTGTACGTATGTAGGCGGCACGCCTGTTGCGTGGTGCGGTGTAGGTGCTGCCATGGACACGGCGGTAAAAAAGTGAAAACTTTAGTTTTCTCGTCTTTGTCACTGTATGAGAAGGCTATCTGCTTAATGGTGAAATAATTTTGCAAACTAAATACCTGAATATTACAATAAATTTCATACGATTTTTTGTTTTAAAAAAATAAGTTCACATGCACACGAAGAATTAACTTTTTCTTCTTCAGAAACTTTTGTCAAATTTATTTGAAACTTCATCGAGGTCCATACACCGGGTTGGCATCCTCGTCCCCGGTGTTATGGTGTGGTCAGGCCTTAGCTGAACAGCTTACCTGGTCACACCTTCAAACATTAAACCTGGAAACGAGCGGGAATGCAACGCCACCATTTGGTCGTCGATTCTTGCGAAACAAGACAGTTGCAAAAATCCCCTCCACCCGGTCACTGAGCGGGGCCGCAGAACCACGCGTTTGATATAGGCCGGCGTCCGTCTGTCGTCGTGCGTCTGTCATCTTTAGTCCTTTGGCGACCCGACCAGCGAAGCTCACCAGGAAGATGGGTGTGTCCGGCCGACGTTAACAGTCTTATAGAATCAGCCTCCGGCAACATAAACAAGGTGATGACGTTCCAGATAGGGTTAATTAAAATGGCGTGAGTTAAATATAATGGCTAATAATAATAAATTCAATGTAAAGCTCCCCCGGTCAATGGTATTATAAATAGTTATTGTAAAAGCTTAATGTTAATAAAACTCATCTTATACTGTTGTGCTCTACCGAAGTCATTGAGTGATTATTGAGTTACGCCCCCAGCATTTTTCATGTACGAATTGGCTGAAAAGCTAGTTCGTAACACCGGGTCTAGCTTGCGAGTAAATTCCTTCGATTGGGGCAGTTTCCACAGGATATGGCGGACTGGTCTATTTGAATGGTTCCTATATATATTAAATATAAGTTCCTAAATCCTGCCTACCTAGCCGCATGCACTGTCTCAATGCCCAGATGCGATTGGCCAGCTTCAATCACGTGGCAACTCGGTGATTGGCTTATTGAGGTCCGAACAATGTCTTATTCGTGGAATATGATTGGTTCAGTGTCAATATTACCTCATAGGGCTTGCATACGCGTATATTCTGAGCAATGGGTGGTCAGCTGAGTGGCTTAGATTGACAACGGCTAACGTGAAATGTGAATCGTCTCGTCTAGCTTCTACGCCAGGTAATAAATGGCCCTTTACATAAAAGTGGAGTGGATACTGTCTGGCAATGGTTTCTCGTTATCGATCTTTTCTTCGAGTGAGATGTTTCCTATTTTACCAGCGCCATAGACTTCTTCAGCTGTGATGCCTACATCACTAGCAGCATCAAATTCCATCAGAGCAGTACCATCGTTTAAAATTGGCATGGTGCCATCGACTTCTTCAGCTGGGACATCTATATCACTACCAGCATCTACTGCCACCAGTGCAACACGATCATCTAAAGATGGTACAGTATCATCGAATTCTTCATCTGTGACGCCTACAAAATCTTCAATGTAGCCATCTAACTTTTCGGCTGAGGTACCAAGAACACCACTGCCGATGTTACCTGCTTCTTTAGCTCCAGCACCTGCATCTCTAACAGGTCCGTTCGAGTCTTTGCCTGAACCACCACATCGTCATTAATGCCACTTTTGTGATAAGACATTTGCTTTCGGCAGCAATGTACGGTGGCATGGACGCTTTAATTGTGCCAGAAATCCCTGTTGCATATCATATTTGTGTGACAGGTGTGTTAAGCTTTTCAGCCGTAGATACAATTTACTTAGACACGCAAAGACCTGTAAAGGTGAAGTGCATTTCTCATCAGTACCTCGGTACCAGGTTTGCTGCAAGCAGGTCTCTTGTTACATTGGTACATGTCCTCAGAAGTGCAGTTATCTACATAACCGCACAGTGTATAGGTGTAATATACAGGTTGAATATAAAAGAATACTCCAACTTTGAAGGTCTGTAATATCAAAACCAAACAACCTACAACCTTGATTGACCAATCAAATGAACCGTGGAACCGTGACGTTTGTTTGCCATACATTAATAAATGTTCAATCTGACCACCACGAGCAGTTCGAACGACATCTACGTGATAATCAAACTCGTTCCACACTCTTGTCAGCATGTCTGGTGTTACGGTTTGGATGGCGTCCGTAATTCTCGTTTTGAGGTCGTCAATGTTAGCCGGCATAGATGAACTAAACACTTGATCCTTTATGTACCCCCATAGAAAAAAACTCACGGGATAAGATCCGAGCTTCTTTGGGGCCAGTGATGAAGAGCCTGGTCACCAGCTGCTTCTCAATCAATCCAGTGTTGTGGCAACTTCTCGTTCAGTTATCCGCGAACAGCTAGGTGCCAATGGGGTGGCGCACCATAAAGGATAGATCAGACCGTCCCCTTCACATAGACGTGTCGAATGCGAGCTCGCTACACCCTCACAACCTCAAACCGAGAGTTACGATTGTCATCCAAACTGTAACACCAGACATGCTGACAAGAGTGTGGAACGAGTTTGATTATCGCATAGATGTCGTTCGGGCCAGTCATGGTGGTCACATTGAACATTTATGAATGTATGATAAACAAACTTCGTGGTTCCACGATTCATTTGATTTATCAATCAAGGTTGTTTGGTTTTGATATTAATGGCATTCAAAGTTGGGGTTTTCTTTTATACTCAACCTGTATGTCACAATATTTTCGCACAAGGACAACACGAGTGTGAATAGCGAGAGCATAAAAGACAGTAACATACAACAATTTTGCATATATTGATATGAATATATAAAGAATAATATTGTAATTTTTGAGAGTATGAGCGATTGTAATAATTTAATTAAATTAAAAAATTCCTGTGATTAAAATTGTGTTATATTTCATGTTTACCTTACTTGCCAGAATATTATTAAATTTAAAAAACTCATAAATACAATAAATGTAATTATAAATTATTGTATAAACTGTTATTGTACTATATGCACAATTATATAATTAAATAAAAAACAATTTTTTTATTGAACAATTTAAAAGTTTTAATAATGAATATAGAAATAATAAATCATGCAGGTATTCAAAGTCCCGTATCATGTATGTAGGTATACTGGTAATTGGAAAAAAAAATTTAATTGTATTAAAATTACAGGTTTCCCTACGCCTATAAAAAATGTGAGTGCCAAAAGCTCACCTGGCAGTTTAATCGACAGTGTGGGTGGATACTGATAGCTCGTCAGGTGGCGAAATCGAGAAATTAATGCCCCCTATGTGTTGAAAATATAATCCAATATAGAGGGTGCAGACAGCACCACCTATACATTAAAAACATAAACAAATATGGTTGCCACATTGTGGTAAATCACCAGCTCGCCTAGTGACGAAATCGGTAATTAATACACTAGTGCCACCTAGGTGTTGAAGATGAAAACAAATGACAAGCGAAAGAAAACAATATGTCTGCTTACGATGGAATGAGTATGGGTGAGTGTGGTGGAGGCCTGCCAATTAATTAACCAATGAGAAACATTGGTGGGGTGGAGGCCTGCCGATTTAAGAGTGAAAGTGAGTAATTGACCAATAAATAACCAATAAAATAAAATTGGCAAGGGTCGATCGTGGTGGGACCTCCGGGAATGTAAGTTTAAAAAAAAATTATTCGTAATAATGTTTTGAATTTTTTTTTAAATGTCTTTTTATTTTTGGGATTTTTTGAAATTTTTTGGGTCCTAGGTTACTCAAGGTTATGGGTACAGGGTCAAGCTCAAGGTCACAAGTCAAGGTCAAAGGTCACCTGGATCCAATATGGTGGTCGGGTGACGTCACACATGGCAGCCGACCGGCGCCTGGCTTCTACTCCTGAATCCTTTGTGCCAGAACGCAGATAATCATTCTAGTAACGAAATATGACAACACCGTAAATACGTGTATCGTGTTTGTACGTGGATCACCATCACTGTCCATTTTCAAGCATCGAATATATTGCATAGTGAGCACTTTTTAAGGGCTTTACAGCAAACACAAAAAACCAAAATTACATTTTATTGTGGCCCCAGGCATTAACTTTGAGTGCTATAAAATGTATACACTGTGTTTATTAGACATATTGCAATTTTTATACTAATAATTGCCAAAAGGATACAAATAAGCTGAAAGGATCTCTTAAGCACGGCCTTAAATAGTGCACACTTTACCGTGAATAGCCTATGATTAAATACATGATTAAATTCTTCATTGGCAACTCTTTTTATCATTTTTTATGATAAGAGAAAGTTAGGTGTTAACGGCGTTAAACGTATTTCAATTATTTCACTTAAATACCGCCGTATGATTATATAATACATGTGGGCAAACATTTCAAAAATATTTTCCTAAAAAATTTTTTATATATCTAAAGCACTCACAAGTATAATTTTGTTAGAGTGGAAAAATTGAAGTTAGTTTGTTCGTGTGAATAATAAACTGTATGGAATATTTTTTTCAATATTATTAAAAATAATGATTGTGTCTGTGCTAATATTAACTATTTCTCATCGGTTGATATACGTATAACTGGACATACACATCGTGTAGCTATTGAAATATACATATAATTACGTGACTTCTAACTCAAAACAAAATTAAGTTTTGAACACACATTCATTATGTGAAAGGTAATCACGCTCTTCACTGAGCAGCCGAGCACCTCAGTAATTCTACTTTAAACTTTAATAAGAGGTAAAGAATGCTATAAAATACATTTCGTTGCAGCCCGGTGAACTATTACTAGTCTTCGATCCATGAAACCTACCACCCATTCGGTTGAGTCATTGAGTATAATAAGACTAGAGGGGAACATGGTATAAGGGAAAAAATCAGCAATTTTTGCTGACAGGATCGGCATAGTTTAGCGGTTTTCTCAGAGGACCGTTGATGCTTATCGGTGCGCAGACAGGTTTAGCAGATGACACTGGGCAAGCAGGCCAACACACTCTCTCCCCTGCCTGCAGCGCTGTTGTTGGGTTTTGTCAGGTACCTGCCCTTTCCCCGTATGACGGACAAGCTCACGGTGACACACCTCCTCGCCTTGCTATCGATCGCAAAAAGTGAGACTCATCCCCATGCTGCCTCCAATGACCCAGACGTTCAAAGGCTTGTTTGTGTGAAAAGGAAGATCGCAGGCGTTCGTACATCAGCAACGAGTTGGCGAACTAGCTCAAAGCATTTAAAGCATATTCACAAATTGTTCTCTGTGTGCGCGAAATGTCACGTATACAACAACTGCACAACAAATAAAAGTGTCAACAGGGTTGATACTATGTATATGTTTGCCTTCCCAGTTCATGATAATGACGGGTTGGATGCTATTTAGTTTGCACAAAATTATCCATAACAAGTTACAGAGAGAGAGAGAGAGAGAGAGAGAGCGTGTGTGTTTTTGTGTGTGTCTGAGAGTGTGTGTGGTTGATCGCGCGGAAATCAGACAGGCCGTGGATTTCATTACTCTCTGCGTAAATCTGAAGGACTCCCTCCCATTTTCCTTTATTGGTTACATCCTGAATGTGAAGCATTTACTTACCAATTGAAATGTTTCAGTGGACCAATGAAATTTCTGCTAATCTTAAAATTAACTTTCATTTGCCTGCAAATAGCTAAGCCATGTTCTGACTAAAACATAAAATATTATATTTGTTTATTTATTACGTACTTTGAGTGCCCTCGAACCACGACAAGGCATTGGTAGGGGATCACAAGACATTCAGGAATGAGAAAATATTTAGCCAGGGAATATATTAAGAAACCATTTTATTTCAGCATTCGTTGAAGTGATTTTGGAAAACCCTGAAAAACCGAAATCAGGATGCCCAGACTGGGAATGCAAGGTCCAGAGTTTTATCACTGCGACATCTCGCCCGGTATGTACAATAAGCTTAAAACGAATCCAAATAGTTTTTAAAACAAGTCAGTAGAAATAATTTCGCGATCTTCCATATTCTACACATATTGTATTACGCTAGACGCAAATCCTTCGTACAGGAGGATTCAATCTACGTTTGTTCTCAGACTATCTGAATGTTAGGATGTGTGGCTATAAGCCATTCCCTTGACCATATTAAAAAAAAGCAATTCCCAAGAGACGACCGGGATAAATGGTCAGCAAAGTGACGATAACATTGTCTCTCTCACATTTTTTTAACTTTTATTTTGTCCTCTACCCAGTGTAAAAATGTGAAAATACTAAGGCGGCAAACGTGTTTTCAAACTATACATTAAGTCACGAAATGCATACAACTAAACGTTATATCACTTATAGAGGTTTTAAAAAAACTTTCTGACCCTTAGGGGGCACTATCTAAAAATAAATGTACCTCCTTTTAAGATTTGGAGTTACTTCTATTGTAACACAACTTTTGATAGCATGCAAATCGGGGCAGTCATTTTAGGCGTTGGATGCACTGTAAAAATGGTATAATAATTGGAATCATCATAGAAACTCAGAAGTTACCTTCGTAAATACTGCATTACTTATTTGTATCGATGGTTTGACTAGTTACAACGTATCGACTATAAGTTCAGTTGTTTCCATCTTTTGACTGTAAAAACAATGAAGTACATAATATGTTTCGGCTTAAAAAATGTTTTATCGTACTCCATTTAGCAATTTGAAAGCTGTACAAGTAAGACGCTCTGTAAAGCAACCATAAAAAGTAATCACCTAACATTACTTACTCCTACCTCCTATAACAAAACCTAACATATAATCAGTAGTGTGTATAAGAATCTCCGTCTGAGCCCAATGGCTGCAAACCATCCGCCACGTTTGATTTCGTCTCAAGAGGCAACCCGACGCTTAAAAATCCCCGTTTTCTATCAAAGTGGCTCGTTTGCCTATTGAAACTGTTGTATCATCCCCAAAATATCTCCCCTCCCCCCTCCCCACACAAATAAAACCGCCTCGAGATTTTCAAAAAATGGTGAAAAAAATGTGTGCTGCTCAATGCGGCTTAGTGGCTGCTCAACGTGGCTCTATATCCAAACACGTTGAAGAAACATCAGCCACAACGAGCAGTCGATAGAATATAATCATTTAGAAATTATTTTTACATTTTCTAATTTTTTATTTCTTTTAAATTGTAAAAAATTTAAGGTGCTAGCATACAATGTTAAGTATCGCCAGACTCGTATTTCAAGGTAAATACGATTGCTATGTCATAACCTTATGTAACCCAATCATGGGACCACAATATTGGATTCAATATGTATGCCCCGTTCTGCTCAAACACGATCCACACCCCAGCTACCAACCAGTCCCATCACCCTACATAACCATCACCCCCTCCCCTCTCAAAACCGCCACTCCACAACAATACCATTTTGTTTTACTTTGATAAAAGTGTCTAAAAAAAAAGCCAAGTTATTTATAAAGTCACCCAATTTACAGTCCCGGGCATCGGAAATGTACAAATCCCTCCTCGATCGAAATACGTAACAATATATACGCACCCTCCAAAATCCCATCACCTCCCTTCTACCACTCAGCACTGTCCTCCTCACATCCTATCACCCACTACCCTGGAAAGCCTTCCCCATCACTACTGCAAATTGCATCATCCACCCGCACCCTCTTGTGCACCTGCAGACACCGCTCGCAAGACAGACGAGCTTGCAAGGAATGGCCTACGAGGCGGGTGGCTCGCCTTGACAAAACATGAATCGTGGAACCATCTGTCAGCTAGGGTTCGGTGCATCCATAAATAATTAAATTTATTTTATTTAAACATTTTTATTTAATGTTTGAAAATTTTTCAATTTTTTAAATCTACAGTGTAAAGTATTGAGCATGTATTTTTACAGCAAAATCAATTTATAAATTTTGAACTATAGAAAACTTACACTTTCCTATAATAACTGGTAACATTAAAAAAAATTAATGTGAAGGCAAGAGGAATTCTACCTGTGACCCTTTTGTTCAGAGGCACATGTCGAAACCACCACACTACACGAACTAACCATATGTTTGGAGGCTGAACTGTCATATTTGTAACATCTAAATTGTCTTGTTGCCTTCCTTCATACCAATACTTAAAAGTTTAATGTATTAAACTTGTGTTACCTAAACCTTTTCGTAAATTATTTATATTTCGATTTTTTTCAGCAAATGCATTTATGGCTCAGGCTGTATCCAATATCGCGATTATTCCGAGCTACGCTTGTAAGATAACATAGAAAATTGAGTAAACTTGTTAAAATTTATTTTATTTAGCATTTTAAAAACTTTTTAATGACAACCGACATACCATGTGACTCGTATTTTTTGGTCGGATTTGAATATGACATCAGATTGTGTGCCTATGACCACAGCCATATAGAAGCTTTACATTCTTTTAAATAATTATGCATATTGTTTGCAGCCAACCAAGCCAGTTAGGGTGTAACGACCACATTTTCGCAAGTCTGGTCGTAAGTATTGTAGCAATGATACCTCAACTTCTACGATTATTTAAAGGCATAGGTGAATACTGAAATTTTCGAACTGTTAGGGTCAGGCTCGTAAAATTCAGTTTTAAACCATTATTTTTAGCTCCGACAATGTATGTAGGCATGGATATGCCCTGCGGCCGTTTAAAGGCTTAATGGTTAGCTAATTAAAAAAAATTTCTTCATAGCGTCTTTTTTTAACGATATCAGATTTGATATATTGCAGGGTGGTTACAATATAGAATTAAAATAAAAAGTAAAATATTCAAAATTACTTTTCTAAGTTTAAGATAATACAAAACTAACAAGTACAATGGAAATTGCCAGCTGCATGTTGTGATATCACCCGGCCACCATCTTGGATCTGGGTGACCTCGACTTTGATCTACCTCACGCCCATGACCTTGGCGCCATGCATGTGATCTTGGATGAACTTTAACTCAAAAAAAAGCATAAAATTTCAAAAAATTCTTTTAAATGTTTTAAATGTGTAAAAAAAATCATAAATTTAGAAAATTTTTGGAGAAAAGCATTTAAAGACTTTCAGACAGGATGTCCAGGGTTCTATGGCGGGCGGAGCACACATCCTTACAGCATGAATACCAACAGACAATTAACCCCTACCAATATTTCTGTACCTTATAGGTGAAAAGTCGTAACTCTATTTTTAGTGTTATTTGGGTTTTGATATAATTTTAATGCTTGGAAGATGTATTTGTAGGCAAATAATTGCATCTCCCAACTCTTAGGACAGCCATTATAAGATACAAAACGGAGTTCGCATCTCCAATATAACTTTGAGGTATAGAATAGTAAGTCTCACTTACTACTGTTTACCTCAAATTTTGTATCAGCAGCTAGTTGCAACTCCCACATGCAACTGCATACCCCTGACTGGTAACAGCTGTTTCCATACGTGGCTTTCCGTTCTTATCGTCTCAACAACTACTATACGGTGTAGTGTGTTATTGTTATGATTCCTTCCATGTGCATGAAAGAGTTGTATTATATGTACGATGTATTCTAGAGGGAGGAATTTGTGTGAGCAGGCCCTAGAACAGTATAGAAACCAAAAATTCCCATGTAAGAATTTGTTTGATTTTTCTTAAGCTAAGGTGTTCATTATTTGCTATAATTTACATATAACTAAGTTGTGACAGACATGTAACGCGAAATCCAGCCTAGATATAATGCTGATTAATTAATAATCAGTATTATTGTATAGTTTCACATGTTCAAAGCAAAAGAAAGACAATGGTATTTTAGTGTTAATCCAACCTTAACCTACACACCATAACATTGGATGTACTCGTAGTTAGCAAACAATGTAGTATAACCTAAATATTCACCATTGTAGAAATTGCCAGTGTTGCTGGAATCTAACACAATTCTGTTATATGTGAAAAAGGGTTTAGATTGTTATGCATTTTAAATAAGTCCTTAACTCGATAAATCAAACAAATATACATCACTACCTATCTTTTTTTATAAAAGGATCACAAGATGGTATGGATAATTACTTCAGCGCATCTTCAGTAATATTACAGCAGCAAGAAGGTAGTGATATTGCAGAAACTGCCCTTACCACAGATATCTCAAACTTGTGTAATAATTCTACTGCTGATCCTGATTATGTCCCTGCTAGATATGATTCAAACAGTGATTCTACAGTCGTCTCTCGTTCGGTAAAGGTAATTAGGAAATATACTCACCCAGTTATCCCTTAAAAAGTGGAAAAGTACTATTAGAAAGATGAGATGTGTTTCAGGAAAGGAGTACGTTTCTAAATCAGGAAAATTTGTAAACGGAAGGCTGATTGGCCCTTCTTGTCACCATTGTAGAAAAAACCCAAAGCATAAAAATAAACCAAGAAATAAGAAAGGGTATTCATGACCAATTTTGGAATGGTAACAAATCATGGGATGTAAAGAAACAGTTCGCTGTAAGTCGTGTGAAAGAAACCCCTGTTGCACGACAGCGTCCATTTGACAATTTAAAAGCGACGCAGCGAAAGTTCTCTTTTTAATACACGTTCTTAGTAGGTAATGCAGTGATTCCAGTATGTAAGGCATTCTTCTTTGGAATGCTATCAATATCTGAAACTGTTGTAAGGAATGCACTGAAGAAAAATCTACTAATGGTTTGATGCGAGTCGACAGTAGGGGTAACAGACAACACCAAATAAAACACTTGAAGAAATTAAGTAAAGAGTTATAAGTTACATTCTAAGGTTTCCACATTATGCTAGTCACTACAGCAGGAAGAATATAAAGAGGTGTTATTTAGGCAGCCCTCTAAACATTGATAAAATGTATTCACTTTACAATGAAGATAGCAAACTGAAGAATATTTCCCTGACTTTGATAGCAAAGCCTTGGCTCTACTGACACATTTTGCATACAGAATTCAACCTTGGCTTCCATTTGCTGCAGACTGACACTTGTTATGCTTATGGCCATTATAAAGTTCAGCTTTCTGAGGCCACTTTGGGAGATGATGGGATGAACACTTTAGAAGAGACATTTCAAATGCACTTATCAAATGCCAATAATCGATACAACCTGAAACATGAAGATACAAAACAATCTAAATGTGAAAACAGCCACTCTGTTGTTTTAACAGTAGACCTCCAAAAATGTTGCTGCACCTCTCCTTACTAATGGACAGAGCTTTCATCTGTGGAAATTATGGACACTGAACTACACAGTCTATAATGCCACTAACTGTAAAACTGTCTGTATCGTGTGGATGAAACCAAAGGAGGACGAGAATGAAATGAGATGGCTTCTGGTATCCTGAAATGGGCGACCAATATTCTTCCTAATGACGATATCAATGAACTTATAATCTGGTCTGATAACTGTGGCTGATAAAACAGAAAATCTATGATGATTAGCTGTTACCTGTGGATACAGACAATTTTTCCATAAATAAAAACTATAAATCACAAGTTCCTTTTTACAGGGCATAATCACATGGAAGTTGATATCGTTCATTCCATTATAGAAATGGAATGAAAGAAACAACCTAATCTCTCATTCATCACCCCATGGGACTGGCAGCAGTTAGTCCGATTATGTTCCAAGACGACCAATATTAAAGTTATAATAATGGAGTTAGAGGATTCCAAGAACTTTTCGGATCTGTTTTAAGGGTCTTCTAATTGATTTGTATCGAGAAAGAAAGGTACGTCTGGTCAACATGTTCTACTTTCTTCCATGGTATGGTTGCAGCTTTGTGCAGAAAACTATTCCAAAATATTCTACAAGGAATCATTTAGATGTGAGAACCCCAAGGAAGTTGACCTTCTCAGATACTACCAAAGAAAATATGTGGAAATCTTCCCAGATAACCTTAAAAATCTTTGTTCTACTTTGAAGCCAATAAGTACTGCTACGTACAATTACATTTTAACAATGTTACAATGTATGCCATCGATGTTCATTCTTATTATAGAGACTTGCCACATGAGGACAATAATGCACAACATGTAGAGGACGATTAGTGTTTATTGCTGACACTGGGTTACCTTTCTCCATGAACCAGATGTTCTGGTTTCAATAATTAGGGCTCCAATGCACAAAGACTTGCATTAGGTGTGTTATTAAATAGTTTGTAATACGGGGATTATCTAATAACAAAAGTATAATGGAACTACAGAGTTCAGAAAAGTTACTGTAAATGCAGACACCAATCCCATAGAATGTGTAGGGGTAAACAGTTGTATGTCCAGTTTACTATCATTAACACATTATACGTATTTTATAATAATTGAAGAAGTATTATACTGTAAGTGCATAAACTAAGGATATTAGTAATATAATAAATCGATACATCAAAAAAATCACCAACTATATGCCAGTAATAATATCAGAAAGAGGTGCGCAGACAGTTTTTCTGCTCATCTGTATATTATAGAATATGTGAGTTACGACTCTTGACCTCTCTGGTTCAGATTTATTCATTGATTAAAACAGCTTACCCCTCCTCCTCCTCCATCCAATAGCTCGGCTGATTAGTTGGGTCTCCTACATCCCCACCACCCTCACCACACATATTTATTGGCTGATTACTCGCATTTCTTCGACTCCACTCCTCCCATCTCCCAAATTGTATTGGCCGTTTAGTTGGCAAGCCTCCACTCCCCTAATATTTTATTGGTTTGTTAGTTGGTAAAATTGGGCTATGGCCAATTATTTTACCATTTCTATTTATCGTCATCGCTCGGCCCCAACTCCTATTTGCTGCGACTTTATAAGACATAGCATGCTATGGAAGCACTTAGCTTTTATTCACAGCGATGTATGTGTGCTGCTCGAGTGGTTGGAAAATTCTCTCAGCAATCTTGGCGAATGGGAAGCTCAAGTTCCTGTCCGCACTGGATAGAAGCAAAGAATTACCGTATATGCCCAAATAATTTCTTCTCGTGTACACCCTACATGAAATTTCAGCAGTGCACAAATATTTGCCGGCATACATTCAACACGACGAAGATGTACTGGACTGCCTCCCATGCATGAAGTGCTTCGAAGGGTGGACCACCTCAGTACACGACACGCCGCATCGCGGGGGCTGGTGTCAGGCTCGTCGAGTTTCTGCAACCACCAAGCGTTTCACAACGGTGAACGCCGTCTCTACAAATTTCACGACCATCACCAGAGACATCGTGTGCGCCAACCTCGCCAGCGATGCCAGCCCACCATGCCCAAGAACTTTGTTTTTATGTGGAACGTGAAAATGTTTTTGTAACAACCAAGGTTTTCACTTGTTGGACTCGTTCACCATGAAGCAAATTTCCGTCTCGTTCAGTGACGAATATAAATAGATCCAAGTTTTCACCTCCTTTCCAATTGCAGCACCTAGACCGCACCACGCAACATACGTACCACATACAGACGTACGGAACACATGGAATAAGGTGGGACGCCGGAGATATTTTGTAAAACAAAATCCTCTTCGTATTAGAGGACGTCATCGTCGAAGAATACCCGGTATTAGTGAATGGAAAATGTCAAAAATCAGTGCTATGTGGCATGTGCTCCATCAGAGTGGACATTGTAGACATTCAGAAACCGTGTGCCTGCCCACCTTTTCGCCAACTCGTCAAAACGTATTCTTCCAGGCTTCAAGAGTGTGAGAAACCAAGAAATTTCTGTGCTCAATGTAATACAGAAGCTTTCGGATTCTGGTTTCATGATAACCCATGGTGCATTTAAAAACAAAATATTCTGGTGTTATGGTAACACAAAAGAGAGAAGCAATTTTGTGTCACAGTGAGGGTTAGAGACTCTAAGAAGCATATAGGACGTTTAAAAAAATGTATCGACAGTATTCCGCAAAAAGAATTCGCAAAAATCCCTGAAGAATATTGTATGTTTGTAAATAAATAAATTAGTTTTTGGAAACATATTTTATCTTGAGCTCTTTCCTCTTCAGGTAGGTATTTCTCTCAGAAAAATTAAAGAGTAAATATGTTTTAATCATACTTCAAAATTAATTTATATGCGTTTTTTTAATAGAAAGTGTGTAATCAGTCTTCAAAATATTTTTAGTCAGATGTTAAACGACTGCTGCTTTAAAAAGATTCATCGAAAAAAAAGACTGCTAGTGAAGTAAAAACATTCTTTTTTTTTCAGTCTTCAAAAAGATTGTTGTGAAAAAAGGTTAAAACTCCATGAGAAGCGAAAACAGTAGTTGACACTGGTGGAAAATTTTTTCTTTTTTTGAGGAAATAGAGCCTCGTGCATACAGAATCCTAATGCCTAGCAGCGGCTGCAACGGGACTTCCCCAATCCCCCCCTCCCAAAACACCAATTTTCGCGCGCACATACATACTGCCCCATCTCAGCACTAGCAGCCTGCTCACTTTGTGGACCACTAGTAGCCCAGTCATATTAGGGGTTTCACCTCGGAATGGAAGATAATAAGCTGTAAATTGGTATAAGCCTTTGTTTTGTCGTTCTTAATGTTGTCNCACCTCGGAATGGAAGATAATAAGCTGTAAATTGGTATAAGCCTTTGTTTTGTCGTTCTTAATGTTGTCTCAAAAATCACCAATGTTATCGTGTCCGCGTCTTAAGATATTGAAGGTCAAAGGTCATAAAAATCGGGTTTTCGCGAATATCTCGCTTTTTATTGCTTAAATAAGATTTGCACTTATTATAAAAGTTGTAGAATATAAAATTCTCTACAACTTCTGTTTGAACTTTTTTTTCATACGATCAACCGTTTCTGCGGTAGACCGCAAAGAGTGCGCCGCGCACAGTCATATATGGTCTAATGCAAGGTCAAGCGTGAGTTACGGTTATCAGTACGTTGGATAAAGTTAATTATTTACTAAAAAAGTATAATTATTAAACAATGCCCATTATTTATGTACTAATTATAAATTATTTATATTTAATTAAAATAAGTGACTTAATTATTTATATTTAACTATAGTATATTAATAATTCTGGAATGTATATTTTAGTTATATTTTAATTTAAAAAGCCAGTAAGGGAATATATTTTATACATATATTTATTTATCATTAAATATAGCTTATTATACATTTATTGAAATGTGAGTTCAAATATTAAAAGAATTTTTGTTGATTTTAATTATAATAAAATTGTAAATGGAAGCTAGTTATCTTCTTCTTCTTCGTCATCTTCTTCTTGTTGTCGCTCGAAAATGTTTAATTCATTGTCATCATCCTCATTATCGGTCATAGTCATCTCCAAACCTTCCAGAATTTCAGGATCGTATGCGCTTTCTTCATCGGGATTACTTGGATATAGTGAAGCGTTGAGGCAAGCTTGTCCATTGCATTGGCCACAAGCTAAAGAACATAGTAGCCCTGATTTTCTGCATCCACAGCGGGAACCACAACCGTTTTTGCAATTGCAAAATATTATATTTAGTATTTCGGCTGGTGCTGGAGGCAATAACGTTCTTATGGACTCCAGGATTTCATTTTTAAGCATCCAGCCCCATTCTTGAGGTTCTAAGTCCTTCCCTAACCACTTTTGAATCTGTTAGTAGACACGATTTATATGTTGATGAGCTGCTACACTTGTTGGTGGAAGTGTTGACAATTGTGCAGGTTTATTTAGTTTCGTTAATTTGATGAATTGCGTGTAGCGGAAATGATCAATGTTGTCCTCAGATTTTGGAGCATTATATAATGCCAACAAGATACGCAGTCCATTTTCAAATAATGTTTCTACGGGGGAGTTTTCTTGTTGGAATACTTCCACCAACTTATCCAATGCTCTAGTAACCGTTTTTAAGGTTCACCCTCTTCTGTGAGTCGTTTCGATGCAACAATAGCATTTTTACTAGTGTAAACTTTTCGACACTCGGAATGCACATTCACAGAACTTAAAGTATTTAAATAGTCTATATGTCCATCATTCCTTTCAATACTTGCAGTTTTTAAAGTTTGTAAACCACGTACGACATTCACAGAAACACCTTCTGAAAGTGACTTATCACATATAAAACACAAATCAGCCATAGCTCTTAAAACCGTACGTCCGTCGTTGCGAAGATACAATTTCAAACTAACGAATAATCTTGACAAAGAGAATTATTAATATACTATAGTTAAATATAAATAATTAAGTCACTTATTTTAATTAAATATAAATAATTTATAATTAGTACATAAATAATGGGCATTGTTTAATAATTATAATTTTTTAGTAAATAATTAACTTTATCCAACGTACTGATAACCGTAACTCACGCTTGACCTTGCATTAGACCATAAGTTCAAACAGAAGTTGTAGAGAATTTTATATTCTACAACTTTTATAATAAGTGCAAATCTTATTTAAGCAATAAAAAGCGAGATATTCGCGAAAACCCGATTTTTATGACCTTTGACCTTCAATATCTTAAGACGCGGACACGATAACATTGGTGACTTTTGAGACAACATTAAGAACGACAAAACAAAGGCTTATACCAATTTACAGCTTATTATCTTTCATTCCGAGGTTGACCCCTTTTTTTACCTAATGTGACTGGGCTATAGAGAGAAAACTAAAGAACGAGTTTACCACACAGATACGCACAGAAAAAAATTTAATGTTCTTGCAACATAAAAAAAATACTATTAAGGCATTTCTTTAAACTTTTATGTTGTAGTAAAATAAATAATGTTATTACAAAGTTAAATATGTTAATCATTTATAGAATCTTATATTACTATAATGCAAATGTGCTGTTGAAGTGATAATTATAATAAAGCCTCTAAGTAAAGTTGCCGCAACCAAATGTTTTTTTTCATTAATAATAACAGGAAGAACAAAATCTTTTGTGTTACTGCGACATTAAAGTAATGTCTAACAAACACAAGTTTACGACTACTGATATAAAATAGCAGAAACTAGTGAACAGCGATAACCTCGTAAAATTAAACCACTATATATAAATTATAAAGCATAGTATGAGAGCTAAATATAGTTTAGACTATCTCTCAAGCCTTGCAAAGCAGTTTACACGTGGCAAATATGCATATAGTTCTAAAGTATAAAGTATTTTCCACATAACGGAGGGGAACAGCTTTTTTTTGTTGTATAGTACTGAATATTCACATTATGAAACGCAGTCAGACAAGTTTAAATAGAGCAATGGGTAGGTTTCGTAAGGTGGCGAACGCGAGAGTACTCAAGGCTCGGGTTCGATTACTCTCCTAACCGTCACTTTTTCGTTGGCAACATTACTTTTTGTGTCAAAATAATTGTACTTGAATTATTTTACATCAGAATGTTTTTTAAAGAAAAGAAAATACAAGAAAATTTTAACACAAATGTTAACATATTTTAAATACAAATTTTTTCCCAACAAAATAAACCCCATCTTAATGTTGACAGTACAGAATAGAGGTAACATTATTTCAAAAGTACTTAATGTTGTATTTACATTAATAGCTCAACAGTATTTTACATTCAGAGCAGCATTAGTTTCTGACAGCTCACACATAACAAAAAACTACTGTTCTAGTAACATCAATACTGTTGGCACAACAACATACATTTTTCTGTAAGGCATTTATTTACATACGCCGTTTCAACACTTTCTCCACCAAATACACATCCGGAAATTTTGTAGGCAAAATATCTTCGGCGTAAAATCCACCGACGATGGGTACACCATGTAGGTCCCCCAGAGTTATATATACAGATTTATCCCAAAAGTAACAATTCATCTCCATGAAAACACTAATGTAATGTTTTTTTTCACATGTGTTTGAAGAGATGCTCTCTGTTGAAGAAAGAATAGCCATTGTTTCCTGGAAAATTGGTGGTGAAACATTCAAAGTGGTGCGCGAGCTGTACCATTGAAGATATGGAAAAGAGCAACAAACAAGGACTAATATCAGGAATCATGTGAACAAATTCAGACTAACTGGTAGTGTCCTAAATAAGAGACATACTGGACGACCATCAATATCTGACACCACAGTCGAGAGAATTCGTGAGGCCATTGAAAGGAGCCCACATGCTTCAGTTCTTCAGCTGAGCTGTGAGTTGAACATTCCATGAACCAGTGTTTGGCGTACTCTTCGTTTAACTCTGAGGAAGAAGGCGCATCACATCAGGTAATGCATCAACTGGAGGAGCCCGTATGACAATGTGTGGTGACCTTTTGGAGGCCATGGAAAATGAAAACATCTTATACAACCTCCTCTCTGGAGACGACGCCACATTTCACACATGTGGTTTAGTGAACCGCCACAACTGATGGTTTATCAAATCCCATGTATACGGGGTTTAAATTACAAGCCTGCATCAGTTGCGTCAAAGGATTATGGCAGCAGTCAACAGCATCACACCTGATCAACTGCAGAGAGCGTTCAGTGCTACGGCGGAACGGTGGTCACGTTATACTTTATTGATATATAAAGCCTCATATGTGCCCTTTTGATGTATTTATACGTTCCTTATATTTAAACATGTCTCCCATGGAAATTAATTCAGTAGAACCTCTATTACCCGAAACACCTTTAAGCAAAATACCGATTAACCTAAACGGCCTTACAGTATTATTAAAAAATATATACAATATAAAAATGTATAGTCTACTCATTTTGTGGGCAGCATATTTCACCAAATTCTCAATACAAAATTCAGTTGTGTATATGTAGTTAGTTGTTATACTGCTCATGTTCATTTCTCGTAAAATACTCTATTGACATAGGTAAATAAATGAACAATTTTAAATATAGTATCTGAAATGTTTGTGTTAATTGTTGTTTTCAACCTTTGAATTGAAAAACCTTATTCGTTTACTATCCGAAAATTTTGGTATCCGAAAGGTCTACCCACACCCCCCTCATGGTTAATTTTGTCAGACGTAGTACTTTACTTACTTTTGGGACAGCCTCTAGTAGTTTATAGGACAAGGTCTGGGGCTGTGGATTCGTGGATTCCAGCTTCGCCATCTTGGATGATATCAGTACTTAAATATAACCGAATCGAATACAGCTTCGTTATAGGGTGAAGGGGTGCCATTCTGAGGAAAACTCCTGCTCTTGCATTCAACCACCATTGCGGTCATTTGGGCATCCATTTTCCCTCGAAATTTCACTTTTTTCCCTTGAAATATACCGTTTTTCCCTCAAAATTTCCCTTTTCCCCCTAAAAATTTCCCTAAAAATTTCTCATTTCTCCCAATTTTTTTCAATGACTCCACAATGTGGGGGTATGACTCGTTTTTGGGCAATGAGGATTGAGGATTCATGAGGGGTTTTCTCACAGTCTACCCTTACCATACTTCACCCCATTGCATTCCAAGCTGGGGAGGGTTATCTCAGAGTCTTCCCAAATATGATACAAACTACACATGCCATTTAAGCCCTATGTGAACGTATAAGCATAGGTGGACGTAATTCCCGAACCATTTAAGATGTAGTCGTCAAATTCATATCATAGGCATCGACTAAGAAAAGGAAAATTAACAAATGATAATTTAAGCCCTATGCGAACTTATAAGCATAGTTTGCCGTAATTCCAAACCGTTTAAGATGTAGTCGCCAAATCCATATCATAGGCATCGACGCAGACAAGGAAAATTAACAAATAGCCATTTAAGCCATATGCGAACTTATAAGAATAGTTGGTCGTAAATCCCGAAGTGTTTAAGATGTAGTCGTCAAATTCATATCATAGACATCGATGCAGAAAAGTAAAATTTACAAATAGCCATTTAAGTCATATGCGAACTTATAAGCATAGTTGCGCATAATTCCCGAACCATTTAAGATGTACTCTTCAAATTCGTAACATTGGCATCGCCGCCAACAAATGGAAAATGAACACATGGTCATTTAAGCCCTATAGTTTATCATAATTCCCAAACCATTTAAGACACAACCACCAAATAAATAACATATACAAGAGGGTGTTCTCCGAGTCTTCCATGATGTACCGACTAGCCCCTACATCAAACTCCTGCAGGTGGTATTTTCCAAGTATTCCCAATTCCCTGCCACATCACCCTACTGGCCCCTACATCATACTCTTGAAGGGGGTTCTCCGGGTCTTCCCAAATCCCTACCTTGTCACCCGACTTGTCCTTACATCAGGGTTTATCTCAGAAACTTCCCAAATACGATTACCATTTAATTCATTCCTACTAGATCATATACTTCATTCTCTCGCATTTAAAGAGAGAGGTTGTCTCAGACATCACACGCTAGCATTCCAAGCTGGGAGGATTATCTCAGAGTCTTCCCCAGTCGCTGTGATACGAGACATAACATAAAGTACGTCACCATGCCACTTGGTGTAACATAAAGAAAGTTGAGGAATACTTCTACGATGCACGAATCCTAAAATAAACGATGCTGCCATACATTTCGACGAAGCGCGTGTGGCATAACATAAAGCACACCATCATACACTTCAATGACGCGGGCATATTAATATAAAGGGTGGCACCGAATATTTCAACGACACATACACCCTAACATAAAGAGTGACACCGAACACTGTGACGAAACGCACGTGACATAGCATAAATAACGCTACCATACACTTCAAAAACACATGCATTTTAATATAAAAGGGTGGACCCGAACAGTTCAATGATGCACGCCACCTAACATAAAGGGCGACGCAGAACACTGCAACGAAGCGCGCACAGCATAACATAAACGCCACTACCGTAAGTTTCAACGGCGCGGCTATTTCAACATAAAGAGTGGCGCCGAACACTTCAACGATTCACGATACCTAACATAAAGGAAGAGGCCGAACACCGCGACAAAGAGTATGTTACACCAAAGGGGAAGGCTCTGCCTGGTATCTCCCATGAAATACGTTCTAGATTTGATATACTCTCACAGCATCAGTACGCAAAATTCATGTACGCACTTACATACACACATACAGCAGTCCCATCAACACATGCAAACAAAGATTATCCAAGTAAGTTACACCACAGGAGAAGCTCTGCGCGACTCCTGCCCATATGATATACCATATGATATACGCTTACAGCGACAGTAAGCTAAATTCATGTACACACTTACAGACACACACGTACAGCAGACCCATCAACACATGCAAACAAAGATTGGCCGAGTAAGTTACACCAAAGGGGAAAAAATACATATTCATTACTAGATATGGTTCCTAGTTTCGATACACAGCACACCCTCGACAATGGGTATATTATCACAGTATAATTTAAGCACTATAAGCATAGGTGCTTGTAATATCCGAGCTGTTTAACATACAGATGGCAAATTCGTTATAGATATATGTGTATATATATCGTTCTTGACAACACAAATCATCATGGAGTTATTTATGTCCTATATGTATAAAAATGAACACAGATTCATTTACTCCCTACAAGCATAGGTACACATAAGTTCCATATCATGTAAGATACGTTCGGCAACTTCATAACATCGCTCCCATCATCACGAAAGGGTTAAGTTTCCCAAATTAGATTAACATTTAAGTCCTTCCTATGAAATAAACATCATGCTCTTGCAGGCCAAGCCAGAAGAGTTATTTCAGGGTCTTCCCAAACATATACGCATGCATTATATCAGGGTCTTCCCAACCATACACAATGATAAAGCATGAAAGGCAATGCACACTACTATGAAAACAATGGCAGGAACTATCACATCACTACTGTAACATAGAATTTCCATATGCCTACAATGTGAAGAGACATATAAAGCATAAATGCAAGCTACCACCATAATAAAGAGAAACACCTCCCACCATAAAGTGGCCTAACAGGTTATGTGAGGCTCTTGCAGGTCTAATATAAAGAGTGATGCCACAAACAACGATAAAGAAGCCTAAAATTTCTCGAAAGCATCTCGCCACTAACAAACCTGACAAAAAGGTCACCGCCATTGCATCTGTATGAATATAAGTATGTATACAGTGTCATTCTAAAATCATAGGACAAACATTGAGAGGTGGTAGAGCTCACTAAAACAAACAATTATTGTATAGGAATATGTGGGTGGCAGTGATGCATTGAGGCACAAACCCAAAAATAACACATGAAATGCAAAACAGTGTTTATTTAAAACGTCGCCCCTAAATTCCCATTTTACAGCAATGTTTATAATAATTGCTTAAAATTGCTACCACCCACAGTAATGCAAGATTGGTAGCATCGGTGGAGTGATGCTGATGCTGATGCAGCAGGTCACTGGCACACCGTTTGGCTGCCCTCAACTATAGCCACCATTGTCAGCCAATCATGCCATATGCAGAGGTCGCCTAGCATGTGTGACTGTTGGTGACTGCATTTACAGCAACTGTTTTAACATTTTCTGTACGGAATCACTCGTTACGTATGCTGCTAATGAACCTTTTATGTTTCCGTTAATGTGTTATGTTGTTGTGTTTGTGCCTCAACGTGTCACTTCCGCACATATATTCCTATACAATAATTGTTTTTTTTTAGTGAGTTCTACCACCCCTCAATGTTTGTCCCATGATTTTAGAATCATGTTGTATATTGAAATAGGATAGGATGACCGACTCAGTGGCTATTCAGACTTCGAAGAGTGAACAGAGCTGTTTTTTTTTTCTATGATGGGAAACAATCAATAATGTTATTTGTGTTGCTACTGTGAGAAGACTTTTTCTAAAAGTCGCAATGCTCGTCGACACGAGACTGGCTGCCAAAAAAATATGAAATGTATTATATTATCATGTGAAACATTCAAATCATATTTTTGAAGACTCGATAGCTTAAAAAGGCACAGCACAACAGGCAAAAATTTCCTTCCTACACAGGTTAATCAGTATTTACTGAGAATAAACGAAATTTTTGATGGGAAGATATCCGAGAAAGGAAAATTCGAACCATCAACATCATTAAAGGCAATGTACCCTACTAAGAAAACAATGATTGGAACAGTCACATCTCCTAGATATCCATGCCACTACTGTAACAGTGCATGGTTAAGCATGAAACACAGCCGTTAAGCCGTGGTCTTATTTGTTAACGGGGCACTCTTAGCCATTCGGCCATTCCGCACCCCGGCCTCCCAGTAGGCGGGGAAGAGGGATCACGCCTTCTCAACGCAGACATGACCAGCGCTCACCAAAATTGATCAAACCCGTAGATCCGACCTTTCATCAGGCCGCACCGAGCGTAGTCCCGATCTGATTTACCAGATCGCACCGAGCATGTCCTACCACAAGGCCTAAGATCCTAGCACTCAGTGTACCAAGTGTGTGGTCTGGCCGGAGCACTACCCACGCCCCTGATGTCATTTCGGGAACGCCCCCGGAACATGCCCTGTTCACGTCCGGCTCTTCAACAAGAGGGGGAATCTCTCCGTGCCTTCTCCAGCATGCGGAGTCAACCACTGCCAGTACGAGTCCAACCTCGGCTGATCCGTACACCAGAGAGTACCTCTGGATGGGCCAAACAGATCATCCCGTGCTACCTCTTAATTTCCATGGCACTTATGGGTTTTCCAATGCCTGACTGCCAACGCCAGGCCCATGGGCAGGGAAACGTGGAGTTCCTCTGAACAGGTGGGTACCGCCATCGTCCGGTCCGGATTTATTCCCATGTTGTCGTCACCGAAAGCCGTACTCGCAATACCGCCCATAAGACCGGCCCCGCTGACATCAGACACGCGTCCTTACCATCCTAGAATTTCTTCACAGGGAAATTCCTGTCTTGGGCCCCAATGGCCTGAATGCCAAGAGGTCCAACATCCCACCAAGTGGTCGGGCCTTGGTACTATCTATCGGCCCAAGCCATCACGGCAGATACCCCTATACAGCCGCTAGGAAGCTGATTCCCATAGGGCACGACTATCGATGTCATATATGGCAAGGTATGTTCTTTCGTATAGACAGTTTAAACATACATATGAAAAAAAGCAAATGCCTTGTTTCTCTACACGATAAGCAACAGAGTGCATTGTCAAAGTTACAAACTTGTGACGATCAGGTTTATGCTGTACGAAGCATTGATACACCTACATCCAACTTCTGACCTTTATGTGAACAATGAACACAATCCTTCACCAACATGTAGGAAACATTGCAGTAAATACTGTAAAATCTTCAGTAAAAGTAGCAACGCGCGTCGATATGAGAAATATAAAACGGTGTGTAGCGGTGGAGAGACGTTAGCTGAATATATGTTTACAGAACACATAAAAAAAGCTTAAATCCCACTGATGAAATAAGAAAATATGTACATATATATGTAAATTTGATGGAATCGTCTTAGTTGTTATTCGAATTTCGAAGAGTAAACATCGTCTCGAGCGAAGATGGAAAATACGTCAGAAAAATATTTGTGCTGTTTGTGTTGTAAGCATTTACTATGAAGAGTACGCGCTATCAAGTCCGCGAGAAGATGTGAACAACAAACATATGCTGCTATCATGTAAGGTGATGAACGAAGTTGCTACAACTATCCAGAACATGGAGAATGCAAGTGTGACCTCCAAGTCTGCTGATAACGATGTGAAATATGTACCGGTTGGACATTATATATAACTTCTCAGCTGTAGTTGAAAACAAATTTTACTTCAGCCTCTTGCCTTTTTCCCTCTAATCCACTACAGAGAAAATTACAACCTAACTTCGTATTCGACCTACAGAATGAGGGTATAAATTAGAGTAACCGCCAGGGTTGAGGTGATTTAAATAACCTGATTTTAAGTAGTCATTTAAATCGCGATTAAAATCAAGATTTTTTTTTTAATCGTTCATTTAAATGAATACCTTTTTTAATGCAACAAAATCGACCAAAACGTGTCAAGGGACATCCCCGACATTAACTACGGCGCACACATACATGCAATGCTATGTTTATCTACACAGTTCGGGTATACCCCGAAATGTAAACTCACGACTTAATGTGTTTTCGCTCGGTCATTCGTGATTGATTAGTGAAAGCGTGAATACAACAAAATGGCTGGGAGAAAAAAAATGCTGTATGGGTTTATTTTGATGAAAAAAAGTCTGCTTGCGGAAAGTTTAATAAAGCTGCGTGTAAAATTTGTAATAAGGAGTTAATGGGTTTAGTAGCGCGAATAAAAAAACATTACAAAATATGTGTGACAGAAAAGCATCGCAATCAGAACATCGACTCAGACGACGTCGGCGGCAGTGCGCCGCGAGCGCGGTTAACTTACTATATTTTTTATTAACAGTACTATGATTTTTGTTTGTCATACAATTTTATAACTTATGCAGTAATGTGGTGTGATTTATTTTATATCTTACAATATCCGTCAGGATATCACGCCGTTTTCTTTGGTGGGGACGGATACCGCACATTCGTATGAGATCAGGCCTTGTTCTTGGTAGAAACTTACCAGGACATTTATTTACAAGACATATTATTATAGAGATGTTTGTTTTAGGAGTAAACGAAAATGCTTGTGCTTCGGTGTCTTCTGCATCTGCTAGTTCCTTACCTAAAGCAAATCAGAGCGCTGGTTTAGGCCGAAAAAAACTAGATGACTACGTTGTAAAAACAGACGCCACGCAGAAACATCTTTTGGATTTGCAAGTAGTGAAGTTGTTTTATGCAACTAATACCTCATTTCTGCACGCGGAGCACGAAGAGTTCAAGAAATTGATGAGTATGTTACAGCCAGGTTACGTTCCTCCAAATCGATTTGATATTGGTGGCAAGCTGCTCGATGAAATTTTCAAGGACGAACAAAACAAAAGTAGATGAGATTTAGAGAATAAAACTGTAACCTTGTCAATTGATGGGTGGTCTATCATACGAAACGACCCTATCTTTTGCACATGTGTCTTAACGAATGATGGTAAAACTGTCCTGGTTGATACCATTGATACAACAGAACACAGTCACACTGCCGACTACTTAGAAACTGTGGCAAATGAAAGTATACAAAAAGCAAAAAAACGTTTTAACCGTAAAGTTAGAAGTTTTTTATCGGATAATGCAGCTAACATGGCAAAAATGCGTAAGCAGCTTCAAACAAACACTGCTGACGATAATGGCGTGGAAGTTAATGTACCTATAGTTACCTACGGATGTTCTGCGCATATTCTTAACATATTGGCTAAAGATTTAGAAATTACGGATGCTACACCACATGTTCTGAAAGTTATGAAGCACTTCAGAAACAATCATTTCACGAATGCTAAATATTTACTCACCAAGGCGAATAGTTTAGTAATGCCACAAGAAGTAAGATGGAACACAATGTGTGATTCACTAAAGAGCTATGTTAAAAACTGGCCGATTTTGATGCAAATAGCAGATGAAAATAAAGAGGAAATTAGCTATGGCATTAGAAACCTCATACAAAATATGAGTATTAAAAGAAATGCATAAGGTCTAATTGCACTACTAGAGCCAATAGCCAAAGCTCTGGATTCAGGGCGATAAGTGTACCATTACAGATAGTGTACTTATTTGGAAGGAATTAATTGACCAACTAGAGGAGGAACTACATATGATTCAAATGAAGATTGTCATGAAACGTTATCGCCAAGCGATGACACCGGCTCACTATCTAGCTTACATGGTGAATCCAAAACTGCCCCAAGAAAAGTTGTCAAGCTACGAAAGTGATGCAGCCCTACAATTTTTGCGAAAAAGCTATGGAGAAACAGGAACCAATTTTCATGATTATTCGTTTGAATGCAAAAGTTCAGCCTTTCACTGGAGTATTAGTTGATGAACAAGTCATACAGAAAACCGCCCCTACTGATTGGTGGTTAGCAATCCACAACTTCAAAAAATGTATAACTGAAGTAGAATTACAGATAATAAAGCAACTGCTAAGTGCTGTTGCATCTTCTGCTGGGGTGGAAAGAATATTTTGAACGTTTAATTTTGTGCATACCAAAATAAGAAATAGGTTAGGCACCGAGAAGGCAGCCAAATTAGTTTTCCATTTAAATAACCTGAATGGGAAAAAATAATTATGTAACCAGCCAAACGAAATTTGTCAAATTTAAGTCGTTGATTTTCTTAATTTTTCATTGTTGATTTTTGTTTGAATGTTATTAATATTGATAATTTTAGAAGAACCGAAGTGTTGATTCTTATTTATTTTATAAATTTAAATATAATTAAAATAAACAAAGATATTTTTTTAAAAATAATAACTGACTTCCAAATGAAAAAAGTGGGGAATATGTAAATAAATCAAAAAATCTGATTTAAATCAAATAAATCCGATTTAAATTAAATCAATCCGATTATTTGGATTTTTTTTTAATCATGATTTTTATCAACCGTGGTAACTGCAGAAATTCACATAGTTGCTAAGCTATTATGTACAACACTACTGTGTGAAGGTAGTAGAGTATGCAGAAGGGAGGAGTCTGCAGAAAACAGAAGTCCGCAGAGGGGAGAGTCCGCAGAGTGGAGGAGTCCGCAGAAAAGAGACGTATGCAGAAAAGAAGAGTCCGCAGAGGGGAGAGTCCGCAGAGGGGAGCAGTCCGCAGAGTGGAGGAGTCCGCAGAAAAGAGACGTATGCAGAAAAGAAGAGTCCGCAGAGGGGAGGAGTCTGAACTGCATAGTAGTGCACATGTTTAAGTTGTCATTTACTTGAATATGATGAAAAGTGTGGAGAACATGCAATCGAAATTGCTCTGTTTGCCTACATGCAAAATTTCACCAAGTGTTCAACAATTACATGGAAAACAATGCAGTTTCTGCGACAAGACATTCAGTAAAATTTGCAATGCACTGCGACATGAACAGAGTGAGTTTCAAAAGAAACCAGCCTCCAGAATACTATCATGTAATGTGTGCGATGCGACATTTGGTAGAAGTGACAATCTAAAGAGCCATACTGCTATATGTAAAGGTAACACACCTTTACTTGGCACAAGACAGCAAGCATTGAACTTGTTGACGCAAGGCAATACAATGGATGACTCCCATACTGTTTCGTCGTGTAAACTATTGATTATACCATCGCCCATAACATTATCCGGACATGCATCAAGTTCCAAAACATTCTGTGAAGAAGGAAATGTGCCTGTTGCAGACATGTATTATGAAGAGCGCAAACCATACAGATCCTTCAACGATGTGAACAAACATGTATTTCTAAGGCGTAAGATGATAAACGAAGATGTTACAACTATCCAGTACGAAAGGGTGACCTTCAAGTCCGAGGGCGATGATGATGATGATGATGATGCGAAATATACATATTCTACTGACGATGATGAAGTAGCCGCATCTGCAAAGCAAAAGGATAAACACGATGATGAAGAAGATGGATACGTGAAGTTGAGACAGAATAAACGAAGATTCGAACCAAGCACTCTGCCTCTGAGGTATCTCACAAACTACCCATAACAAAAGAACATAGATGCAGAGATATATTGTGAACCTTTTGCGAAAAGAGTCGAGAAGTCGAGCTACTTATTTTCTGAAGCCCCCAACGACCTGGTTGATAGACTACATGTGATGGTAGCATTACATATATATATAAATAAATATATATATATGTGTGTGTGTGTGTGTGTGTATATATATATATATATATATATATATATATATATATATATACATAACTTTGTGTGTTTTATTTGGTTTTAATTGAAGAAAAAAAATTGTACATTTTTTTGCGACAAAATATTATTACTTTGTGTTTTAATTGAAAAAAATTATATATATATATATATATATATATATATATATATATATTACTCATGACTCTGCGTGTATTCTTTTTCTGTTGGTGAAGATAAGGTGTCAAACACACTGGACCGAAGAATGTACAGGTCACATACATATGAGCATGCTGGAAGAATGTGGTACCACATACGTTCTACCCTGCGCTGCTAAAGAATGTTGTGTCTTCAATTGAAACTTTGTATATGAGAAGCTTGCGCCAACATGAGTGTTGAAGCAGACATCGGCAGCATGGCGGTAGAGGGCGAAATAATATATCATAGCAAGTGTAAATGTAGCAAGATAATGTACGACATTTATGTATGTATACGACTATTATTGTTCAAGAACCACTGACGCTTTGTCGTCGTAGAGTATGGCCGCTATATAAGCTGTGTCTACCCTGCCAGTCGACACCAGTGTGCTCAAAATGAACATACCATTTAGTCCAGAGACAGTATATAGCAGTGTTACTCCTGGTAACAACTGTATAACCTATGTCTGTGATGACGAGACCACTGATGAGCCAAGAATGTACAGCGAACAGTGTGACGGTATTGCGCATTAGCTGCTTCCCCACAACCCAATGTCGTACGAGCGATGTCAGTAGATGGTCGAATGTAATATTCTGGGGAGGTGTATTGTTAACTATACGCGCACAGACACTCCCCTGCCCAGTGGTCCAGACGAAGTTATAACTAACTATTTATTGCAAGATGCGATAAGAGTTTACCTTCCTCAAGAGCCTTTGGTACTGGCTGAACCTACCAACTTTGCTGCTGCTGCTGCGATTGAAATTACTAAGGAGGAGGACAAGCTGCCTGCTGTGAAACATAAGAAGCCTGCCACTGTCAAATGTAAGAAACCTGCCGCTGTCAAATGTAAGAAGCATGCCGCCACCATGTCCATGAAGACGCCTCATCGAATACGTTGCCGGTCACAACATGTCTGAGTTGCGGAAATGCATCGCTTCAGCATGTGCGTAAATTAACAGTTGCCGATAGAAAGACATTACTGCTGCAACTATTCAGTACTCTGCTTGCAAAAGTATAGTAACAAAAATGTGTTAGTTGTCTATGTTTATAGTTAATTGCTATCTTGATGTAATGCTCAGAATATATTATGTATTACTTGTTAATGCCTATCTTGATGTGTAATGTATGTTTTACTTGTGAGATTATCGACGTACATATGTGAATATTACTTGTTAATGCCTATCTTGATGTACTGAGAGTATGCTACAAAAAATGTATAATATATACAGTAATATATATGTAAGTCATGAAATTCACAGTGTTCTTATTTCTGTTGGATAACAATCACACCCATCCAAAACTAAATGTGCTAGTATATTAAAAGCACACCAATAAACAGTACACTACTGCAATGATATATCTTTTTAAAGGCATTCCATGATGGAGGATGTTACAAGTACTCTTTAGTTGATAATGTGTACATAGGGTAAAAATAGTACACTGCTGCTTGTAAAAATACTAACTATCATACCAGTATAAACAGCTCTCTGTGTGTGCCAGTGCGCATTATCAGGGGATGGTTCTCAAGAATAACTGTAAAGACATTAGCCTTGGAGGGTATAATAATAGGCTGGCAAAGAGTAGGAGACTTTTCTCCTACGGTTGTTATTTTCGCATTCGATGGAGCTTGTTATGTTTGCATTAAATTGCGCTTGTTATTGCAAATGTAAAACTACCTCTATTGTTTGGGAATGTGTATAAATACCTCCTCCTATATTCCTAAACAGTTAATCGTGCATGGACTGCGCAGGCTATGATTTAGCCAAATTATGCAGTCAGTGTTCTGAAAATTGAAAAAAAAATGTTAATATTAGTTTTTAAAATTTTTTTTAATAACCCAAAAAATCGTAAGAAATTAGCGGCCGAAAATGGGAGCAAGCTGCCGTCTTCAGCTACGACGATGACGTTTGCCATCGTTGAAGCTGCAACTAATTATAATAACAACTAAGGCGATTCCATCAATTTCACACACATACATATATATATGCATATCTTATTATTTCATCAGTGGTATTTAAGTTTTATTTTTATCCATTCTATAAACATATATTCAGTTAATGTCACTCCACAGCTACACACCGTTTTACATATCTCATGTTGTCATGCGTTGCTACTTTTAGTAAAGATCTTACCGCATTTGCGACAATGTTTCCTACATGTTGGTGAAGGATTGTGTTCATTATTCACGTGAAGGTCAGAAGATGGTGATGTAGGCATATCAATACTTTGTACAGCTAACATCTGAATGTCACAATTTTGTAACGTTGACAATGCACTGTGTTACATAGCATATAAACAAGATCCTTGCACTTTTTCATATATATGTTTAAACTGTCTATACGAGTGAACATACGTTGGCATATATGACATCGATAGCCTGTGCGATGAGGATTCAGCTTGCATTTATGCTTTATATGTCTCTTTGCATTGTAGGCATATGGAAATGCTATGTTACAGTAATTATGTGATTGTTTCCACCATTGTTTTCATAGTATTGTGCATTGCCTTCAATGCTTTATCATTGTGTATGGTTGGGAAGACTCTAAGATAACCCATGTGCATATGTTTGGGAAGACCCTGAGATAACTCTCCCGGCTTAGCCTGCAAGAGCGTGATGTATATCTCATAGGAAGGACTTAAATTTTAATCTAATTTGGGAAAACCTAACCCTTTGGTGGTGAGGGAGTGATGTTATGAAGCTGCCGAACGTATCATACACGATACAGAACTTATGTGTATCTATACTTTTAGGGAGTAAATGAATCTGTCATCAAATTTTATACTTCTAGCACATAAATAACTCCACGATGATTTGTGTTGTCAGGAACGATATATATATACACATATATCTATAACGTACTTGCCATCTCTATGTTAAACAGTTCGGAATTTATGAGCACCTATGCTTATAGGGCTTAAATGATACTGTGATAATTTACCCATTGTCGAGGGTGTGCTGTGTATCGAAACTTAGAACAATATCTAGTAATGAATATGTATTTTTTCCCCTTTGGTGTAACTTACTCGGCCAATCTTTGTTTGCATGTGTTGATGGGTCTGTTGTATGTGTGTGTATGTAAATGTGTACATAAATTTTGCGTACTGATGCTATGAGCATATAAAATAATTAAAACATTTTTTTGGGAGAAGCTGCGCTGAGCCTTCCCCTTTGGTGTAACATACTCTTTGTCGCAGTGTTCGGCATCAACCTTTATGTAAGGTATCGTGAATCGTTGAAGTGTTCGGCGCCACCCTTTATGTTAAAATACCAGCACTGTTGAAGTGTACTGTAGTGGACTTTATGTTATGCCGCGTGCGCTTCGTTGCAGTGTTCTGCATCGCCCATTATGAAAGGTAGAGTGCAATGTTGAATTGTTCGGCACCGCCCTTTTATATTGAAATGCAGGGGTTGTTGAAGTGTACGGTAGTGCCCTTAATGTTATGTCATGCGCGCTTCGTCACAGTGTTTTGTGTCACCCTTTATTTTAGGGTGCGTGCATCGTTGAAGTATTCATTGCCACCCTTTACATAATAAAACGCCCATGCTGTTGATGTGTTAGGTAGCGCCCTTTATGTTACGCCTCGCGCGCCTCGTCACAGTGTTCGACTTCGCCCTTTATGTTAGGGTGCATGAGTCGTTGAAGTGTTTGGCGTCACCCTTTATATTAAAATGCATGCATTGTTGTAGTGTACCGTAATGTGATTTATTTTATGCAGTATGCACTTCATCGAAGTGTTTGGCATCACCCTTTATGTTACCATGCATGTGTCCTTGAAGTGTTCGGCAACGTTCTTTATGTTACACCAAGTGCCATGACGACATCCTTTATGTTATGCCTCGCGTCATGGCGACTGGGAAGACTCGAGATAATCCTCCTGGCTTGGAATGCCAGTGTGTGATGTCTGAGAACACCTCTCGCTTGAAATGTGAGAGCATGAAGTGTATGATCTAGTATGAATGAACTAAATGGTAATCGTATTTGGGAAGACACTGAGATAATCCATCATGTAGGGACCAGTCGGGTGACATGGTAGAGATTTGGGAAGACCTGGTGAACCTTCCTGCAAGAGTATGATGTAGAGGCCAGTCGGGTGATGTGGCAGGGATTTGGGAAGACTCTGAGAACACCCTCTGCAAGAGTGTGGTGTAGGGGCCAGTCGGGACATCAGAAGAGACTCGGTGAACACCTTCTTGCCTATGTTATGTATTTGCTTGTTGTAACTTGAATGGTTCAGGAATTATGATCAACTATACTTATAAGTTCGCAGAGGGCTTAAATGACCATTCGTTTATTTTCCTTGTCTATGTCGATGCCTATGATGTGAATTTGACGACTACATCTTAAACGGTTCGGGAATTACGTCCAACTATGCTTATAAGTTCGCATAGCACTTAAATTACTATTTATTAATTTTGCTTGTCTGCATCGATGCCAATGTTATGAATTTGACGAGTACATCTTATATGGTTCGGGAATTATGGCCAACTATGCTTATAAGTTCGCATAGAGCTTAAATGACCATTTGTTAATTTTCCTTGTCTGCATCGATGCCAATGTTATGAATTTGACAACTACATCATAAATGGTTCGGGAATTACGGACAACTATGCTTATAAGTTCGCATAGCGCTTAAATTACAATTTGTTAATTTTCCCTGTCTGCATCGATGGCTATGATATGAATTTGACTACTACATCTTAAAAGGTTCTGGAATTACATCCAACTATGCTTATAAGTTCGCATAGGGCTTAAATGACCATTCATTAATTTTCCTTGTCTGTGTCGATTCCTATGATGTGAATTTGACGACTACATTTTAAACGGTTCGGGAATTACGTCCAACAATGCTTATAAGTTCGCATTGGACTTAAATTGCTATTTGTTAATTTTTCTTGTCTGCATCGATGCCAATATTATGAATTTTACGAGTACATCATAAGCGGTTCGGGAATTTCGTCCAAGAAAGCCTCGCGTAGCTAATCAGTAAAAAAAAAATGTTAATTAAAAAATTTTTTTTAATATATATTTTTCAAAATTTCTGAGAGCCTCACGTAGCCAAATCAGATAAGAGGACATTTTGAGAGCCTCGCATAGAGACGAAAGCCTTGCGTACCACCGCGCATCTAGCGCGTGGTGACATCATCGATGTCCGGTAGGAGATTCATGCTGGCTCCCCGCTCCCTGCCAGGCGCCAGGTGTCCCAGAACCGCTGTTCTATAGCTACTTTGTAAATTTTCAAAATTTCTTGATTTCTATGACAACACCCTACATGCCAGAAGAATCGACAAAAATGTCGGAAACTTTCTGAGTGCCGGGATGCCATTCACAGTTATCTACTCTGATGAACCAATGTCTTAGAAAGTTAATGTTTAGAAATTACAAGACAATGTTTCACTTATAGAAATTCGGTGTTCTGTTGGTCGCTATCGTAAAATCTAGACTCGATGGAATGAATCTTTGACTCGGTCTTGCAAAATTATTCCCAGTCGTCCAAAGCATTCCAAATAGCAACATCAAAATATTTTTCAGATATATTTTTCATTTCGGAATAAAAACTATGATTGAATACACGCTGTTATGATGTCTTTTTTTTTTTTTTTTAGTTAATTTCAACTTGGTTACACAAGACATCCACCAATGCATGCAAAAAAAGCACAATCATTTAAAACCGATTTAAAAAATACTCGACACTGTATAAATACGATGGCACCTCTAGCTACGGCAAATCATTTGCTTTCGAGCTATCTATTGATAAGCTCAAGTATCAGATATGCATAAAATGTGTTTTGTAGCTTATGGGGTTTCTACAACAGCAACGATCTTGTACTGAAGGAAATGGCAGTCGCCTACATCAACAGCGAGGCTGAAACGCGGCTGTTTAGAGCTCCGCATCAGTGAGCCATGTTGGAGTGGAAGAGCAAAAGAACAAATGATTGGCGGACAAAACATTTCCATGTATTAGAGTGGTAAGATGGAGTAATTCCCTAGAACGGATGGTTCCGAATGTTATGTAGATACAACGAATACCTCGAAGTCGTGGACTTGCAACAAACATATGGATGCCCATCATTTAAGAGGCTGATGTTTTTATATCGAGATGTAGAAGAACATTTTTTTGGAGAAACTGAATGAATTACACTTGTGCACCAAGAAATTCAAGATTGCTGCACCATTAGCACCTCTATCACTGAAATGGATGGCGAAAATAAATCATATTGTATAAAAAAAGTTGAATATATATTTAATCAATGTATTTTTTTTTTCTGTAAATAAAATATATAATTTCCAAAATTTTCATTTATTTCAGATGTAGTAACTGGTTACATACATTTCATATACCTATCAAAACAACACCATATATTACATTTGTTTTTAAAATTATCACAGTAGGCCAGCATCAATCCCAAAACTGTAAAGATAATGCTTAGCCCTATCAAGTAAGCTATCTGCATTCTCCTATCCCTTCATGGCATACTCTGTCGCCTTTGGTCAACATCTAATTTCGAATAAACAGAATTTTAATTTATTATAAAATTTGAAATGTTCTTGTGATGAGCATCAAGAAAACAGCCTACATTTTGTACTTTGTCACATCTAATCAAAGCGCCTCGAAGTTAAATTGTATTTTTTTTTTGTCTATATAACCCTTTATCACTCATAGCAGAGATGCAAAAGTTATCCTGAGATTTTTTTACGAGTGGGATTGGTTGCGAAAAACTTCACCAAAATGCCTTGTAATCACANACTTTTCCTACTCTCTCTCTCTCTCTCCTGTTGAACAATTTTTGTCACTTGGAATAGCTAATTGGAATTGTTATTTATAGCAATTCGAAGGGAGTAACGATTCGTTTCTCCCTCTCCTTATGTGGTCAAAAGATTCACAATTTATCTTGGGGGGTCTATAATTGAAGGAGAAAAAACATGGCATGTGTTGACACACACTATGTCAGTTGGCATGGCTATTTTTTTAGCCATAAGGAGGGGGTAACGATGAGTTACTCCCTCTCCTTACATAGTCAAAAGATTAGCAAAGTATGTTAGGTTTATAATGGAAGGGTAATATAATACTTGGAATGTGTTGACATAAATATTGGCAGGAGGAGGCTGGTGGGAGGCATCAGGGAAGTGGTGAAGTATACAATGGGCAGCAGGTGGGTGGAAGGGACACAGAGCAGGAAAGGGTAGTAGGAAATTGACAAGAGGTGGTTTTCCTAGTCAGCTCGATCGTAAATGGGGTGGAGTTGAGGGAAATCAGTAAAGGAAATACAAATAAAGCAGCATTTGATGGTGCAAATATCAAGGATTTGGAGGAAATAGTTAATAGTATGAGAGGTAGCAGGGTGGCAAAGATGGTTTTAATTCATATTGGGGGAAATGACCTGGCTCGGAAGGAGGTGGGTCAATAGGTAGAGAGGGACCTCAGGGGGTTACTAAGTAAAGTACAGGAGAAGTTCCCAGGAGCTAGGGCAGTAGTTAGTGGCATGTTGGTTAGAAAGGGAATAACTTACAGGAAGGCAGTGGCAGTGAGTGAGGACTATGAGAAAGTATGTAGGGATTTGGGGTCTACATCTACTGAGAGTAAAAAATGGATAGGCTGGGAAAGTTTAGGAAGGGACCGGGTACACCTGACAGAGCAGGGAAAGAGGATCATAGGGGATCTGCTAGGTAGGGAAGCAGCTGGCTTTATGAAGAGGGTCAGGGCTGAGCAGCGAGTGTTTTAATAGCAACAAGAGAGGGACAAGGTAACAGAAGTAGAGCGAAATGGAGAGGTAAGTACTGATGAGATCACAGGTTTGGAGAGAGGGGGTAAGCAAAGTAGGAAGGTAATGCAGCATGTTAGCATAAAGTTAACGGTGGTGAACTGTATGAGTGTGTACAGCAAGCTGGAGGGCTTCTGGGGTAAGGTTGAAGGATATGGGGCAGATATAGTAGTAGCTGTGGAGACTTGGCTGAATGAGGAAGTGCTTGACATTGAATATAGGCAGGATAAGTTCGCCATCTTCAGAAGAGACAGGGATGGGAGAGGAGGAGGAATAATGGTGTATGTAAGGGAGGGACTTAAGGGTCAGTAGAATGGAATAGTGAAGATGTTGAGGTGATGGAAATTAAATTAAGTAGGGGTAGTAGTAGGAGGATTACTTTGCTGGCAGCATATAGGCCGCTAGTACTGGGATAGCAGGCAATTGAGACGATCAAGGAGAGGGTTGATAGACTAAAGGACAGGCAGTTGGTTGTTGTAGCAGGGGATCTGAATATGGCAGGTCTGAGATGGTTAGAGGGTGCAGAAGGGATGGGCAGCATGATGCAGAGAATGGCAGCACAGTTAGTAAACAGAGGCTTGGTCCAAGTTGTAGAAACACCTACAAGGTGGAATGAAGAGGGTGTTGGGTCAGTGCTGGATGTGGGTTTGGTCAGACCTGGTAATGCTGTAGTTGGTGCAACAGTATTGGATGGCATAAGCGATCATGATATTCCTGTTGTGGAAATTGGGCTTGGCATGCTGAGGGAAGAGCAAACAGCAGATAGGTTGGTGTGCCCTTATGGGAAGGAGACAAGGAGGGTGCAGAAATCTTCCTGGAGGATAGGTCTCAAAAGTGGTCTATGAAGGAAAGTGTGGAAGGATTTTTTGAAGAATTTAGAAAAATAATAGAGTTTATGTTGGAGAAAATTGTGCCAAAGAAAAGATTATGGTCTGGGGGAGATCCACAATATTATGGATAGGAGATTCAAAAAATGAAGAGGAAGTGTAGAAAATTTCATGCCAAGTGGAGAAAGGAAACGATGACAAGAGCTATGGAATTTGTGAAACAAATGGGAAGGGAGTTTGAATAAAAGATCAAACAAGTGAACAATATATTTTTAAGGAAGATGGTGGAAGAAGGAAAGGGAAATGGGTATTTGTTTAGGTATGTTAAGAAGTTAAGGGGTGGAGAGGAAGGGATCCCTCTGCTGAAAGGTAGGGATGGCAGGACTGCATCAAATGACCAAGAAAAATCGGAGATGCTGCAATGCCAGTACTTGTCAGTGTTTGAGGCAGAGGAGGATTGGAATAGGGAGGCTAATAGGGATTGGGGGTTGTTTAGTAAGTTTAAGATGAGGAAATGGGAGAAAGCCATGGTAATCAGGGGGTTGAAGACCAGTGAGGCAGTGGGACCAGACAGGATAGGGAATGCAGCACTCAAGTTTGTTGGGTGAGAGTTAGTGAAATATTTGCAGGTGTTGTTTAGTAAGTCCTTAGGAGAGGGTAAGTTGCCACAAGGTTGGAAGGATGAGTTGGTGGTCCCAATAAACTAGTAGGGGGAGGATAGGGAGAGGCCTGGCAGCTACAGACTGGTGAGTCTCACATCGAGTACGGAAAAGGTCTTTGGAGAGGCTGGTGGTTCAGGATGTGGTGAATGTTATGAACAAGATGAATTAGTTGGAGGAGTCACAGCATGGTTTCAAAAAAGGATGCTCATGTGAGATGCAGCTGGCTGGGTTGTTAGAGGATCTGGTACAGGCAGTTTATGAGTGGAAGCATGTGTATGTCTGCTTCATAGACTTTGAGAAGGCATTTGATATGGTGTCCCATGGGACTTTGATGAAGAAAGTGGATGAGTGAATAGTGGAATGGATTGGGGACATCCTCAGGGGGCGAAGACAGAGGGTGTAAGTGGGGGAGGCAATATCGCAGGAATGAAAGGTTATGTCAGGGGTTCCACAGGGAAGCATGCTGGACACTCTGTTGTTTACCATAATGATAAATTACATGGGTTTGGGGAATAGTGGACAAAAACATTGTTTGCAGATGGTTGCATATTGTATTCAGTGGTGGGATGGGGTGAAAACTTGCAGGCCGACATTGAAAGGATATGGTTGTAGACCATGGTGACTAAAATGAAAATAAATGTAAAAAAAATAAGGTAGTGAGGTTTACAACTAAGAAGGTGATAATAAGGAACATGTATAGATGGGAGGTGCCAGAGATAAAAGAAGCAGCAGAATATAAGTATCTAGGGTTTGTATTACAGGGAGAGTTCAGATGAAAAAAAAAAACAGGTATATGGAGTGGTGGCAAAGGAAAGAAGGGCTCTGTGTATTTTGGGAAAGGTGCTGAAGGGAGTCAGCAGTGAGGTGAAGGAAAAGGCATGTGGCACAATGGTACAGCAAATGTTAGAATATGCGGCAGCAGTATGGGACCTGTGCATGAAGGTGAAGGTGCGAGAGCTAGAGAAGGTGCAAAGAATGGTGGCAAGATGAGTGAAGGGTAGATGGAGCACACAGGGGCAGGATGGTAAGGATGAAGGGAACCATAGGCCATCAGTGATGATGAAAGAAATGGGGTGGAGCATGTTGAAGGACAGGAGGAAAGTTGAAAGGCTGGTCAAGATGTACGTACTGGTTGAATTTAGAGGGAGGGTGGTGGAGTTAATGCTGCCAGCTAAATAAGGGGGTGTTCAGAGGGAGAGGAAACAACAGTGAGAATCTTCAGATGGTGTAGAGAAGAATGGAGCACGGTAGTGACGTTGACCACTCCTGCATGGTCTGGCACGGCCTCTCTGTCATCACGTCATCGGCCCACAGTCGCTGCACTGGTGCAACCTGCGGAACACACACATCGTGCATCCCGATGTGTGTTTGCATAGTTCTCTTGGGAATGGGTCATGATCCGATACTAAGTGATCCAACCGAGTGCCTGTGGTGTCCTTATATATATATATATATGTGTGTGTGTGTGTGTCATTATGATAGGAATCAAGTGTTAGAATGTGTATTAAATATAATTATAATTTATTGTCCATGGGAAAATGTTCGTGAAATTCGCCCTTAGGGGATTGCGAAGTAATAGCAAAATAAATTCATGCCATGTGCATATTTAATGAGGTGTGAGTAGCAGGGCTAGGGTATTTGAAGTGTTCTATACAATTTTCTGAGTGCTATTGTGAATCTCATCAAGTCAATTAGTGATGTGGTAAATAATTAGTCTTTCTTTCAACCTTACTGTTCTGGTCATAGAGTGTCCCAAAACTTGACAGACCTATAATTCCCACATGCTCTGCAAGGCACCACATATTCTGGTTTTGCATTTAAATTAGTGCTTAAAAAAGAACTCTGAAATCTCCTCAAGCTAAGGGATGTCCATCCCGAATGTTGAAGGGTCTTTCTGTCTGTATGTTTTACATTTTTATGTAATGAGGTTAGTAAACTAAGATACCTCGCAGGATGGCGCGAGCTCTCGGAGAGGACGTGGTTCACCTGCACTACCCCGGCAGTCTGATTCCACGGGTCTTAGGTTCTGCACGTGCATCGCATCGTGGGGGACTGTCATACTTTGTTCTGAACACTGAACTTCAATAGGTTAACACAATTTACTGGAGCTTTTATTTAGTTTACCAACAGTCTTCCCCGTATTCACAGCACCCCTCCCTCAGCTCAATTTACCGACCCCAGAGGTTTAATTACTATTGTAAGTTATTTTGCTATTCTTGACCTTTTTGTGCAGTAATGGCCACTGGTAGGCCTTGTGAGTCAGGTTCGCTTTAATTTAATTTGCATTGTATACATGTAACTGTGTATACTTTTCGGCAATACAATTTACTTGAGTTAACCGAAACTGGTGAGTTCTCATTTATTGTTGTATTTCGGTCCCTGGCCCTATCCAGGATGTCATCGATGCCTGAAGGAGGCATCCTTACTTTTTATAAGGTAAAAGGTAATACTAGGGTGTGCTGGAGAGCCTGAATATCCTGGCTATATATTACATTTTCCTGTAAAGTTGTACCGTGTGTCAGGGGATACAGCCACGTGGTCATTCGGCCCACGATCCTGAGAACTGTGACTTCGTACTCACTCAGTGAACTGGCACCCATTCTATTCTAAATAGGAATATTGTGTAATAATCTGACTTTTCTGATCATAGTCGCTGAACGATATCAGCATTACTATCCCCGACCACTCAGATATACTTAGTAGGCAGAATATGTTGCGGGAGGAATTTGTCTCAGTGAGGGGGATTGCAAGGTTCAGGAAGGGCATAAAGGAGGAGTTTGGTCGGGTAGAGAAGAGGTGAAAGAGCTCGCCACCGGGTGGTAGCCTAATTGCAGGTATTAGTTATTAAATTATAGGGCCACTTAAACTTAAGTGTCCTTTTGCCGGGGGATAGTTTATTCCTTTTTTCTGAAACCAGCCTCCTGTCAACTATCTTTGGTCATGTCACTCACCACTTTTCTGAGTCTATAGATACACATGTCATGTCTTTGTGTTGAATTAAATATATTAGGTAAAATGTTGTGAATACTAAAATTATTAATTTTGCTTTCCTTTTTCTTATCAACTAAGTGCAAGAATTAGCAAATATGTAAAATACTTACTTTGCTAATAATTTTACAATTTTACTTGCCCTTGCATGAATAAAGTTATCGGGCCCATGGCAATGTTAGTAGTACATACTGTGGAAGAATACATAATGTTTGAACAAATAGATCTTATGCAGAGTTTTAAAAAGTGCTCACTTTAAGTTACTGACCTAGGCTGCTGGCTGGAAAATTGGATGTGGCTCAAGGGGTCGAAACTCTTTAGGGATTTCGCGGGCAACTAAATTATATGTTAGAATGACTTCGCCAACAGTTGAAAAATGAAAATAAGGCTCATTGTTAAAGAATGCTGTGTATTTTATAAACAACATAACTTTATTTTTAAATGTACTAAGTCACAACTAAATTAAGTTTAATTATTATTATCGTTCATACAATAAATTATTTTGATGAAGGCATGCACTGTCAGTTCCAGGGGGTAGAGTTGTTTTGTTCCGTTGTTACTATCGTTGCTGGAGGATTTGTTGTTTGCAATCCATTTGCAGGAATTGAGCTTTATTGAATTTTGAAATGCTTATTTTCCAAGAATAAATGGTACAACATTTTTTATTATAAGTGACAATGCCTTTTTTAAGGAAAGAGAAATGTGTAACAAGAATTTTAATAAACGATTCATATATTTTGTAGTTAACATTGTAGCCACCATTTGTCTTATCTACCATTAATTGTTAATCACATATTTAGTTCCGTGTTTCCATTCTTAAACACAGCATTTAATTATAACGTTTTTAACAATGGTTATTAGCAAAATGCAAAACGTATTTCTGAAAACTGAAATAATTATGTTTAAGAGTTGTAATATTGGCATTAAATTATACCTAATAGCCCAAACATAGACGAAAATAAGGGTCTACCAAAATAGCATTGAGCTTCGTCTCTTTATCTTCCTTGCTTTGTGATGTGGCTATAGTGCTGCGCTCTAATAAATTCGAAAACGTGAATATATGTGATTCACAAATATTAAAACGTATAATAATAAAAGTAAAAGTGTAAAAATAATTGCTTCGTAAAAAGTTTGTGTTATGTGAAATGTCGCGAATTTCAGGCGAAATCTGCTCTACATACGTTTTTTTCAACTCCGCCAGTGTACTTGCGCAAAGTGGAAACGTTGTTTAAGTTGCAATAAACTACACCGGTTGCTTGGTTGAAAGAAACAAGCGTTGCTCTCGTCCGAACTGGTAGCCCAAAATCTGTTTGCATAAAATTTTTAATTTAAATTATCTCGTACGGAAAGTGCAAATGCCGTGTAACTGTTTCGTCCGGATTCTTCTTATGCCCTTCCGGCAACTCTTTGTAGTCTTTGGTAGTGTTCCTGAAATAATTTGTTAAAAAAAGAATTAAGGGTTGCGTGCCCAGGCAGGCTGAGATAGTCGGGGTTAGTACGCACGTGAACATGAATTTACAAAGGAGGTACTAAAACAAAATAGTGAACTAAGGAAGGCTAGAAGCGAAGTTTAGTACAGTATGTCTGGTGACGTTCAACAAAGAAAGCGTAAAGACAAACGTCGGAAGAAAGGTTAGATATTGTTTTATAATTTACAATACCTTCCAAGCGTCGTGAGTCGACGTTCTGAAGTTATCGGAGTTGTACAGACCGCGATTTGTTTAGTGACAGAACAGTAGTAATAATTAATACCTGCCATGTACAATAGATTTCTCTTTTAAGTTTCGTAGCTGTCGTCGGTGACGGTTGGAATTTCTGGGCCGGGCGTCGTTCTTTGGGTGGGAGACATCAGGAATATTCGGGAGTTTTCATGCCTGTCGTCTTTAAGATTTTTCGATTTTAAGTACCTATTTGTCGACGTATTGTTCGTTTAGTTGTCTGCCGTGAGCGATTCGTTGTGTTGTGTACCATTATAAAGAAAATTAGAATCCTCTGTTGCATACTGTTTTAGTTGCAATGACGTTAGGCATGCCAAGAAATGATTTATGAAGTCGCCAAACGGGTCCGAAGAAGTGAATAGTAGTATTTTCGGATATCTTACTTTGTATACTACAGTTGCTTAGAATGAGTTTTGAAGAAAAAAAGTTTGAATAAAAGCTGGTAGTACGTGAATACATTCAATTTAACATTTCCGATAAAACATGCTCCCCTAAGAGGTGTAAAACTCTAAAAGAGCAGCACACTCCAAAGACTATAAGGTCATAATTTGAGACTTAGGATCCACACCAAACAGGACCACTTGTACCAATCTAAGGCAGTGGATGAAACCATTTTTACACTTGAAATCTGCAAAGAAAGCTTTCGTTTTAGGGAAGTACCACACTTAACCTGCTTTTGTGAAAGATGCAAGTCCTTGATAACAGACAGGAAATTGTGCAGACAGTAGTGTTTCCTACATAAAAGATGTGGAAGATGAATATGCCTACGTGCAATGCCAAACATCTGCATTACACTATTTGTTATTTAATGAAAAATGAAACCCTGAAAAGCAGCATTGGTAATTATTAAGTTTAGGGGCTTTTCTGTAAAAAAGATTTAAAAATCCTGGAAAATGGTATATTTCCACTCTACTAATGATGCAGAACACGAATATACTAGGGGCATTAACGTCAAGACTAATTTCTTAATATGTGCCCACCTAACCTAACAGAACTTAACCCCACGATGGGTGAATCACTATTTTACATTTTTAAACAAACCTAGGATTGTAGAAACAGTCATTTTGCAATTTTGTTAAATTTTTTAAAATATGTTTTACTTATTTTAAAGCTATGCCCCTAGTATATTTGTGTTCTACGTGATTAGTCGAGTGGAAATATATCATAATTTTTAATTTCTTTTATTTTATTCAGAAAAGCCCCTTAACTTAATAATTACCGAAGCATCTTTTCATTCATTCATTCCTTGGATCTCCTATGAAATATGGACCAAGCCAATTTACAATACAAATATATACAATAGTATGACGTAGAAAAACCATAGGACAATCAGTTACTCAAATATGTATTGCACAATACTAATTATACCAACAATACTAATTTCAGCTATAAATTTAAACATGTTACTCCTTGTTACATATTACAGTACCTAAGGCCGTGCTACATTGGCCGTAAGAATTAAGAAAATTGAACACATACCTATGGGGCTTGCTACTACACAACATGCCAACATATGGACACCTGCTCGCAGTAAACGCATAAGGAGGATTGAAAATTTTATATTTTCTTACGCGGAGTTCTATGCCGACCAATTACAAGAAGGCAGTTCAAACAACGGAAGTAATTTCAAAACTAACTCGTGTCAGGAAAGTGTGTATTATGGACTTGGTATTACATTTCAGACTTCCTATTATTTAAAAAAATAATAAATGTGCACACGATCAACAGTTTATGGATACAATTTTGAATTTGAAATTAATTTTGATAACTTTATTTGATGCAGTTGATTCAAAGCAAAAAATAAAGACCACAGTATTTTCAGGGTTTACAACAGTTTCCACCAAAAATAATACATTAAATTTTTTTTGGCGAGAAATTAGGTTAACCGCTAATACTGCTTCTCAACATTTTTCACAAAAAAAAATAGTTTTTCGTCATAACAAGAATATTTTTACTGAGACAGGTTGGCTAAAACATGGTTCATAAATCTCTGCGATCTCTGAACTATGTTTTTTCCTGGTCGCTTCTGATTGGTTGTATTATACTTTTGTTACTGTGAATGTAGCATGCAATTTTTCAAAATTGCATGGTAACGTTACTGTCATTTTCTTACGGGAACGTTACTGTGAATGTAGCACAGCCTTTACAAAAAAATTCAACATTGTAATAATTGTCAAGCAGGAATTCAGTTCAGTCTATTTGTGACATAATGTTGTACCATCCTTAATTTTTTTAAGATACAGTGGTAGGTTATTGGAAATTCTTTACCCATTAATTTGTACAAATTTTGTGCCGTCCTGTTTTCTATAAAGTTAAGATGGACATTGTCTTTACTTGTATCGCCAGAATGCACCTGTGTGGTTGACTAAAGTTTTGTTTGTGTACACACACACAAATACACAAGGAGTAGAAGTAGTGCCTAAAATCCTTAAATAATTTTTTATGATAAGTGCCCAGAATGTTATTCCCCATTTTATTAATGAATGTACATAAGCACAAATGGCAACCTTCAGGCAAATTTAGGCTACATCTTTCAGACAGAATACAAAGCATATAGCATCCAATACTAATTTTTTTTAAGTCCTCAATATGATAAAGCTGAACTTGCTTTCTACTATGACTCCTAGCACAAACTCAAAAACATGTAACTTAAGTTAAATGACATGGAAATATTATTTTTAAAAATGTTTACAACTCATTACCCAAAATGGAAATGGAATGTTTAAAATGCTGATACAGGTACGCGACAGAATGGGGAGCTTAAGTTATAATACACATACACGCACACACACACCCCCCCCCTCCCTACTTCATCCTGTAGTAAAATTGAAAGAAATTTTGGAAAATTGTATGTATCAACAGTATACGTACATGTAAATTTTACACAATTACAGCATATTAAAATATTTCAGATTGTAACAATTCAACATTAATATAAAAGTTACATGTAAACTATCCTTTATAATTATTACAAAAATATACTTTTATTTTTTCCTTGAGTTACGTAAATATTTACCTTCGTTTTATCAGACTGATAATGCTGAATAATAATTGCATAAGTGCATTTTTTAATTCATATTATAGGTGCAGAGTACAGGGGGGTGGTTACCCCTCCATTTTTCAGCCAGGGGAGGCATTGCTCTCCCTGGTTTGATAGATTATGGTAGATAACTACTTCAGTTTGTAATGAGTAAGTTAGTTATAACTTATGTGATACTACTTGCCTCATTCTCTTTAAAATATATTTTATTTGCATTGACAATTTGCAAAAGGAAGTATGTTTATTTAAACACTGTACAGGAATTAGAAAAAAAAATGTTTTATTGTTATTTTAGGTGACAGCTAAATTTTCCTTTCAATAAACATGTAAGTTGACTAAAAAAGAATGGCGAACAAGGTATATTCACATCTAGAGCCACTTATGCTCTTTGTGTTGTTTGGCAAGTGTATAGTAGCGTGTTAGTTACATATTGCTTACATCTTCTCACTAACAGTCTAGAACGATAATGAAATATTAGCCAGCCACATAAGTGAGTAGTTCTCTACAAAATATTAATTTTTAACATTGGATTTGCGGCTTTTAGTGCGAGGACATGCAATGACTGCGAAACACATGGAGCTTCTGCAGTTTAAGGAGCTCGTGCAAGAGCATGTTGGTCTATCTTTTTATCCAGTGACATCATAGAGCAGCTTATGTTAGCTCTAACTACAGCTGTGACACTAGCAGTTCTTTACAGAATTCGGAGAAACATTTGAATTTAACGTAGAAGAAACAAAGACTTTGTGAGCTAAACTGAAGGCTAAAGACAGTGAGTTACAGCAGGTAAAGGATGACCAGATTATTGCGAAGGATGTTTTGGAGCAATACCAACGTCACACCACCCTTAAGATTTTTTATGTTGCTGAAGAGTTACAAGAAAACTCTGATGCGCCTGCGTTGGACATTATCCACAACAAGCTTAACCTATCTGACATATCTATCAGGGACATTGATCGCAGCCATTGTTTGGGTCCCATGAATAGGAACAGCAACAGACCAAGACCTATAATTCTAATGTTTGTGTTATACTGACAAAGGAATGAAGTTTTCATGGCCAAGCGGTGTTTAGCTAAGTCTGGTGTGATAATCTGAGAATACCACACTGCTAAGAGGATTAAAGTACTTAAGTTTGCTGTTACAAAATATGGTCTGAAAAAAGGATGGACTATCAATGGCCGCATCATAATCAAAACTGACACAAGAAAAATCAGTGTCTTGTGCATGGAAGAGCTACAGCAGTCCTAGGAACAGACCTCTGCACATTTACCCTCTTAAGTACATTCAGGGTCATTTCATGAGAAATCATCCAAAGATGGTTGCTGCATCCTTTTCAAATAAAATTCGCAAAAATATATGTTGTTTCTACTTTCAGACAGGTGATAAAAAAAAACAGTAAAAAAATTTTTGATGTGAATAGTTTACTGGTGGGAGGGGTCAGAAGGGCAGGAGTAGCCAAAAATACTAGGCTGCAAGGGTTTATGTTTTCTTACATATCTCAGCTCCTATGACAGTTTTTAGATAAATTCAAAAACAGGTTCACTAAGAATCAAATGAACTTCATTTTGATATGTTATTTTAAGAAAACCAAGTGAACATTAGGTATGTTAACAAAAGTAAAAAATAAGCGCTAATGTGTTGATTTTATCAATATTCATACAAATTTTTTTTTTTTTTTTACCATTTAAAACCAAACAACTTAGCTTATAATTTTTTTTATGTTTATTTTAACACATTTGAAAATGGTTTGCTTCCCAAAAATTCCAAAAAGTATTCTCTTTTTGAAAAAACAATTTTTGAAAATACTTTAATTTTAGGTTTCTGTAAAAGCAAAAGAGGTTTCAAAAATATTTTGAAATTGTGTATACTGATAGTGCTACATAGTTATAACATCCTCCCTTAATTACAAAATGATTATATACTTTTTTTAGGAGAAATTAAATTTTGCGGTAATTATTAAGTTTAGGGGCTTTACTGTAAAAGAAATTCTTGGAAAATGGTATATTTCCACTCTACTAATGATGCATAACACAAATATACGAGGGGCATTAATGTACGACTAATTTCTTAATATGTGCCTACCTAACCTAAAAGAACCTAACCCCACGATGGATGAATCATTATTTTACATTTTTAAATTAACCTAGGATTGTAGGGTTTTAAACTAACATAGGATTTTAGGGTTTTACACTAATGTAGGATTTTAAGGTTTTAAACTATTTTAAACTAATGTAGGATTTTAGGGTTTTACACTAACCTATGATTATAGGGTTTTACACTAACCTAGGTTTTTTTGGGTTTTACACTAAACTACAAATTTAGGATTGTATGGATTCAAAGGAACCGTAAAACACACCAAAAGAATATCAATTTACTCACCTGATATAATTCCTCTCTCAACGGCCAATTCAACCTTAACTCACTCGACGAAACACTGTGTTCCACAAATCCGCCACATACGCGAATATAACGAACTGTATCACTAGTTTTCGGCCGAATATAACGCAATGAAACACTCGTTTACAGTCAAATATAACGCACAGAAGCACTCATTATTGCTTTCTCCGTTTTTAAGTCCGTCAGAACTAGACCCGGCTACTACGCAATGGCAACCAATTTTTTTTTAGTTGACCGTTAAAATGCCCGTAATGACATCCGTGGCCGCTAGGTAGCGTGGAATCAGCAATGCGCGGCCATTAATAATGGCGGTAGACGTTAATAGACACAAACAAACCGGGCAAACTGCTCGTACATTAAAAAAAAATGTTTATATGTTCTACTTATTTTAACATTACGCCCTCTTGAATGTGAACAAGGTAAGCTGGGCAAAACCCAATAATGCCACTTTTGTTGGTCTAGGACATTTCGTTCAGAAACGTCGACTTAAACACACCGGCCAAACGGCTCACATAACGGAAATTTGTTACATTTGTTTAAATATGTTGTACTTATTTTAAAGCTACGCCCCTAGTATATTCGTGTTCTACGTGATTAGTAGAGTAGAAATATATCATAATTTTGAATTTTTTTTGTATTTTTCAGAAAAGCCCCTAATCTTAATAATTACCAGCTTCTAGATTTTAGTCTTGGTTTTACTGGATTCAAATCAAATTTTCTTTTAGATAAATTGCTTTGTGGGTCTTATGACCTAAAATCCAATATTTGCTACTATGCATATTAGGCTGTGTTCCGATCCCTGCACGGATGCGACCAGCTGCATTTCCGCCAGTTGTTCCATTACTCCATGCTTTTAATGGTGGGCTGGGGAACGGAACAACTTCCATGCTCCATTTTTGGCACTTAGTATTGTTTACAAGCAAGGATGTGATTAGTATTGTTTTTTTTTATTCCCAGGATGCTTCATACACATTCTCACTAAAGATAAACATGCCGCAAATAATAATATAAGAATTTCTCTGCAGTAACTGCATCCACTTTTAGGGTGAAATGAATCCAGATTACTACCAACTTCACACATTCCATCCTTAGTTGCAGATGCTATTAAATAATCTCCAAATCCACACGCATGTTTTTGGCAAAATTTTCCGCCAATGTGACGTCAGTACATAAAGCATTTGTACTCCAGACCTTGTGCAGTTGATGCGTGAGATTGGCCGGAAGTAGAATGACGTAGAAGGTGCACAGATGTGAGAAGGGATCAGAACTACTCCGCTGCGCATATTTAGCAGTATGAAGGTAACGGAATATGGCCCTACGCTAGCATTTTAGGCTTTGGAAGTAAGTATACATCATCTTCATTTTATCTGCTGTCCCAATAATCATTTCATTGCCACAGTTAACTGATATTTAAGTACAAAGTATATTACCTACAGGTGTTTTGAATTGATTTCATGTGGTGAGCACTCATATGCATTCTGAAAACACACTACACAACAGGCTAAATACTGACAATAAATTTACACTATCTGTCAAATAGTTTACGCATTAGCTTTTTCGGTAAATATCCAGTTAAGCGGTTTTTCTGTAAAAAAAAACCCGAAAAGTGGTATATTTCCACTCTACTAATTACACAGAACGCTAATATACTAGGGTCATTAACGTATTACTAATTTTGTAATATGTGCCCACCTAACGTAACAGAACCTAACCCCACAATGAGTGAATCACTATTTTACATTTTTAAACTAACCTAGGATTGTAGGGTTTTTAAACTAACCTAGGATTGTAGGGTTTTAAACTACCTAGGATTATAGGGTTTTAATATAACCTAGGATTGTAGGGTGTTAATCTAACTTAGGATTGTAGGGTTTTAAACTAACCTTGGATTTTAGGGTTTTAAACTAACCTACGAATTTAGTCTAATCTAGGATGTTAGGGATTTATAGGAACCGTAAAACACACCGGAAGAATATGAATTAACTCACCTAGGTAGGCGGTGGGTACAATTCCTCTGTCCTCGGCCAATTCAACTGTTGTACTTCTTACCTCACTCGACTAAACAATTAACACCCTCCACATAGGCGAATATTAGGCACAGAAGCAGTCGTTCATGGGCAAATATTATGCACAGAAGCACTGTTTCTTGCACTATCAGTTTTTAAATCGGTCGGATTTGGACGTCACAACTCCCGGTCACAACAACACAACCAAACTATCTTCCATCTGAACGGCAACTGAAATTCCAATGCCGATTACGTCAAAAAATGTACGGTGACGTCAACGACCTACAGCCAATAAGATGACGGCACAATGCTGAAAATCACCTAAAATTATGGCATCCGAGGTAAACAAAGTGGCAGGCTGCTCGTACTTTTAACTATTTTATCATTACGTCCTCCTAAATGTGAACAAAGTAAGCTGTGCAGAACCCTGTAATGCTACTTTTGTCGGTCTAGAATGTTTTGTTCAGAAAAACCGCTAAACTGGATAATTACCGCTTTTTCTATAAATAACATTGTTATTTCACTATTCATTTTGTTTGTTATGTCCTCCTCTTGTTTACTGAGTCGTGAGTTCCAAAGGTGTTAAGACCCTGAGGATGTTGGCATGAGGAACCAAAAAAAAATCTGATGCATGCAGTTTGAATGAAGTTTCTGGGCTGTTTGGGTGGTAAAACTGAATGTAGTATTCTTTTCCTTCTATTTTAGTTAAAACTCCAAGCCACCATGCATTATCATAAATGCATTCCACACTGTCACACATTTTAATTTCTATGTCCTGAAAAGGAGTTTTGTGTGAAACTGAAAATTCCCATATAGTTGATCCAGATACTAGGTAAGTACGAATTGCTGAAATTCTCATGGGGATTACCAGTGTTTTTGTCTTGTATGAGGAATCAGAACAGCACCACTGTACGTCTCTGCTAAGTCAGCCTCTGTATTTTCTATTGCGTTACTGTCAGCATGCAGAAATGTGATTCCTAGAATGTGACTAGTGCAGTTAAATCAATCATCTGTTGAACAGTTTGGATATTATTCTGTAGGCTTGCTTTGGCCACTAGTCTTTTGACAGTGCCACCTACGCCACCAAATGGCCCCTTTCCATGTGAAGTGGCAAAAAAATGCCACTCAGCATCCAGGCCAAAATCTTTTCTGTGATTACATAAATTTATGAAGTTTTTATGATTTTTATACTGTCCAGCAGCCCTATCAGAAAAATAATCTTTTTGACAGCTGGAACCAGTTCTGTAATCTTTGAAATAAGTTTCTTCTGAAAAGTATAGACAGCTAAAGTGTCATGATTCAGACAGTCCGGTATAATCCAAAAGTTTCTTGATTTAATGTTTACATCTTCCTTGTAGTAAATTACAAAAGGGTGAAGAGTGGCTTGTTTATTCACACAGTGATAACTCTATCTCGTCCTGCACAATGAATGTGAAATTCTCTGAAAAGTCTCCAATAACTACACATTCATCTGACAACAGATTGTCTTAAAAATACTGCCTGCTTTTTTGCTATGTAGTTGTGTATTTTTAATTCTTTCAATTGTTCAACAAAATTTCGAATGAATTCATTAATAGGTTGAACCATGCTTACAAGCTCACATTTATCACTATTCACCCACTGTTTGTATCTTACTTCTTCTTCTAAGCTATAATGACTACCTAAAAAATTCTTTACATAATCTACACTTCTGCAGTCCTCGCATTGTCCAAGAATGCATGCCTCACTATCACATGCCAATAATTCTAAAAGTGTGACTGCTCAATTTTTATACTCTCTATCATAAGTTTCACATTTTGATGAATCTTGCATACGCACACTGAATGAGTTCTATTGATCCTGCTAATATGCACCACTTGTGACGAAGTTCGGAAAATTTTGAGAAACCAATTTTAATTGTTGTGTGAATTCTTTTAAATTGTTCGTAAAATTCTTTAAGATTGCACACCACCAGTCTTTTATGTTTTTTTTTTGGGGCCATCAGCACATCAAACAGAAATGTAGTCAGTCCTTCATGCCAGGACGCTGTCTGCTATACTCGTTATTTTCATAAAACTGAATTACCGTACTTATAACATCTTGTGACAGTTTTCTATTAATTTCATGCTGAACTTCGGTAAAACACCTTGCTCTCATGTTAAGGTTCTTGCCTTTCTTTTTAAGTATTTTGTTGTTTGGAATTTTTGACTGATTTTGGGTCGAGACCAAGATGAAGACTTAATATTTTAATTTTTTCACTGTAACTAACACAGGTTTTAAATTTTACTTCGAGCTGGTCAATAAGTTTCAAATAGTCATCACAAAGCACAGAAGGCAGTGCGCAATCCTTTTCTGATGAGAGATCAATAGGTGCAATTTGAAAAGTATCTTAGTTTCTTTTTAAGAGTATTTGAAAAAATTTGTTAATTTCTTTTCTAATGCAGGTTTCCTTTTTCCAGAGCTGAGTTTCTGAATTTTAGCCAATGATAATCCCAGAGCTGAACAAGCACTATTTATATTACGCAGGTCTTCATTAGGGGGAATAAATGTTTCATGTTTTGATGCATATTTTGTTGGTGTTGAATGTATGTTTCTGTTTTCGGTGGAGTTTTCTGTAGGATTACACATTTGCAGTATTTTGATCTTGCAGTTAACACAGTGCCAGGTATCAGCTGTTGATCTGTTCATCTCTCTGCAAATTCAGTTGTTACCTCTCTCAGACCCTTCTTCACATTCTTTGTGTGTGGGCAAAATGGATCACAGCACTTTTCTCCATACACTAGCTTATACTTCTGCAAAATCTTAAGTTATAATCACATATAGTTGAAACATTTGAAAATGTTTGAAGTCTTATAAGGTTTTGATCATTTTCACTAAAACTCTGTACACTTTTTACAGTTCTCTTCACTGGTAAAAAATGTTTCTTTATGGCAGTCTTCTTGTGCATGAACACCAACTGAGCACTCCATTGTTCTTCCTTGTCATGTGCACCCATCAGAAGCTAAATGGTAACTGAATATGGGAGCAGCAATGTCTTAAGCACAGGCTAGGACAAGTCTGCCTGACTGGGCCAGTTGTAACTTTTTAAAGTTCAAACCACCTTCATTTAGGCAGCCCTCAAATAGATCTGTATCTATCTGGTAGCCTTTAATCTCTAGTGAATGTCTGTACAGTGCATCTTCTAAAAAATTTATTTCTCGTGTTATATTATTTTGGTGTACTGTTTGGAAGTCACAACCCACAAAATTTAAAATTTAATTTCTCCTAAACGAAACATATAATATTTTTGTAATTAAGGGAGTATGTTGTAACTATATAAAACCATCAGTATGCAAAATTTCAAAATTTTTTTTAAACCTCTTGCTTTTACTAAAGCCTAAAATTGAGGTATTTAAAAAAAAAAATTCAAAAGAAAATACTTTTGGGGGAGTTAAGGAAGCTGATAATTTTCAAATGTGATAAAATAATTATAAAGAAAATTATGAGCTTATTTGTTTGGTTTTAAAGGTTGAAAAAAAAATTTATGAATATCGAGAAAATCAACACATTAAGTTATTGCTAATTTTTTACTTTTATTTAACATACCTTATGTTCACTTGGGTTTTGAATTTATCTAAAATATGTCATAGAGATATGTACGAAAACGTAAACCCTTGCAGCCTAGTTTTTTGCTACAACTGCACTTCTCTGACCCCTCTCACGGGGAAACTATTCACATGAAAATTAAAAAAAAAAAAATTTTGTTACCTCACTGAAGGTAGAAACAACATATATTTTTTGGAGCTTTTTAAAACCCATGCAGCTACCAATTATTTTAAGGCTGACTGTACACATTCATTATGTACAGTAAGTCACAACGAATGATAAAACATTACTGAACTGGCAGATGGTACAGCTTATGTACAGGTCTGCATAGATGTCCCTTCTGCATGCGTTTATCCACCACTCGAGTGCCATCCGTTCCAGAGTGTAGTTTGATGACTCTTGCTAAGCAAAAGCCCAAGGGTGGAACTCGCTCTTCTCCAACCAGAACTAGCTCTCCCACAGTGAGTCCTGGTTGCTAGATTCACCACTTCCCTCGGGGTTGTAGTTGCTGCAAGTATTCTTTATACCAGCATATCCAGAACTGGTTGGCTACTGCGCATATCAGTCTCCATCATCTGAACATACATATATTGCCATCAACCTCTTCGCAAGATTGGGGTACAGCAACAAGAGGCCTACTGATGAGGAAATGCTCGGATGTGAGAGTGCTACCATGTTACATGGATCAGAAGAGACTGGTGTTAGGGGCCGTGAATAACTCGAGCTGTGAGCATCATCAATTCCTCGAGTGTGTCAACTTGATTGCTGATAGAACTCTTGAGATTGTTTTGGCTGATTTAACTGCAGCTTCCTACAATCTTCCCTTATGAGGAGCTGCCGGAGGAAGGAAATTAGAGCAGATTTCATGAGCCAAAGAAAATGTTTTCCAGGAGCTGGGATTTGAGCAACTGCTTAAAAGACTGGTGAAGTTGCCTTGAAGCACCAATTAAGTTTCTGCTACAATTGGAATACAGACTAGTACATAAACCTCGTCTTGACATAAATCAAATAAGAGAAGCAATGTAACTGTCTGCAGTCAGATTGCTTAAAACTTTGATGTAGATAGATAAGTATGCCTTCTGAGTAGCACGACGACGCAGCTTATTAACTCGGATGGAGATCGGTCCAGCATAGTCCACTCCAGTCTGCACAAAAGCTCCAGCAAGTGTAACTCTTTCGGTAGGTAAATCAACCATTAGTGAATGACTATTAACAAGCTGGCACTGGAAGCAACGTGCACACTTAAAGACCCTAGACCATATGAAGGATCAAGCTGACAAAATCCAAAATGGTAGTAACAAGAGAGACTGCAGTAGTTGTGGAGCATGTAGGTACTTTAAATGATAGTCTACCAAAACTTCAACAGCAGTATGGTCTTTTGGCAATATGATGGGGGTTTTGTGCCATACTCAACATTTGCATTTGACAAACGCCCACCCGCCCTGAGTATACCCTACTGATCCAAAAACAGTGTCAAACGCTGTAATCATGTGGAACATGGTTTTCCCCTTGTAATCGTTTCAATTCATCTTCTAATTATGTCATTTGGATACATCTACACAATACGGAAGTTACTTCCTTTAATTCAACAGATGATACGATTTTACTGCCAGGAGGTTGCCTCTGGCAATATTTTACAAAATGCATAACATAGGCTATGACTCGAACAAGTTTTGACCAAGATGAGAATTTTAGTAACATTGGAAGCTCTTCAGGAGGATCACGTGTACTCACAAGAACTAGTTGGGATAACTTTAGTTCTGGGATATCTGAAGTCACATTCACTAGGGACAGTGGTTAATGAGGACAATGCCACCAGAGGGCATGTCAACTTAGTTTATAAGGAAGCAGACCACGAGAAGTACAATCTGCAGGATTGTCTCTAGAAACAACATGTTTCCATCACTGAGGAGGAGCCCATTCCTGGATTTTAGCAACTCTTATTTGTGACAAAGGTTTTTAACAGGTAGGGCTGAGTCTTGATCCAGATGAGAGCTACACTAGTCAGTCCATGCATGACTGGCAGTGACTGTTAAATGTTCAGTGAGGAGGGCATGACAATAGTGCATCAATTTTGCCAACAAATGAGCACCACACAGCTCAAGTCGAAGTGAAATTGGTTTTAGTGGAGCTACCCGAGATTTGGCCAGTAAAAGGTGCATGTTCACATTCACATGAGCATCACTACTTCTTGAATACACAACAGCTGTGTAGACTCGTTTGAATGCATCTGTGAAGCCATGTAGCACCAATACGTCAGGATACATGAAATGGAGTAAACTAAGGTTTCAAGGTGGACAAGTCCCTCAATATACTTATTCTACTTCTCTCGTGTTGGTGATGGTAAGGGGTCGTCCCAACCCATTCCTTGCGTCCACAACCACTACAACAAAAATTTTGCCCACACTGCCACTGGAGACAACCAGCCCACGGGATCATAAATGCGAGCTATCTGTGACAAAACAAAGTGTTTGGTTGGGACACCATTGCAGATATTTAAATGGTAAAGAAAACATCAGTCTCTGGACTCTGAAGTCCCAGAATATTCACTACGGGGTTAGATAAGTCGAGCACTCTGGGATTCTCACAATGAGGTATAGGAATGTCATCCAACAACTGAGGCTGGTCACTTGTCCATTTCCTAAGTTCAAATCCACCCCGTTTTAATAGCTCAATCGACTGATTCCTTAGCACAAGTGCTTCCTCCACGGATGATGCACCAGTTACAATGTTATGTATAAAAATACGATTCTGAAGAGCATTTTGTGCCATGGAAAATGGAGACTCTCATTAATGGCCAATTGGTGAAAGTTACAAATTGCCAGAAATGGAGATAGTGGGAGTCCATAGGTAACAGTATTAACTTGGAACAGTGCTAGTGGGAGAGAGGGGTTTTCACGCCACAAAATAAGTTGATATGGTTGGTCATCCTCATGGTTCAGAATTTGCCGATACATTTGCTTTATGTTGCAAGAGAAAACACTATATGGCCTGAACCTTAAGATGACATTGCATATCTCATTCTGAAGCTTGAGTCTAGAGAGAATAGTATCATTGAAGGATACACCATTTGAAGTCCTGGCACTACCATCAAAAACCACTCTCAATTTAGTGGTTGAACTAGCTATTTTGCATACCCCACGGTACGGGATAAAGCATTCAGAGGTTTCTCGACTTTCTACCGTGTTGGGTGAGTCTGACGTAGGGTTCCATATGATCTGAAGTAGCATAATCAGCCGTGAAGTCCTTGTACATTGTTTTTATATCAGGTTGAGATGCGAGTTTCACTCCAGAGCAAAAAATCTGTTTTCAGCATTTACATACAAATTTCAAATACTCTGTCTCTCAGGTTTGAATGGGATGCGAACCTTGTATCTTCAGGAAGTGGGTCCAATTGCAGTAAGTTGTTACATACTGAAGTTACATTGTTATCAATTGCTTCAAGTTCTCCAAAAACATTTACCTCATGCACAATTTTCACAGTAACAAGTGGAGTACTTGTTAATGCCTGTATTAACTTGCTTATGTGCAGTAATTTAGTTTCCTGAAGTTTAAATTTTAGTAAAAATGCTTTGAAACCCATGTCAATTTATTACTACAATGAAGCAAGCTATAACGGTACAGATAAGACAGCTTTACCCTATCGTGTCACAGCACAAGTGAGGTTATATACATCTGGTCAGGTGGAAAAAAGTTTAAAACCTCAGAAAAAAATTAAATATGTCGTAATGCTACTCGGACCTACCCTGGCAAATTCAAGGACACACAAGGCAATGAACACAACTGAGAAAAGAAAATGGGTAAATTACTCACCCATGTAGTAAAATAACATGTGACTGAGTGGATAATATCACAAGAAGTAAGCTTAACACAGCACAATCAACATTTCATTGTAGCGATCACCAATACTTCGAATCCGTTGTAAATTTTGAGATGAGGGCAGATATCTTGTTTTCTTCACAGGATGTCTGAACAGCCAGTGATTTTGTGCGGTGGCATAAGTACTTAATTCATGCAGGCTGGGGATTACAATTACGTAGCACACGCAATCAAGTGACAAAATAACACATCATTGCTGATCGGTATCACACGTGAAGCTATCCAACCTGGAGGACCAATGTTTTTTTGCAATTCATACACAAACTTTGCCGGAGAATCAACAATTGAGAGATTGTCACTAGGAAATCTATTATTATTTTTATTAAAACTGACAAATGAATTTCATGTTATTAATGCTCTTTAGTTTGAAACGTCAGATGTAACAGTTGAACATTGGTGAATATGCAATAATGCCACTTGGAGGTACTTCAGCATCTAGTCGGTAGATGTTGGGCATGGGACCTGATAAAGTGCTCGGAATGGTACCACTAGATGGCACTGTTGTGGCGCAGTTCTGGTGGGAATTCGTAAATTTTTAACTAACAATGAATGAAGTTTGCATCTGAGACAGTGTTCCAATTTGTTTCGAGTTTTGTTTTTTGTAATTTATATTTAGCATCTTGTAAGGTTTAGGTGGAACACTACGTCGTTCAACTGTCTAACATGCTATGCTAAAATGTTGTGTTGTTATGGTTCCAAAATTAAAACTACAAAGTCTTAAAAGAAACTGTAAATATTCCCAAAAATTATTAGAGAACCTTTTAAAATAAAAATAAAATAAACGAAATAAAACAATTAAGATGTGAAATTATTACCTAACAAAATTTGTGTCATGAGAAAATACCTATTTCAAAAATATTCCAGTAACTCTTTTTGTGAAACAATTATTGCGAGTGCAATACACATTTGTTTATTCCAATAACCTTACCTATGTGTATATTTAAAAGTTTCAAACAGACAAAACTAATATGGTGGCAATTTGGTAATTTGTATTTTGTAATTTGTCAGCTTCGAAGCTGGCAAAACACAAATTACAAAAATGTGTCATAAGTTGTGTAGACAAAATGGGTCACGTGACAAAATGTGCCAATTGGAGCACTCTTCCAACACCTCATTTAAAATGTAGTAGGCTCCATGTACAAACCATAATACCTACACCCATGTTCCTTGCCTACACGCCAGTTTGGTGTTTGCAGATTGGTAGTCCCATTCCGAGAGTCTGTGTCCTACATTGTTACTTCAAATTTCTAGAAGCTCTTCTGGAATAAAATCCAATACTGAAATAAAACAATGAAAGTAATTTAATTTATTGTCCCTGCAGTAAATATGTGAAAGTCATTTGATTACCTATAACACTTTCCAATGTTCTAAAAACTATATCCAGTAACGCATTTAACAGACCTCTAAAAAAACTATGTAATTAATATTTGTCTATAACCATGTAATCATTTTTCTTGTATAAGTTTTTTCTTATTTTAGAGTTTCGTATATTGTCTGTTTCGACAATATCATTTAAATATTATGTACTAGTTATGTTGGTGTATGTATTTCTGTTACCGTATTTTCTGTAAATGTCCGGGCCTTGTTTATAGCTGGACATGTTACAACTGCACATTTTTTGAATTTTAAATTTGTTTGTTTATTTTATTTGACAATTCCACATCAGTTTGTATTGATAAAAAATTATGGTAATAAATGAATCCATGAGTGGTCGAGGAGGGAAGAAAAGGTTTTAAATTTAAAGTAAGAAAAAAAATTTATCAGTTCTGAAGTAAATTTTTTCATGAATTTTGCCAGAATGCTTTTTTGGCATACTTAGCACAGAATTAAGGTCTGTTCTACAATGACACGGCTGCTGAAACGTGACACATTTCAAGCTCAAACGACAATAAAATTTATGCTATATGGGACACGTAAGAGAGTTGGTTGTCTCCAAAGTTTTACTTGGCCATGAGTATTTAACGTGAATACTGTAAAAAACCAATTCGGTTTGACAATACGTAATTTAGTCACTATTGTAGTTTATAGGCCGTTCACAGTAACTTGAGCACTTTTGAGGCCCTAATTACTTTCCTTCCAGCCATTTTTAATTCTTTAACCACCTTTTTTTTAAAATAAATATTGCCATGTAAGTATTAAATACATTTTGTATATTCCACTGCACTCAAAAGTTAACGTCTAAGGCTAAAATAAAATATATTCCTTTACTATTTTTCCAAATGAGGCGACTTTCAAAAGTGCTCACTTTACAGAATAGGCTGTACATAAAAACAAATCCTTGAACTTATTAAACTATTTAGTTTTTATAAACACTGTGGGTGGCTTGACATTATTATTTATGAAGCCGTGAATATTTCATAAATTTAAAAATTGGTCTGTATATTTTAAAACTTATTTCTCGACTTACAATTCAGGAGTTCCTCCTTCCCCTTCCCAAATAGAAAGCAACTCATTACACTTCTGTGCATTGTAGAAGGGCTTAGAAAAACTCATCCCGATTTGTCTGCCTAGTCCGTGTCCATTTTCTTACGCAGCCATGCATTGTAGAATGGGCCTATACCAGACCTGGTGGAAATTAAGGCCATTATTCATTGTCGGAGTCTTGTTTGGCAAACAAGCTATTTTTTTGAAGTATTTCTTATTCTTCATGTGCTCTTATTTGAGCAAACATCAATTAATCTAGCAATTATAATAAAGTAGTAGGCCTACTTATTTGGGTCAAACTTTACTTGCAGAAATATCAAAATAAGTATCTGCATCAGTGGCGTACGCATACACATTTTTCAGAGAGGGCAATTGAAAGTGCAGGGAAATTTTGGGGTGACAACAGGGGTGCTATTAAAATTACTGATTTGCTTATGGCAACTTATAAAATGGGGTCCGGAGGTTCCTCCACTGTTAAATTTTTAACTTCTATGATAAAATTTAGTTTTAATTAAGCATATTTAACTATAAGGTCATGCATGTTCAACTGATGCAATTTTTTTTTTTAAGATAACTCCAGTCAGTTATCCCAGGATAACTGGCTGGAGTTAAGCATGGGGTTCATTATGAGTTAAGACATTTATATATCACCACACAAGTACGTAGTTTCAAACAAAAACTGTATTTCATTATCAACTCTAATACTAAATATAATCAACATATTGGAGGCGCTCAGCCCCCTACAATGAGGAACACATCTAGCTCCTAACTTGGCTCAACCATCATTGTCCTTTCTGCTCCGGCAGCTCCCAGTCTCGAGACCCTGGACAAGTCCATCTCGTCGATGAGTCCACTATTAACCAATCGCGATAACAGTCTCGTTTTATGCCCCTATTCAGAGTGCTCTTGATACGCACCTTTCTAATGATTTTAGAGTAAGTCACCCATAACAAGATCACTCAGGTCACTTAGTTTTTTCACTGTACAGTCTCGGCATTAGGTTCTAATCAAGTAGTACATCCAATGATTTATAAGGGATGAGATACACAACTATTTACCTTTGCATTAGTATTATTTACTATCTTAATTATAGTTTCATACAACAAAATATATACATGGTTGTGACCATAAAGCATATTAAGCACTGCAAAAGTTGGGGGTTCACTACACCTCCCCCATATAAAATAAATATATCATCATTTGTGATGTTATTTCACAGTTAACTTCAGCTATTTACACTGTAACATCTGTCATTGTTTGTTTCACACTGTTAGTTCTCTTCTAATACACAAAATACTTACATAATAACCTTATTATCATATGCTGCCTGGGATTGTCTGTAATTCCCTTTCACAGAGTTCACTAGTCTGTACAGCATCAGATGAGCTCATGGTGGTCCAGGACGGATTCACGTCCATGACAAAGCTGGTGAACGAACCGTATTTACAATTGTGGGTAGGAAGCAAATAGAAGTGCACCCACCACATCTATCGTAAATGTTCCAGAATTTGTATACTTTACTCTAAAACCATCTCCAACAACCACATTTTTTTTTCAAATACATGAAACTGTTAAACAACACAAGAGTACTGGTAACAACATACCTACGACATAACTGAAATTTTAAAAATCTTATTAGCACACAACGCCTTCCACATGTCTTCCTCAATCAGTTTCTCTACTTCTACTTTGACTGGCCACAAGTAACTTGTCCAATTGGTTTACTTTGCTTAATTGTGATGCTATTTTTTTTTATCTCATCAAGCCTTGTATCATTGGGAAAATATTTGCAACAATCAAAATCTGGTAGATCAACAATAATATCTTTATAATTTCTATTATTAGTATATTCAGATTGAGAGATCAACAAAACGTGTGTACCATAACCCTTACATTTAACCAAAAAACTAAGCTTACCTTGTCATTCTGGTTTATCAAATGGCTCAAAATGATTGCACAAGATAGCCATTTTTTCCTCCTTTGGGGCTGCTTATAGCGACTCATTGCTTTCCAATGGCAACCATAACGTACTTTCTAATTTTCTTACATGTTTATTGCAGTCTTTTCGCATTACATTTTAATTTCTCAATAATTTTGCACTCTCCGTGAACAGAATGAAAAATAACGGATACATTTGTTTACAAACTTGAAACAATTTTGATACCCTTTTACACTTACTGTATTCTTGAGAGGACAATTTCACGTTTTATTGCCTTGCCTTTTCTTTTAAAATGTACTCTTTACTTGGGCTGATAAATATTTTCCTTCTCCTACTTGAAAGGGAATAGGCAGGGAGATTATCCTGTATGTATCAGACACTAAATGATAGGTCAGAGGCAACTTAATTACGTAACATGACAAGGTTTCATAATTGTATATTTCTAAGTTTAAGTTCACAATTTGTTGCATTCCCACTCCATGTTTTAAGGAGCAATTCTAACTCTGTATTACTTTCCACCGTAAATGTTTCATAATATTTCAGAATTTGTGATGATGTGTGGGCTAAGGGTACCCTTCACATCATCTACGACAGCACTTAGTAACATTTCAAACTGGCTTTATATTAACTCAATCTCATTATTTGACAGATGCAAATGTTCTGTGACTATTATTTTAAAATTCTGCTGATAAAGGATATTGGTTACCTTACCATTTCTGACTTTTATCTCTTTTGTCATTTTATTCAAACCTTCTGTTAACATTTTCTTGTTACCAGGTACATCCCATATAGTATTGTTTATCATGGCAAGCATGTACTTTTCTACTGCAATTAGTTCCTTGCTCAATCTTAAAAAATTTAATTGCTCCTTTTCAACCTGGGAATTGTCAGTGTGTAATACTAAGCATCGTTCTTATCCATGGTACCAAACAATACTCTACATATCTGACAAATTATATCTAAGGGAAATATTTAACTCCTCTTCAATCTTGTCAATAATATTTTTAGTCTTCTCACACATGCCCAACTTCTTGTAGAACCTATCAATCATATTAGCACATAACGACTTATTCTTATACACCATTTTTTCCTTATTACATAGTACCTTCGTTGATGCCACGTAGTGTGAGAGTTGTGTTTTAACAGCATCCAGTTCACTGATATTTATTTAAGTCACCAAACGCCACTCAGTGTTGTACAATTGTATCTCCCCACGATATTCTTAGTATAAATCGGATGTATCATCTAATTGTTTAAGTTGAATGTCTAGGGCGATGGTTCCGGCCATTACACATGCTAACCAGAGTAATGGGGTCATCACTGAAACACAATGAACCATTCCTACAGTAACCATATATATAGTTTCAAACGATTAGTGTGTACCTTAATTATCTTATTCCTGGGTAATTTTAAGGTAATATTAACCCCATCTACACTCAAGACTTAATAGGTTCCGATGAATATAGAATCTAGTTTTGCTGACCTACCCCTTCATATAGATTCATCCTGCATTAACACGTGATCGCGTACCCTGAATACCATGTAATTTACCTGCGTACCGTAATCTTTCTTAGCCCTTTCCTTAGCATCAATTAAGTTTCTTATAGCGGGCTGGTATAGCTCTTGTAATTTCATCTTTAACTCCTTAACCTGATCATCCACATCATATGTAACCTCTACTGGCTCCTTTGTAACATCCCTGGTATATTGAGTAACCTTTCATACAACAATTCAAATGGACTTGCCTTGGTTGACTAATTTTGCATGGTATTTTGAACAAAGGTGGCATGAGATAACCACTGATCCCAATCCCGTTGATTACGCAATATAGATTGTCTGAAATACTCCCATAGAACTTTGTGATACTGCTCTAGCAAGCCATTACTTTGTGGTTTTGATTTTTTCTATACGTAAGAGTCTGCATACCCGCTGAAACAATTCACTATTTAGGTTCGTTCCCCTATCTCAGCTATACTCAAAGTGTGTTCCGCGGACCCTTTCTGGGGGGTCCACGAAAATAGGTACTGATCATAATTAATAAAATACTAAAGGGGTACTATAAGGCTTCAGAGGAAAAATCCGTCAAAAGTTTAATATTACGTATCTACAAAAAGTTAAGACGCGAACTGAACGAGCGACGCGAGCCGCGCCGCGTGACTCACCGCATCCATGTTTTGTTTGCAGCCAGCGTCAGACGACAGCAGTCATCTTATGTGTGACATGCGCTCAGTTCAATCGTGTTTGTTGTTATTAGTGGTTTTGAAATCCTATGATAATATTCATCATAATATTGTACCTACAATTTAATTATTAATAACGAAGAATAGAGCGCTGGTTTAAAGGCCTTAAAGTTGGTGCAACAAAATCTTTCACCGATAGTTCAAAAGTGGTACTCCCAGAGAATGTGGCAACTTCCGATCAAGACAGTATTGCGACGACGTCAAGCTCTACTACAGTTTCAAGTAATACGAGTAAAATATGTAACGACACATTAAAGGCGAAAAAAAGAAAATATGATGAATCATACCTCAATCTCGGATTTGTTGATTCTAACGGTTCACCTCTCTGTATGTTATGTAGTAAACTGCTTCCTAATAGTTCTATGGTACCTGCCAAGATGCGCCGACATTTAGAAACTGTACACCCCGAATTTCAAGACAAGACTGAAGACTTTTTTATGCGTAAAAAAGAACAATTATTGAAGAGTCAAAAAACCATGATGCATGCGACCCAAACTGTGAATGAAAAGGCCACAGAGGCATCGTATTTAGTTAGCTATCGCATTGCAAAGGCAGGTGAAGCGCACACTATCGCTGAGAATTTAATAAAACCATGTGTGTTAGATATAACAAAATGTATGCTCGACGATAAATCTGCAAAGCATCTTTCTACAGTGCCGCTTTCAAACGATACCGTTTTGCGCCGAATTCATGATCTGGCAAGCTACGTCAAACAGGAACTAATTGCACGCTTACAAGGAAAACCATTCGCCTTGCAAANTTTCTGCAAAATTTGGATAGCAGGACATATTAATTAATATGTTTTAAGTGAGGTAGATTTATATTTTCAGAATGGCAGCTGTATAATAAACATTTTACCAAAGCATGCTATATGTACGAAAATGTCTAACTCTGGGGCTCCGCGAAGCCTTTCTGGGGGGTCCACGAAAATAGGTACTGATCATAACTAATAAAATACTAAAGGAGTACTATAAGACTTCAGAGGAAAAATCCGTCAAAAGTTTAATATTTCAAATCTACAAAAAGAATTCTGCGCTTGACTTGCTCGCTGCGCTCGGCGCGGCGCAGACTCACCGCGTCCGTGTTTTGTTTGCAGCCAGCCTCAGACGACAGCAGTCATCTCGTGTGTGACATGCGCTCAGTTCAATCGTGTGTATTGGTATTAGTGGTTTTTAAATCCTATGATAATATTCGTCATAATATTGTACATACAATTCAATTATTTATAACGAAGAATGGAGCGCTGCCTTAAAGGCCTTAAAGTTGGTGCAACAAAATCTTTCACCGATAGTTCAAAAGTGGTACTCCCAGAGAATGTGGCAACTTCCGATCAAGACAGTATTGCGACGACGTCAAGCTCTACTACAGTTTCAAGTAATACGAGTAAAATATGTAACGACACATTAAAGGCGAAAAAAAGAAAATATGATTAATCATACCTCAATCTCGGATTTGTTGATTCTAAGGGTTCACCTCTCTGTATGTTATGTAGTAAACTGCTTCCTAATAGTCCTATGGTACCTGCCAAGATGCCCCGACATTTAGAAACTGTACACCCCGAATTTCAAGACAAGACTGAAAATTTTTTTATGCGTAAAAAAGAACAATTATTGAAGAGTCAAAAAACCATGATGCATGAGACCCAAATTGTGAATGAAAAGGCCACAGAGGCATCGTATTTAGTTAGCTATCGCATTGCAAAGGCAGGTGAAGCGCACGCTATCGCTGAGAATTTAATAAAACCATGTGTGTTAGATATAACAAAATGTATGCTCGACGATAAATCTGCAAAGCATCTTTCTACAGTGCCGCTTTCAAACGATACCGTTTCGCGTCGAATTCATGATCTGGCAAGCTACGTCAAACAGGAACTAATTGCACGCTTACAAGGAAAACCATTCGCCTTGCAAATGGATGAGTCGACTGATGTTGCTGGTCTGGCCATCTTGCTGGTTATTGTGCGATATCCATATACATTTTCTTTTAAGGAAGACATGCTCATGTGCTCACCACTGCCTACTGACACTACCAGAAAAGAAATTTTTAACAAANTATAAATTTTCTTTTGAAGAAGACATGCTCATGTGCTCACCACTGCCTACTGACACTACCGGAGAAGAAATTTTTGAAGAAAACCATCTTAATTGGAATGATTGCATCGACATTTGTACTGATGGCGCCAAGGCAATGACCGGTAAAACAGCAGGAGCTGTATCTCGAATAAAAAGTAAAGCGCCTAATTGAAGTTCCAGCCATTGTATTCTCCACAGACAGGCACTCGCGATTAGGCAAATGCCACCAAATCTAAAATTGGTTCTGNAGTTCCAGCCATTGTATTCTCCACAGACAGGCACTCGCGATTAGGCAAATGCCACCAAATCTAAAATTGGTTCTGTATGAAGTGGTAAAAATAATTAATTTCATCAAATCACGTCCACTGCAATCCCGATTGTTTTCATTGTTGTGTGAAGATTATGGTAGCAAACATAAAACACTTCTGTTTCATACAGAAGTGAGGTGGNTAAAACACTTCTGTTTCATACAGAAGTGAGGTGGCTATCTCGGGGTAAAACTTTAACAAGGCTATTTGAACTCAAAGCAGAGTTACAAACATTTTTTTACAGATAAATCATTTAATTTGAAAGACCGTTTGTATGATAGAACTTGGTTGTTCAGACTAGCTTTTATGGCAGATATATTTCAAAAGTTGAACAAATTAAATTTGTCATTACAAGGTAAACAGACAACAGTGTTCAACGCTAGTAACAAAATAACTGCATTCAAAAGAAAATTGGAGTTTTGGATTATTTGTGTTGGTAAGAGAGTGATAGAAACCTTTTCATTTCTCAGCGAGTTCGTTATAGACTTAGAAATCTTGCAAGATTATTTGTTTGAAGAATTGGTCCAATATCTGAACTCCGTACGTGCATCTTTTGAGACGTATTTTCCTGAAGAACAGAATACAAAAATTAAAATGAATTCATGGATTCAAAATCCTTTTGTATCCAACTTGCAAAAGCCTGAAAGTATTTCAAACGAGATTTATGAATCATTTTTGGAAATGACATCAGACACAAGTATGGAATCACTATTCAAAACAATGCCTCTGAATGATTTTTGGTGCAGAATTCGTGATGAGTATCCAATTCTTGCCTCAAAAGCCCTGACTGTTCTTCTCCCGTTCCCAACTACGTTCAACCTATGCAGCTACAAAAACAAAATACCGCAATAGACTGAATGCCAAGCCTGACATCAAAGAATTTATGAAAAATAAAAAACAATTTCATACTTCCCATTAATTATTTCAATGATTATTAACATAATTTGATTCTTAATAAAGAATTACAAATAAATCAGTGTTTGATTATTCTAGGGTTCCGTCAAATACTCCGCTTCCCAAAAGGGTTCCGTAGCCAAAAAAGTTTGAGAACCGCTGCCCTATCTGATAATAACACATGTGGGATACTGTACTTAAGAATTATATTTGCTTTGTCTATGGAGTCTCTGGTTCGATACTTCATGGGGACAGCTACTATGAATTTAGACAATAGATTCTTGAATGTTAAGCTGTATTTGTTTCCTGATTCAGTCTCTGTTAACGGTCCCACTATGTCTATACTGCTCTTTTCCCACACAATTTCCGGTGTATCGGTTATTATTAAGGGTGCCTTTACGTATGGTTTGTTTAGCTTGTTCCTTGGCATGAACCACATGTCTAATATACTGCTCTATGTCCTTCATTCCCGGCCATTGAATGTACGGTTTTTATTTTTCTAATGTCCTTGTAATTCTGCAATGGCCTCCAATCGGTGAATCGTGACTTTCTTTCAACAACTGGTTGTTGCGTTCCTCACTAATTGTGTTGTCCTCCCTTGGCGCAAGTTCATCATCCTCATTACTGCTGTCTACATCCTGGCTATTCCTTTCTGCATTCTATACTAGGCAAATCATTTTGCCTATCCCATTATCGAAAACTGCTCGTGGTATTCTGTTAAGAGCATCTGCATGATGTATTATTTTTCCAGCACGGTACCTGATTTCAAACGAATATTCAGCTAGCTCTATAAACGCCACCTTAAGAGTCGGGAACTTGTGTCCTTCATTTTGAGTATATACTGTAAAGGTTTATGATCTGTAATAACGGTGAAGTCCCTTCCTAATAAATATGGTCTGAAATATTTAATGCCACTCAAAACACCTACCATTTTCTTTTCCGTAACTTAGTAATTAACTTCTGCTTTATTTATTGTCCTGCTGGCGTAGGCTATTGGTCTGTCTTTACCCACTTCACCTTGTGATAAAATGGCGCCTACTGCATATTGATTTTCGTCTGTTAGCAAAAATGTTTTATTAAATTCCGGGCACTGCAAGACTAGATAGTTGAGTTTCTCTTTCAATTTTTTAAATGCCTCTTCCTGTTTGCCTGTCCACTCGAAATGAATCTTCTTAACTAAATTGTATAAGGGCTTTGCAATTTTTCTAAATTCTTGAATGAATCTCCTGTAATATGATGCTAGCTTGCAGAATATTTTAATTTCTTTTGCTCTCCTTGGTCAGTGCTAATCTCTTACTTAAGCCACTTTTTCTGGGTCCAACTGAACACCTTTCTCACTAATAAAAAGCCCTAGATACGTAACTTCGGTCTGCAGAAATTCACATTTGTCTGGTTGTAATTTTAAATTATGTTCTCTGAACCTGTCTAGTACTTCTCATAACCTATCATTATGAATGTTAACCAATGGTGTGTATATAATATCATCTAGATATGCCAAACATTTAATTCCTATTAGTCCCGAAAAACCAGTATTTATTAATCTACTAAATTTGGCGGTGGTTCTTTTTAAACCAAACACCATTCTCTGCATTTTATAATGCCCTGATGGCATACTAATAGCCTTTTTGGCTGACCCTCTGCCCTAATTTTATACTGCAAATAACCTTGGTTCGCGTCTAAGGTTGTGAAGTATTTTGCTTGCCCCAGGCTATCTAATATTTCTGCTACCACTGGCATCTCTATTACAGCATCATGTGATACACTGTTTAAACCATGCAGATCAAGAAAGACTCTAAATTTAGGCTTTCCGGATGCATCCATTTTCTTGGGGACTACTAACACAGGTGAGTTTCATGGGCTCCTACATCAACTATAATTCCATCTGCTAACATCTGCTTCACCTGCCTTTCGGCTTCTTCCTTGTAGGCCTCAGGTATACAATATGGTTTCGTATAAATAGGTTTTATGTGGGGGGATGTAGGGATTTCATGTTCTACATTATTGGTATGGGCCAGTTGATCTCTGGGTAAAAAGAAAATGTTGTACTTATGGCATAACTTCACTAAATCTTTTCTATCTTGTTAATGTAGATGCCCTAATCTAATCTTATTTACATGTCCAATAGTCTGATTCTATTGCCAACTGTACCTGCATTTACCATATAGCTAGTCTGTAAGGGTGCCGTGTCTTGTACAGTTGGAATTTCCTACACTTCTTCCCGCTAATAATGACTTCATAATAGCGCAGTTACATTTCCGGTCTTTCGCTATTATCAAACTATCTGCTAAATAAATGCCTTGCCAGCTCGCTCTTCTTTACTAGTCCTGTCCCTACGTCACAAGTATTTATCTGCACAAGTTTTTCACATCTCGCCAAAATTTTCATCTTTTTCGTTGCTAGGTTTCTCTTCTGTCTGTCAAAAGGATTAATGTTACTGTTTACCCTCGGTACACCTACATCAAAATTTAATAGTACACCTGCTATACTTAAATATCATGCCCTAAAATGCAAGTTTAGGATATTCTGATACTATATGTTACGTACGTACTATTTGTTTTATTTCCAAATACAAATTTTAATTGCAGGGTTCTTTTTGTATCTAATTCTTGCCTGGCTAACCCACAATACTAACTATCACGTTTCTATTTGACTGGGCCCCTAACCTTTGCATCAAAATTTCTTTCTTGATCAAAGTTATATCGGAGCCAGTGTCTACTAAACAATCTATTTTCTTGTCTATTCCTTTTATAGAAATTTATACTGAACTACTTTTTACTTTCCGGTTTGACGTCACTTGTATATGTACCTAATACTTAACGACAACTGCTCCTTTCCTCGTAGTGGTTTAGCTTTGACTCTCCTAACCATTCGGTCATTATTTTCTACAATCGTTTCTGTTCTTCTATGTGTTTTGTTAGTTTTGTTTTCTCCACTGTAAACCTTGTCAAACCTCAGCTGATTTTTTCCATCACTTATAGAATACTTCCCCGTCTACAGGTTTTGCACATTTCCGGTATTCTTTCCAATTTGTTTGACTATTATTTTCCTGTTTCCTCACTCGTCCCCTTGTGAGACCTTTTTGTCCTCCTAAATTTCTCTCCTCTCTAGCAATTTACATGTTAATTTTTTTTCACATGTTTTCTAACTTTTTCAAGCGTTATTAATTGGAATCGTGGTATAATAAGAATTATTTTACCTCAGGCTTTGGATGAAATGATCCTATGTGTAAAGTAAATGGGCAAATGAGAAACTATGATTATGGAACTTTTATCACCACCATGAAAAGTTATTTAAGTGTATATTGTGTCAAACAAGTAAAATGTGTAATAGATTTTGAATGAAAATAGCTGACTTTAGACAAAATAAATACATTAAAAGTTATAACATAATTTGATAAAATTTTTGATATTAAAATCTTATAAAACAGATCTGGAATTAAACCTGCACCAGGCATGCATACTAAAGTTTTAACACTGTTAAAAATGCAGCCTTTTCCTGGAAACTGAAAGACAAAATTCCACTACTGCTCCTTTATAGATGTTCATTTACTTTCATGAAGATAGGTAGTGTCAATTCAGTGTTTCCCATAGCACATTAATTGGTTTTTATGCGAACAAAAATTAAAATAAATGAGAAAATAAGCAGCAATCAACAAATTTAATTGTATACTGACATAATTCAATTTCTTGTAGTAAGTATATCTCAGTGAATGTTTACATTACACAATGTTTTGTGTTGTTCATTATAACTTTTAACTTTTTATGGCCCTGAGATAGCTAATATTCCACCTGTAACAGGTTACTTTTTTCACGTGCCAACTTTGTAGGTACATATGTGTAGTACTTGCTAATTTTATAAATATTTATTACTACATCTAGAAGACTCTGTTAACTCGTGGCCCGGAAAACACAACATAAATCATATCATTGAATTGTGCTTATTTTGTGCGGATTTGTACACCAGTCCTCACATTTTGTGTGCAATTAATGGCGAAGTGGGGGAACAATTTAATGCCTCTCCCTGCATTAAATATTTTTCCTTGCAAATTGGCCAATCATGTAGTCTTAATTTTGTGATGTCCTCACAAATGAGTGCTACCTCCAAATTGTGTGACCACACGTGGTGCCTCTGTTAGTGATGGTCTAGCGAACACTTTTCACTGGCCCAGCAGGCAAATCTAGGTGCTGAGCCCTGTATGCACGTCCATGTACCCACGTAGCACCAATTGGTGCCTTCTTGACAAGAGGGGTTGTCATGGCCGATTAGCCCATACACCTAGACCCGCCGGGAAGACGTGTTACCGCTGTACGGAGGAGGTTGGTGTAATCAATAAGTCCCTTGAAATGGCACCAAAGGGTGTCCTCTATAGTGGGAAGCCTAGGATGTTTTCCCAAGTAGGGAAATAAAGCTGTCCTCGCTTAGGATGTAAGGTTTGCCCTGGTGTACACTGTGGTGTGCTCCTGGGGTAGTTTTTCAGTGAATAGCAGCGAAGGGTAGAAGGGTAGCTGTTCCTACTTACTGCTTAGGTCTGTGGGAAGTTGGTTCACCTCCTAACGACACAGCCCGTAAGGTGTTTTAACTACTGGCCTCTTTTCTCNATGAGTCCTAGTACAGGGGGTCTAAACCATGGCTTCCAAAAGCACTCCCCAAAAGGGTGGCACTCTCAACAGTCACTTAAAATGGAACCACGATAATACTGGTGATTCGGATCGTGATTCTGTAGTGTGTGGTCCTATTACTGTTGAATTACCTACACCACGCTTTTGGTTATCTGAGGTTTAGATGGGCACAATTTCGAAAAGGTGTCACCTTTCGAATTGTAAAAAGTGATTGATGGAGCAGCTGGTGGTCCTGTTGCTGATTGTAAGAATATCAGCAAAAGGCGAAAGCTTCTAGTCAATATATTCATTGAATGCTGCCCAGTTGTGGGGGCTTTTGTCAATGAAGACATTCAGTGGGGCAACTGCAAAATTTCCTTGTTGAGGTCAAGTCCCATGTCTCCCTCAACTCCAGTAAGGGTGTCATCTGGTGTCCCGACCTCATTGACATTTCAGAAAGAGAGGTGTTACGTGAGCTGCAAACTCAGTATGTTACTGATGTTTGTCATGTACTGATGGTGTTAAGTCACCTATAGCTACCCTCATCTTGACTTTTGGTATGGGTGACCTCCCATCAGTTATCAAAGTTGGCTACCTGAATGTTAGTGTTAAACAGTTTATTCCCGCACCTCTTCTCGTTGTTACAACTGCCAACAGTTTGGCCATTCAACTGCAAAATGCAGACCTCTACTAGCTTGCCCGAAATGTGCTGACCAATAGCATCCTGACAAGTCAAAGTCTCAGTCGCTCACATCCCTTCCTGCAAGTGAACCTGATATGCAGGATTGCATCATCAACTCACCAACATGCCAGCCTGTCTCTCGTGAGCCAAAAGCCGAGATGGCAGTTGATGCTGATACACAAAACACTGACAAAGGCTCCAGGGGCTTTAAGCCAATTATTAACAGACATTGGGGGAAATAGAAGTAATTGTTTCTGCACAATTCCTTCCCATAACTCATGTCCCTCATACAGTGGAATTGCCTAGCCTGGATAAAGTGTTGATGGAGCGTTATTCCATATAAAATCATTTTTTTTTTTTAAGAAATGGGAGCTTCACCATTTTAGATTTTGGTAAAAATTTCTTCCTATGTTACCCTATCCTCAAGGTGAAAGAAAAGCATTAATTTACATTTTTACCTACAAGTGGATGATGGCAGTCATTTTTCATACACACTGGAAGCAAATTTTACAGATTTTGGAGGTTTACGCAACTAGCCATAACTTTTTTATTAAGTCACTGTTTGTGAAGTTTTTAGTGTAATTTTAAAGCTTACATAAGATACTATTACACGGTATATTTATATTATAAAATACATTTTGTATTTTCAAGATGGCCATCTGCTTTCAGCATTCAGATAACAGGTTCACCCCACTTATACCTCACCCTGCTTCACCAAAGTTGCATGTAGAGATCTGATCGTTTGTGTGCATATTGTATACATGTAGAACAGTGTGCAACATCAAATTTATCTTGGTTGAAGACTTCCTTCCGAGAAGAAAATAGTCTCCAACTTGGGAAAAAATAAAAAGTTGTCTGTTTTTGAAGCCAAAAATGTTATGCGGGAGACGAAATAAAAATTTGAGTTTTTTATAAAAGCTACTCTTGATGAATAGCTATAGGGCACAAGTTGTGCCATTCGGTTATTTTCACCCCTGTAGAGTACACAGACCTTTTGAAAAAACAATAAAAGTTTATTTTTAAATTTAATCTATTGTGCATTATATAATCCCACTTCATTCTGAATGTGATTAATTAGTGTGTCAAAGGAATGCATATGTGAATTGCCTTTGCTTTAGTTGAAGTTTGTACTAATATAAGTTTTCTTCATTCTGGCAAGTAACCTCAAACTTAAAAACCAGATTTATGCATAACAAATAACTAATCACTGCACAAATTATTTAATTCTAGCTGTGGTACCAGTCAATTAAATTTTACTGATATGTCTACATTTTAGTCTTCTTTTTGTACATTCACAATTCATTCAATTTTCACTCTAATTTACAGTTACTCTTTGTACATTTATACTAATATTTACAAATTTACAAAATCCATCTTTATGCAGCAATGTTATTGTGTAGTATGTGCCATTCTGTATGAATATCACAGAAAACATTTCACTCAGTTTGTTGCTTATGTTGTGTGTTCTTCAATTGTAAGTTACTACCTCAAGTGGTGACAATGTTTTTGAAATATTCACTTGTTTCACCTATACCAATTCTTTTGCAAGTTTGAAGTTACTGCTTGGGCCTTTAGGATGAAAAAATATGACCTCATACTCTTCTTCTGTCTCCAAAGTTTCTTTGCCTGTAACAATTCCAATCCACCAGTCACCATCATAAATAAAGCACATATAATCGTTCTGATCTGGCAAAACAGCTTGTTGTGGTTTGGTGATGGGTACCACTAAATAGTTATGTAATGAAGAGTATTGGTAGACAGCAAGATTATCTCCATCCACTGGAACTAAACCATAATACTGTTTTCTTTCAAGTAACTTCTCTACACAAACAATTTCTTCTGACGGCACAAAGAAAAATGTTACAGGAATTTTGCTTGAACAAAATTTGAACATTTCTTGTGGCGATACAATGTGGTTGTTAGTGGTTCTTTTGTAAACTAGCCTTTGTCAAAGTGCGTTTAACTGTACCTCCGGCACCATCACGCAAACATTTGCCATTTGATGTGGCAAAAAAATGTCCTTCAGCAGACAGACAAAATCATCTTTGTGCTTAACCAGGTTAACACATTTTAATTAGTTTTTCTATTGAGCAGCTGAACCGTCACTGGAATAATACACTTTTGTACAGTTGCAAAATCTGTCTTTCAAATTTTGAACGAGAACTTTCTGAAAGGTGTGAACAGTTACAGTGTTGTGTGTCAAATAGTTGCTGACAACACAAAAGGTTTCACACTTTGTGGAATCACTTTCTTTGTAATATACAACAAATGGGTTTAATGTGGCTTGTGCGTTGAAATACCTGCAACATGAAAGTAGGCTATAGTTTTCTGAGAAATCTCCAAAAGTTATACACTCAGCAGAAGTAATATCTTCTTATTTTGATTTTAGTAATTCAGACTGACATTTTGCAATAAACTGATGAATTTTTAATTAAGTTTATCAACTTTTCCTTTAGATCAGTCAAAAACTCTTCCATATTTTTCGCTAAGGTGGCAAGCTCACAGTAGTCAGATGTCAACCATTGTTTGTACTTTATTTTACTCAGTTCTTCCTCATAGATGATTCTATCCAGTACATCAACTCCAGGACATTTATGACATTGTGAAAACATACAGCTTTCTTTTGAATCATCACAAACAATCATTTTCATACAATTTTTGTATGATATTGTACTCACTGTAGTTACCAACATTAATTTCACATTTTGGTGCTGTAGGCACATGCATACAGAATGTGTGCCACTGGCACCAGCTAGCATGCAACATGTGGGTCTTAATGAAGCAAACTTTGAAAACCCTATCTTTATACATGGATGAGTTTTTTGAATTTCAGTTAAACTTCATTTAAATTAAAGAGTACTCAATATTTTTGTTCTTTTGACTTCGCTCCACTTTGAGATCTGATTTGTTACACAGTCCTTTAAATCAGGCATGATTCTGGTTACATCATCTCTCTTGTAAAAATCTGTTACAACTTTTACGGTTTCATTACTTAAGCGATTTTCTATTTTTTTGTTCTAAAAATTTGGTACCACAGCATGTTTTGCCTTTAAAGTTATCACATTTCTTATTAAATATTCATTGCACTTAATCTCAGCTTTAGTTTTAGAAAAAAATGCTGCAGCATTTTGGCACCAAACTTAAAATTTTATATTATTCATCAAATGTGCTAGCATGTGTGAATTTCTCCTTTAACTCTTCTATTAATTCAAGGTAACTTAAATAATTTTGAGTAATTTTATCATGGTTATTAGCATCATTGGAAAAGGAGATACTTGTTTTTAATTTTCCTCTTATTTTACATGAGAGGTTATAATTATTTTTCTCCATTCTTTGTCTTCTTTGACACTGAGGAAAGCTTTATAAACAAATAGGAGATTAATCCAGAGCAGCACATGCGTGGTTAACCGATCCTACAGCAATGCATTCTGGATCATAATCACCTTCATTGTCGTGTTCTTCTCTGTCAAACTCTAATTCTACTGTTTTATTCAACTTTTGAAAACAGCGTGCTCATACACCCTTATGTGGTATAAGTTTCAGATATTCATATGTTTATCCAGCAGTTGCATAGTGATTTCCCTTAAGGACTTCAAAATAAGTTTCTCATGCATGACAAATGTGTCACAACACTTATTACCATACAAATGAAAGAACTTTTCAACATATTTCTTTTAATGTCGTGTACAAATATTTACAACTTCATCCACACCTGTTATAATAAGTCTAATAAATGTTTTTATTTCATCACTTATGTCACTTTCAATTATTAACTCTGATGTTCTAGAGTAAACAACTTATGACACTCATTCTTAACAAAACATCCAAACAGAACACTACACATTGTCACCTGAATTAAATACAAAACATGCCATCAGGACAGGCAATGAAAAAATTGAAGCTCCAGGCAGGATATGTCTAATCATGTGCTGCTCTGCATGATGCAATCTCATGAAATAGTTGCATCAATAACATGACTTAAAACATCTCCTTGATTAAGTTAAACTTTTTATTGTTTTCAAATTGGAGTACAGTAGGTGAACATTTATTTATTTTTATTTGTGTAGTTCCAAAATTGTGAACAAATTTTTTTACATTGCACTGCCCAAACAATGTATTAACACTTTGTACCTCTTGTCACCCTAATGTTATTGACATTCAGAATGAAGTGGGATTATATAATGCACAACAGATTAAATTAAAAAATCTACTTTGTTTGGCTTTTTCAAAGGTCCGTGTACTCAACATGACTAAATAACAGAATGGGACAACTTGTGCCCTATAGCTAGCTATTCATCAAGAGTATAATTAAAAAAACACTCAATTTTTTTTTACCCCCACATAATTTTTTTGTCTTTGAAAAGAGCAAATTTTCATTTTTTTCCCAAGTGAAGACTATTTTCTTCTAGGAAGGAAGTCTTCAACCCAGATAACTTTGATGTTGGATGCTGTTCTACATGTAGACACTAAGCACACAGAAGATCAGATCTCTAAATGCAACTTTGGTGAAGCAGATTGGGGTATAAATTGGGGTAAAACAGTCGTCTGAATGCTGAAAGCAGATTGCCGCCATCTTGAAAAAACAAAATGTATTTTATAATATAAATATACTGTGTAATAGTATCTTATGTAAGCTTTTAAATGACATTAAAAACTTCACAAATGATGACTTATTAAAAGCGTTATGGCTAGTTGTGTAAACCTCCGAAATCTGTCAAATTTGCTTCCAGTGTGTGTGAAAAATGTCTGCCATCATCCACTTGTAGGTAAAAATCTAAATTAATATTTTACTTTCAGCTTGAGGATAGGGTAACATAGGAACAGTTTTTATCAAAATCAAAAATTGTGCAGCTTCAGCCCCTTGATGATTTCACGTGAAATGACCTGGCTGTGGTGGTATCTGTCTAGTGGTGAAGGATTCTGTTTATCATGACGCTGTTGCACTTTGCACTTCTCTGCAGGCAGTGGCATTCAGGGTGTTCCTCAGTGTGTTTGTCACTGTTTGTAGAGTATAGTAACACCCCCCCCCCCTCATGCAATGTCAGCTTAGTTGATTTTGAGGAGCTTTCATCTCAGCTCCCACCTCCATTTGTGATAGTTGGAGACTTCAACGCTCACAATCAGAAATAGGGTTCAGTCCACAGGGATGGCCGAGGTGGTGTAGTTGATTTGTGGCTTACTAGTTCTAATATTGCCCTGTTGAACACTGGTACTTTCACACACTTCACCACCTATACTGATACTTCGTCATGTATAGATCTTTCTTTTTGTAACCCAGCTTTGGTCACTCACTTTGATTGGTGTATTTATCCAGATCTCTGGAAGTGACCATTACCTGATCATTTTAGATCATATGTCGTTTGCTGCCCCACCCATACCACCTCGGTGTTTCATTTCCAGTGGAACTCTTCAACTCTATTGTCATGTCAGCTTGAGAGGCTACCATCCCCCAATCTTCACCTGGTGGTCGTAGGTGTGTTCCTTGGTGAAGCAATGCATGCAGGGATGCTGTCCATGCCCAACGACATGCGCTCAGACTCTTTAGTGCTCACCCCACTCAAGCTAACCTGGAGCTCTTCTGCATGTGTTGGGCTTGCGCTTGACGTGTCATCAAGAACAGCTGGTGGAAATCCTGGAGGGACTTCATTTCCTCGCTGACGGTACATGCTACTAGTTAGTTTATCTGGGACAATATTCGGAAGTTGTGCGGACAATCTCTCAGCATGCAGGTTCTGTTCCTTCGGGTCAATAACAAATATTGGTACTGAGGGGACAAACGTAGCAGATTTGTTGGGTCACTATTTTGCAGATGTTTCGAGCAGTGCACACTACACTCCCTCATTTCAAGCTATCAAAGAGACATGCGAGATGGTGGGTGTCAACTTTGGCGGCTCGAGCGAAGAGAACTACAACCAGCCTTTCACCCTTCTTGAGTTGGAGCAGTCTTTATCGCACTCAAAGGATACATCTGTTGGCCCCAACAATATCCATTATGCTATATTGCAACACCTCCCACTTGACAGAAAAAATTTTTTGCTGAGAATTTTTAGCAACATTTGGACCTCTGTGCCCTTGAAGTGGTGCGAGTCGACCCTTGTGCCAATCTTCAAACCAGGGAATGTCAAATGAGATGTTTCCAGCTTTCGCCTTATTTCCCTCACCAGCTGCGTCTGTAAGACCATGGAGCATATGGTTAATGTGCGTCTGGTATACTGCCTTGAGACCTGGCAGCTTTTATCGCTTCTTCAGTGTGGTTTTCACCAAAATCCTTCTGCTGTGGATCATTTGGTCAGCTTGGAGGCTACCATACAGACTGTCTTATTTGACCTGGAGAATGCATATGACACAACATGGCTACATGGCATCTTGTGACAGCTGTCCGATTTGGGATTTCGGGGACATCTCCAACTTGCCTGTTTGCACTCGTCCTGTTGTTTCATGCACTCACAGGGAAGTTGTTGTGCTGTCTCGACTTTGAATCTGGCACACTTGTCTGGCACACAAATATCGGTCTTTTTAATGTGTTGTGATTTGCTTTTCTTTTTGTTCTTGTGTTGTTGCTTTGTTGATCTGTTTTGTTGGTTTTGTGACTGTTCTTTTACCTCCTGTGGAGGCTTTTTTCAATTTTCACGTCACCTTTGGTTTTGCCTCCTGTGGAGGTTTTATTTTTATCTCACCTTTGTTTTTGGCTCTTTTGATGGTTTTTATGTGTTTTACTTGACCTTTGTTTTTTCCTTCTGTGGAGGTATTAAATGAGTTTTAGTCTTAAATTCCTATGGCTGTTAATGACCTTGGTGTTGAGCACCACAACCCCTCACCCACCCACTCGCCCGCCCTTGTCTCTCCCATCCACCATTCTTCCTCAACACCTCACCAAAAAAATTCAAACACCAAGGAACATAACAACATTACACCACCCTACCCCATGCTCACCACACTACCCTTACCAACACCCTCTCCCTCTCATCATACCACCCTCCCAGTTATAAAAATATAAAAAATTCAAGAAATCGAGGAACTTATAACCACACCCCTCGCCTCACCCTCTCCTCCTGCATGACCACATCACCCTAACCAACAACCTTATCACTCACCTACCACCTTCCAATCATAAAAATTCAAGAAAATTGCAAAAAAAATTAATAATCAAGGAAAAAATTTAATTGCTGGCTTCAACCACCATGTTGGTTGTTGACGACCTTAACATTGACCCCAATGACCTTAAATTCAAGAAACCAATACAAAAATGGGAAAAATTGAAAGAAACTCATAAAATTTTAGGAACGTATTGTGTTACTTACTCCAACACCCATTTTGGGTGCTGGTGCCCCTAACATTAACCCCAAAGATATTGAACTCGAAAAATCACGGAAAAATTGTGAAATTCTAAAAAACAACTTAAAAACATCTAGGAGAAAATTACATACCTAATGTGAATAAGTAACTTGGACTTGTGCGACCCTAAAAGTTTGATTCCCGTAAACATGGCAGAGCACAGCCACTCTGTGGTACAACAATCAGTAGCGGACTGTAGCGAACCTCTGTATTTAATTGGCTATATAGCCAATCAACCTTAGGACCCCCAAAAGCGAATTACTGACTTTACATAACACACATATGTCCCTCCCACACACACACACACACACACCACCACCACCACCCACACCTCTAACACACCTCTTGTTTCACTTCCCTCGCCATTTACTTACCATACCTCAGGCGCCATCAACAACCTCGCATACCACCAACCTCCCTCCTAACCAATAACTAGTCATAGCTTGTCCCTCTCACCATTCACCCTCACAGTCAACCAACCACATGACTCTACACCCCCCCACCCCTTTATTTTACTGTCCAATCCCCAATAGTTTCTTTAGGAGACTGACTCCACCCAAGAAATGACTACAACAACAGTGGAAAAGACCAACGGACCATATCATCCATCAATACCAACAGTCAATGATGGCCAGTCTCGAAAAAAGTCACCTAATATGTTATAGGAGTACAACAGGAACATGCCAAGTAGGACTGCAGCTTGCAGGTTTTGAAGTGTTACGCGGGAACGGGCTCACCCACTGCTTGGCTCGAACCCAATATATGGAAGGATGGCCTGACCCAGCCCGATTTAGATTCTGGCTACTGAGCCAGAGCCCAGCCTGTTTCCAATTATCTGCCGGGCTGGCCTTATCAGGTAGAACCCGTTCGGGCCTGGCGCGGGCCTGACTGTTTCAGGTTGGATAATACTTTGGTATGGCAGGCGTGCCCGGCCCGTGCCGGACATTGAGTGCAACGCCGTGGGACGATAGCCTGGTATTACAATCTGGAACAGGCCGTTATGTTCTTTACATATGGACAGGCAAATGGCAATGGGTGGGAGGCAGTACAGCTCTACCAGGAAAAGTCAGCGTCGACAGCAATCATGTCATAAAATGTTTCCACCAGTGTTTTGCCATTTCTGTGAGACAGGTTCGTTTACGAGAAATGGGTAAAAATGAAGGGCAGGTACGCCAGGAATGTATACCAGTCTTGGAGGAGCATGTGATCAGTACTATGGAAGATGACCCAGGTGTCAGTAACAGGCAGGTGACCCGCCAGTATGGGGTAAGCCAGATGACCGTCTGGAACATTCTCCATGACAACTGCTACTACCCGTATCACTTGCAACATGTGCAAAGCTTATTACAGATTTAATTTTCTCTGTAGAAATGGTTTTGTTGCTGGTTTGTGTGTACAGGCCACATTTATGAGGGATTGTATCATCAACCTACATAATACCCATTTGTGGGCTATGCAGAATCCCCATGGAATGGTGGCAGCAAACCATCAGCACCAGTTCAGGGTGTTTCACACAAAGGTTGTATAACTGGAAGGGGGAAATAATACTGCTGGGGAGTCAACCTTATAGCAATATTTATTAGCGAGATACAAGTACAAACATCAGTTTTGTAATGGAATCATGTATTTATTCATCAAAAGTTCAATGAAGCTCATCAAGACCTATTCAAAAATGTATCACAATGTACCAGTCTATTAAACAGATTGTTAAAAACCGCCACAGCATTAGGACTCGTAAGGGTTCATGAAGACCCATTATGTGATGCCTTGCAGCACAATCTCTGCTTGGTGCAGTACAGTATGACATTGATGCTCTGCACTTGATGTAGAGGTGATGTAAACAGTGTAGGTACCTAGAGTTGCATACCCCATTCCACAGAGGTTCCACGTAGAGGAAACAAAGGAACACACATGACGTGACAACTACTCAGTCAGTCATCCGTGTGTAGTTGACTACAGTACACTGCAAGGTGAGAGTTGTCGTAAGTGAAATGTACTTCAACAGCGAGAAGGTATAAATGCTGTTCATCTATGGAGAATGTAAGTTAGCAGATGAATGTGTTCATATTATTTTACAGTACAGAGTAGTAGTATGTTCAAGTGAGTTGTACTGAAACACACACACACACACACACAATTCTGTTATCACAATTATTGATAACTTGGTTTGGTCTCCCATCATTCATTCTGTTGATGGTTGGCGTAGTGCTAGTCAGGCAGAGCAACACTACAGAGTGTGATACCCTGACAAGACCCCAGCATCCGTTGGGAAGCTTTGTGTAACTGGCAATTTGAACCCACAGCAATGAAATCATAGTGGAACTCACAGATGAAGCTGCTGAGTTTGCTTTCCTTGCTGCTGTAGCAGTTAAACCACACGTCAGCACATGCCAATTTGAAGCTGACATCTGCATTCTGAAAACGAGTGCACATCGCATTCTTAAGCGTCATATGTTCCAGCCCTATCATGTACAATTCCACCATGAATTGCATGGAAATTATTTTCAGAATCGTGTTAGAGTTCTGTCAATGGGCACAGCATCAAATTATCGCCAACCCGAACGTTTTTATAAATGTTCTTTTAACCTATGAATCGTCATTCTCAAACTCAGGTCAAGTGAATATGAGGAACGTGCATTATTGGGGCATCGAGAACCCATGATGGCTTCGGCAGTTAGACCATCAGTGTCAATGGAGCGTTAACACCTGGTGTGGGATGGTTGGCAATAAGGTTATAGGGCCTTATTTTGTAAATGGTAACCGTAACTGCAGGGAGTATGCCACCCTCATACAAGCAATTCTTTGTGGTCTTCTGGAGGAGATACCTCCAAGGAATAGAATAATAATGTAGTACCAGCACAGTGGATGCCCATCACATAATGTCGTGTATGCATTTTGTGTTCTTGACCGAAAATATTGGTAGGTCGATTGGTTGTGGAGGACTAGTTCCATGGCTTACTTGGTCTTCTGACCTTAACACGCTGGACTTTTTTTTTAAAGTTACTTCAAAGGTGCTGTTTATCAAGATATTCCAACAACTCCAGAGAACATGCAGGAACGTATTGTGCGTGCTTGTAATGCTCTTCAGCAGGCACACTAGAGGAATCAGTGTCGTCATTCATCCAACAACTGAACTTGTTTATCACTGTCAATGGTCACCACTTTGAACTTCTTATGTGAATGTTCTACCCCTCGCTGTACCCATATGGATAGTACTACAAATGGGTACTAGATCCCACTTTCTGTGTTGTATTTAATGTTCATGTTATGAAAGTGTACGTTGTGCTACATGATTAAATAAATCTTGACGAGCTTCATTGAATGTTTAACCAATAGATACACGGTGTCATTTAAAAAAGTGATGTTAGTACTTGTATCGCCCTAATTAATAATGCTATAAGGCTGACTCCCCAGCAATATTATTTCCCCCTTCCAGTTGTACAATTTTTGTATGAAACACTTTTTCATTTGAAGCTCTGGTAAGGAGTTATTGTATGTGGGCAATATAAATGGGACATTGTGTATAATTCAGATTTCTGTATTCTGCTAGCTCAACATTTTTATATTATGAATGATTATTGAAATGACAGGTAAAAATATTAATTTCTGTAAGTTCCTTGTATTTTGTTACTTGTTTGGCTTTGCGAAGAATTTTATTTGTGCTATTCATAATTTTCAGGGAATGTCGAACAGTTTATTAACCTGTTTATTATATTGGTTATTACTAGAACACATTGCAGTGTACAGTGTCTTACCATATTTGTATCAGGCCCGTCTGCGGCCTTTGATTGCATACTTGCTGAATTAATTATTTTCTGTAATGGCACGTTTTAGATAGTATATATAAGTATATGTATATATACGTAGTATATGTATATATACGTATAGGATGATTCACAGCACCCGTTTCACCCCTTTTTCTCGGAAACAACACAACACCAGGGGTTCGCGAAAAAAATTGTGATAACTATACCCTATATTAATCATTGATTGGTAGTAATTCCATTCCCCCAAAAATACCGGAGGTAGGAGTACGGGGGTGACTTTTTAAATTGCAAATGGGAACAGGGGTTCAATATGGTATCGTTGGATAGATCGTCTGAAAGGAAACAACATTTAGAAAGACAGCTGTTTTCTAACATGCGTAGTTTACGAACAATAAAATAAATCGTGTAAGCATATGGTTTCGACATGCGTAGTTTACCACATTGAAAATTGATTGCAAACATGTTTTTCTTATTACAATCTAACAGAAATCAACTAAACATGTTGTGTTTCAAGTATGCTTACCTAGTTTATGTACAAGCAAAAAGACGTCTGGTGTACTTTAAACACCGGTATGATGTGAGAAATCCACTGTGAAATGGGAACTGGGAACACTCATTCGCACACATCACTCTTCATAAGTGTTCAAAATGTTGACCATCCTATATCAGACACAACTCTGCTCTCTATCTTAGATTTGCGGTTGCTCGGCGGACCTCAGCACTGATGAGAGATCCACATGCTGCTCTGATTCTCTCTTTCATGTATTCCCTCGTTGGATGCATGCAGTAGATGATGTCTTTAATTCTCCCTCACAAACAGAATTCATTTGGAGAAAAGTCTGGAGAATGTGGTGGATAAACTACAAGACCCATTTGTCCAATCCATCATCTGGAGATGATGCCGAGCTCTGCGTGAAAAGTGAGCAGGACAGCCATCCTGTTGAAGCCACAGTGTTAATCGCAGAGCGAGAGGGACATCTTCGATCAGCTGATACGAAATATTCTTTAGAAAGTCTGCATAAGCTACATCATTAAATTGCCTTTCAAAAAAAATATGGTGTTATGATACGATGTCTGAGAAGGCCATGCCATGTATTAAGGCTCCACACATGCTGCTTATCCACTTAACAGAGACAATGTGGGTTGACTGCAGACCAGTAATGGGCATTATGTATGAAAACATCACCATTACTTATGAATTTGGCCTCATCAGTCCACAAAATGCTATGATGGAAAGCATGGTCCTTGCTCAGGTACGAGTTGCAGAAATCCATGTGCTTAGGAAAGGCATTATTCCAATGTTCTTGGTGCAGTTGTACATGGTACAGATGTAAACAAATATCAGCGAGGATTCTCCACACTGTACTTTGAGACAATCCTGAGTTGCGGGCAATCCACTGTGTTTAATCATGAGGTTTAACTACCATGGCAGCAAGTACATAAACAGCCCTCTCGTCTCTCACAGGTCCTCTTATGTGACGACGTTTTTTGCATGTCGGTTGCACTAGCCCGGATGTGCGCACACAACATGCAAGTTACTGGAAGACATAGTACGAGTGATGGGCATGCGCTGTGGGTATCTCTCTGCGTACAAACAGGCAGCAGCTTTGCAGTTCCGACGACATTCTCCTAGGATCATAAGCATGTAAAATGCTTGTTCGTTTGTAAACAGCATTCCATTCAGAAAGCCACACCACAGACAGACAATGTCTGACACTGAAACAACACACACGATTAATGGTTGCAATGTAAACCGATTGACTGTCTCAATGAACAAACTTTTGATTGTCAGTTAATTTGCATGCAAAACCTGCAGTTCCTGTAAGTGGTAGATACCATACCTGCTTGCTGCGTAGTGCTGCATTATTCTGAGCGTTTGCTCGGAAACAGTCTATTAGCTACTGCACGAGTCCATGCAGTAAGAGACACAGGTCACTGCTAGTATCAAAGTAAGTCTCACACTCCTACTGGAAATACCGTAATGGAGCACATTGTGTATCTGACATGCATAGTTTAGGCACTACCAAAGATAAGTGGAACTAACATAACTGCATGCCAGTGTGTGTGGTAGCATATATGCAGTTTGTAATGACGCAGTATTCTTAATTTTCGGGACACGTGTTTCTATTTAGTTCGTATTTATTTAGCTTTGCTAAGTTTCATAATATTTTTATCGGGCATACGTTTGCTGTTTTACGTTTATCGGGCGGACATTTGCAGTTTCGTTTTGAACATCGTAGTTTTCAGTTTTTGTTAAGCGTCAACATTATTTAGCTTTTTTCAGACTGCACAGTACAAATTTTATACGAGAAGTTTGTTTATCTCTATGTTGATGGCGCAGTCTTAGTTCCTACAATGCAGTTTGGATGACGCTGCTGGCAGATGCCGGATGCTGTGCCCTTAGGAGAAGGAGGCGATAGGCCGGCATAATAAATACTCAGGGTGTAACCAACCGTCGGAGAAGACGCATCGGGTGAGAAGAACTTCACCCACACCGGCAAACACCAGCGACCGTTAAATCTTTTATCACTACATTTCTTTTCGGCTTAACCTTAATTCTATCACATTATTTCCACCGGTGTGGGAGGTCGCTAGGGTGCCAGGAGGGAACGAACGTCCCTCCTGCCTTCGTAACTTCGTCTTGCGATGCAAGTTTTGAGACATGAATAATCTGTAAACGATGGTGGCGCTGTTCTGCACTTGTATATTTATCTGTGAACGGTTTGTACTCTGTATACCGGAACTTCGTATGTGAACTGTGTCACTCAAATGATAAATAAAGTCTAGGACAAATACTCTGGAATTTGACCTTATTTCATTTGTAATTGGCATCCATTTTACTGAGTCTCGTGTACTACCTTTGAGCTAGCAGTGGCAGCTTAACATATAGCGGTGTAACTGTAGCATCCAACGTTACAAGTTAATGGGAGTGATTCATTTTGAATATTAATTTTAAACCCACTTTCTTTACTGTACTCAACTTGTGAATATTTGATATTTTAAGTTAAGAAAATGAATGCTTTACACTGGCATATTTATATTTTGTTGACTTTGGTTCTAGCATATTAAATTTCAATACCACTTTACTCAAACTTTTATCCAAAAGAAAACTTTGGTATCATTTAACCATTCATCTTGAGAGAATTCATTGTACTGACGCTGCACCCCTGCTAACTCTTCAGGTCAGCACCAGAGCAGTGTTGCCACTCACTGCATCAATCCTTTGCAGGTCGATGGAAAACCCTCCGGGTCTGCTCCACCTTGAAGTGAACCATTGCCACCATGAGTCCAATCCATTGATCTGTCACTGAAGAGAGACTCCTGTGAAGCCAAAAGATAGCCAGTGGTACTACTTAACTTTCCATGGCACTTGTGGGTATGCTGACTAACCACTTGACAGCCATCCCCTGTGCTGGTGGTGGTGCAGCACATTAGTGCCCAAAGGGTATCCCAGAGAATGAGTGTGCCGGCTTGGCTCCCAGCCAACAGGGGTACAAAGCTTAACTGGCATAATGCCAGCAGACACAGCTTGCTCAATCACAGTGCCGGGTGATGCCGCCGGTCGGCAGGTTTCCTCGGGGATCTCCCATTTCCCCCACCCTTGCATTCTGGCACTGCTCCACATTCACCTCACTTCACCCTCATCAGCTCTCAAGACCTCGATGTTAGGAGCCGCTTAAATCTCTCCACTCCACTTCTTTAAAGCATCTTGAGAGGTTGACATCACTGTGCTGTAGTAGATGTGATTTGTGGTGTTACGTTGCTCTGTCTCACCAGCATGTGGTGCAATTCATGTCTTGATTTTTGGCTGATGGAAAAGGGAAGGCTCTTTGTGAACGACGAGAGTGGGGGCTCGTAGGAGAATGGACATCCATTTGTGTGGCCTCTTGTTTTGGCAGGTATGCCCAAGTCATATGGGTCGGACTCATGCTGGTAGTGGGTTGAAAATTCTCTTACTGAGATCATGGTGAATGTTAAAGAAAACCAAACTTAAGTAAAACCATAAAACCTTTGGTTAAGTGTACTGCCAAGAGGGGAGTAAGTTTTTATTATTGTATTGTATTAATGGAAGGGATATATGCAGCTAATTCTGATGCCCTTTCAACAATGCTAACAGTGACAATTTCAGACTTCTGTGCCCCAACTAACTATATTGTTATACTTATTAATTTGTGTGTATATTTTGAAGTTAGATTAAATTATATATATGTACCCTCCTCCCCAACCCAATTAGCATAACTGTTATTATTAAAATAATAAAATTTTGTTGTGTTTAAAACAGAGATGGTTTTTGATAGACATTATCTCATACTTTCAGGGTTGTGTCCTGAGTTAAAGTGCTTGACAAAACTTTATGTGCAGTAGTGCTTTCATGAAAGTTAGTTGTAAGCTGTCTGATAGCATTAAGAGATTAAACAACAGGATAAAGAAAAATATGAAAATTAATATAAGGTGTACATTTGGCAGTAAAATAATATTTTGTTACAGATGTACATTTGGAGTACACAGCTCAGAAGATGAAAGTATCTTCAGGTAGACCTGTATACATATGATTCAAGTAGTAATTTGTTTTTCTATTTACAAATCTAAAACGGTTTTCCAACTGATCTTAAAAGTTTGTTTCTATTGTCTAGTGCATTTTTTGTCATATAACCTTGGTTTTTTGTGCATGTTACATAATATTGTGTGGAGATGTGCGTTTGCAGTGTGTAATTGACTTTACTTAATATAAAATTAAATTTCAGTATACCTTAAGATAGTTAGGAATTTTAACAGCACTTATAGGACATTTCATATCAAATTACGTATGGCAAATAATTTAATTTTAAATTTTTTTACATTTTTTTTTTATTTAAAAAACAAATATGAAAGTTATTTTCATCTGTAATCATCTTGGATACAAGTTTTTTTTCTCATTGCAACAAGCTAAAATTAGCATTTTGACATAAAAATTACTTTTTCTCTGATATCAGTTCCACTCATCCAAAGTACTGTATCTCTACATTAATCTACACAGTAGTGCAGGATTTTCAAACTGGCACAGATAATGTCACTTGTACATTGCAGTGTGCAGTGTATAATCTGATTACCGGTACATCAACAATTTTTGCTTTTAGCTCTGTCCTTGTTTTAATATGCCCTTCTGTCCTTGTTTTAATATGCCCTGTTGCCAAATTTTTCAAAATTCTGAGAAGAAAATTTTGAAAATATAATATTAGATTTTTGTAGAACAAAATGCAATAATACGTTGCAGTCTGGGGTGATTGAGGTGGCCTGACCATATACCCACAACTTTAAGAGTGTAAGGTAGATAAAATGCCCAGGGTGCCACTTAGCCATGGTTGACTAACACATGTAAAGCTCGAGTCCTCAGGGTGGTGGGGAATGTTTGGCCAGTGTGGCTGGTTGGCATGGGTGACACGAGATAGAATCTGGTTTTCACTCTACAACCTGTAGTGCTGTTGGGGTCACACTGCACACCCATAAAGAACAGACTTTTACTGCTACTAAATATGAATGTGTGCGCTGATGCTTGGTCCCAGATTTTATTGGCCGTAGCTGCCACGTGGTACACAACACCACAGTAAATCACTAAAATGTGCAAGGCTCTTCAAACACTTGAAAATAAATTTTATGTTTCTTGTTAAGTTATAATAAAAATAAAGGTTTGATGCACGTCCCTATTCTATTTTTAATGTTTTATACTGGAATGTTTATACCTAAAAATTACAGTGAAAACACCTGTTTGAGCCATTTATACTATCACAAAAACATGCTTTAGAGAGAAATGGAGGAACTGGAAAAAATATACAGAAGCGTAATGTTTCTTAAATGCTATTCGTAAGCAGACCTCACTCGGACACATTGGATGGTTTTTTAATAAATGGTCTGCTGGGGCTCTGCACACCGTTCGGTGGCCTACCCAGGCGGCCACCCTAAGATGCAGGCCCCACGGAAGGTACATCTGTACCTCACTGCTGCTGTTCCAGTACTTGCAACATAGCTTCCGGAAGTTAACCTCTCCAGGTATCCCTCTGACCATTATACAGAACACTGGTACCAAAAACAAAACTAAAACAATGAAACACAAATTATTTAACGTAAAATATTCTAAGTATAAAATAATATTTTTCTTGTGGTGTTAAAAGAGCGTTTCCAAAATTAAAAGTACTTTGAATTGTCTTGGCCCAGGGGGCTGAAATAATATGGCATCATCTTGAGGGGTTCGAGAGTACGTGATGTCATGGCGCTTGACCACTGCAGTATCTATCTGTGACATCATGTTTCTGCAGTACACTTTAAAGAAGCCACTGTTTTCCCTTACTGCATTCTCCCCCCCCCCTCCCTAGCATCATTAACCAAACCCTTAATTTACCACTGAATTTCATACACATACTAGGGTTATTCTCTGGAGCTGCTGGGTGGTCACCAGGATTGGGCTAAAGACAAGGAGAGGAGATTAATTAAAAACCAGCAACATTATTTTGAGGTGAGAATATTAAATATTTCCAGATTTTTCACAAGAAATTTTCATGCAGGCAGGTTATAAAGACAAGTCATATCTAGGTCTTACCAGTATTACAGAACATTATAATGATAGCTAATTTCTTAGTTAAATAATGGCTTGTCCCTTAATTATTGTGAACCCATTTTGGTTATTTATCTGCGACCTAAACATGATGCGTGCACAGAATGCATACAATTTTCTGGTAGCTTGACAGTCATCTATATGCAGTATTGCACATTCAAATTGTTATTCCTTGTGATGTATTTATTTATCAATAAAGTAGGAAATTGTTACAGTTTAATTGCATTTCAAACAAAAAAATGTGAGCAAGTATGCTTCATAATATGTATGAAATGTTTCTAAATGCCTTTATCATTAGAAATAAAACAAGAAATACAATAATTGCAAAAAATGGTATTTACTTGTTCTGAGAACATTTTTAACTCACTTGATAGTGTGTTGAGTCATTACTAAAATTTCTCGACCTCAAATCCTTCTCTATGCAATTTTGAAATGTTTTTAAATTATATCAATGTCCATATACCATCGCAAATGTTGCGTTACATAATGTTTGTTTATAATAATCCCTTGTCACGACCCCTTCCTTCGGCAGGACCTGATAAGCCGGTTTTGCATCTTGCCACACCACTCCAGAGACAACACCAGATCAGGTACTGTTTACAACCACCATGTACTCTTGCATGCACCAAGTGCATCAGTACATGCGTTTGCAGGCATTCATGCATGTGAATGATACGTTCACATAAGTGACCTGTTGTGACCCTTGTGCAAACAAAAGACAGGAAATTTAGTCAAAACTATCTATTTCTGCAAGTATGGCATAATTCACGAGGGCACTACCTAAATGGGGACACCCACCACAAAGTTCACCCCACTATAAAATTATACATGCAATAACAAATACCGGACATGGTCGTTTTGAAGAGAGTATTTTATTCATGTAAAAACATGTGAACTGGTACAGCCATTGCACATTACTTTATAAATACATTATAGTTGACATTGAGTAGTTGCATACTTCATCTTATAATTAGTGTGGAATGTTTACAACATTTATACTTTAAATTTGTTGCAAAAACTATTTTAGTGGAAATAGATTGTCAACGTCGTAGGTAGGCAGACTCAGGTCGCTCTCCTACATCACCGGGCAAGTTCGGCTACCAGACAGTAAATCACATAAATACTTCAAACATCTAATTAACATACAACAATACACAGGATACACTGCAAATAAATAAACTTAATTACTGGAACGCTTCAAGCTCACAACATATGAATTTGTAATTTGCAGTTCACTTTTGAGTGCATCAGTCAGTTGAATTTTTAGTGTTTTGTGTTCAGTGTGACATGTCTATTGTACCTTAGTTGTAAGTTTTCATAACTGCCTTAAAAATTCTCCAAATTCTCGCGCCACCTGATCGGTTAGGCCCGATTGTACGCTGCCATGATTTTCATCTGACTTGTAATTTTCATTATTTTATCTTAAACCTTTTTCTGATTGGTCCCGAGTTGTGCCTACCACTCTCGTGACTCAGACAGAAGAGTTTACTTAGTTCACAGCCAACTTTGGCACTCACATTTTAGCTCATTGGCAGAACCTTGTGTACTGGCGCTTAACCCTTTGGCAAGCATGCTCGTATATTTAGGAGCGGAAAATGAAATAGCGCATATAGCACGCTTACATATTTACTTTTTAATGTTGTTCTGAAGACCAAGCTTGTTTATTTACGTTTATACGGGCGTTTCAATTTTTTATCGCTACTGCCACCTTTCGACATAAAAAATAACCATTATTCAATGTTCTACATCACTGGTTTTACTTCTTTTTATGCTACAGTCTCTCGTGATGCACCACTTGTACAAAAATAAAATGTGCCATTCGTGATTACTGCCGCTGCCATCTCTCCCTCAAACAAAGACAAAGGAACTGCTGAGAGTCAATCATAAGCAATATTTAGTTTCAAACACTCACACTAGGTAACAGCACGAGTACCACACTAGAAAGCCACATACTTTACAACATGCAATAACGAAAAAATAAGTAACACATTGTTTTGCCAGCCTTCGCAGCAAAGAAGTTACTTTCGTGGAATAAGAAATATTTTTTTTACTATGGCATCTAAATGCAAGCGTGCTAAACTAAGTGAAAAAGAAATACAAGAAATAATAGCAAACTGGGAATTGGCAAGTGATAGTGATGGTAGTTTGATTATTTCTGATTCTGATAGTGTAGTCTGTGACAACAATCGCGTCGTGGGAAATGAGCCATGAAATGAGGTCAGCACACAAAACACACCCTCTACCTCCAGTAATGCTACCAACATTTTTCAGTGGCAAAATTATGGTGAGTTCTCTCCATTGATTCTGCAGTTTGGTGATATAGCATCTTGCATTACCGACAAAATTTATTTATCAGAAAATCCGAGTGAATTGGAGGTGTTAAAGCAAATGTTTAATTCTGATTTGGTTGAACATTTTGTCTGTGAGATGGAGACATATTTTACTTTTGTGACAAATAACTTTGATGTGAAGCAACACTCCAAACTAAAACAGTATACCAAGCCTACAATATCGGAGTTGTACACATTTTTTGCAGGCTAACTGAACACACTGCAAAAATAGTCTAAAAGATTACTGGTCTACCAATCCACTTTTCTCAATGCCCATGTTCAGAAAAATAATGTCTCAAAACTGTTTCCTATTACTGCTACGACTTCTGCATTTCGCAGATAACCAGAATCAACCAGCTGGTGACAGATTATACAAAATAAGTTCTATTGTTGAATCAATAAAAACAAAATTCAAGCCAAGTTTTTATCCACATAAGAATATCTGCATTAGGGCAATTGCCATTCAAACAATAGATTTGGAATCAAATTGTTTGTTCTGTGTGATTGCCAAACTGGCTACCTACTTGATTTTCTGGTGTACACAGGTGCCACAATCAGTCTTGATGCAGATACAAGTCTAGGAATTTCTGTTTCCATTGTCAAGACACTCCTGACACCATATTTTGGTAAAGGACATTGCATATTTACAGACAACTAGTACACAAGTCCAACCCTTTTCCAGTACTTGTTGGAAAACAAAACGGGAACTTGTGGTACAATCAGAGCAATTAAAAAATGCATGGCAAAATTTTTTTAGATATTTGAAACACAATTATTAAATTTCATAGACGTTTATTTGATTTGATAATTTTCCATGGCCCCAACAAGTTGCTGAAAATACTGAAGTTTTAGTAAATAAAATTTGGAAAAACGATAATTAAGTAAGTATACAGTTAAAAATTGCATACAATGGGAGTTCAATGGAATATTTGAACTGTAGATATATATATATATATATCAGTAGTGAAATTTTATAAAAAATATAAACTACCTAAAATAAAAAAGTTGTCATGACTTTTGCATGGATGTATTTTATCTATTCGCACTACTCTGTTAAAACTAAAGATATACAAACTTCTCAAGGTTTTCAAAAACTGAAAACAATACAGCATTTGGTTCTTGAACAAACTGAAAACAGAATGTGGTAACTCTGCACACCTGTGAACTGTCAATAAGCTGTGTTGCCACCTCTTGTCTGCATAACTGCAGTACAGTGTCTTGACATACTCCTAACTAGTCTTCAGATATGCGTTTGTGTAATTTGTTGCTACTCCTCCCTAAGGGCTTCCTCTAGCTGGGCAAGTGTTTGAGGGGCATTTCTTCAATGCCATAACATCACTACCCTGGACTGGCTCCATGTAGTCCCGATCTGAACCCGATAGAGCACCTATGGGATCATCTGAAAAGGCAAGTCAGAGGATGTCCAGACCCTCCCCACACACTTGCCCAACTAGAGGAAGCCCTACGAGAGGAGTGGCAACAAATTCCACAAACGCGTATCCAAAGACTGGTTAGGAGTATCCAAGACGCTGTGCTGCAGTGATGAAGGCAAGATGTGGCAACACAGCTTATTGACAGTTCACAGATGTGCACAATTACCACATTTGGTTTTCAGTTTGTTCAAGAACCATTTCTGTTTTGTACATCATTACATTAATTTATCAATGAGAAGCACAAGAAGTGTTTTCTTTACAAATGCTGTATTGTTTTCAGTTTTTGGAAATTGTGAGAAGTTTGTATATCTATAGTTTCAGCAGAGTGGTGCTGAATAGATACAATATATCCATGCAAAGTCATGACAACTTTTTTATTTTGAGTAGCGTAAAAAAATATAAACAGTTTTTTTTCAGGGCATAAAATAATGTTGCACTTATAATCACCATCTTGAAATTGCAAAAATGAAACACTGCATGCTTGCTCAATGTTTTTGCATTATGGTTATCAACTTTATTTACATGCAATTTTAACTCTTAGCACTGTCTGGAGTCTTTGCTTCAAACAGGTTATATTGGCAAAATGGCTACATGTTGTAAGTTTTATTAAGTTTTGTCTGTTTGTATGAAAAAGTACAACAATAACCAATAACCATAAAGTTGCAATTCTGTTCGTTAAATGCATATACATCATTTATAATTAATGCTTTCAACAAGCCACTTTTTAAACTTATTTTAACTTTTCTTGAGCATGGTCACTTATTGTCACTTTTTCCATCACTACAGGGTTCCCAGAGTGAGTAAAAGTGAGGAATTTGGGAATTGGTCAGTAAGTCAGTAATTTTGTGAATCCTATGGCTTTAGTTAGGAATTTCTCTTGAAAATATTGTTTTAGCCAAGAAAATCTAGTCGTATACTACAAAAATGTATTTATCTCTTCTCTGTGCTTTAATAGCTGACTTTGTCAAGTTTGAAGCTAGGTGTAGATGTTGGCTTGGATGAATTTTTCCTCAGATTATGAGTGACAAAGCCAACTATGAACAGCTATGGAAGATTGGTCAGGAGAAGTCAGATTTTTTGATGGTCTGTTTTATGTGGGAACCCTGCATCATGTTAGAGCACGGTTTTAACTGCTGTGTAATAATATTATTTCAATTTACTTGTATTTCATTTTGAATGAAGTCTTGCATTGTGGTATATAGTGTTAATTATTTACCAAAGATCTTCTCGGTGCTTAGTTTAAATTTTAATTAAGCATTACTTCCCCTAATATGAGTGTAGTATGAGTGGTACATGTTATGCTCCAGACTGCTGTTACCCAGTCTGTCACATTTTATTTCAAGAAAAATTAATTAAATCTTTTTCAAAATATTTTTTTACTTCTTAAAATTATAATACACATACTGGCTTTGTGCTTTACATTAACTTTCAAAATTGATACTGGGTTTTAAAGATGAGCCATTTGACTCAGGGCCATCTCGCTTGGGTGATTACTGCAATATTCAAAGCAGTTTAAAGATTCTGACTCATCGATTTATTAAATATTAGTTCCTAGTAGGTAGCGTATTTCACAGGCAGAAGCTGAGACATTGTAAGCTCCACATCATGTATGTAATTTCTAGTGCTGGTTTTTTTAGTCGCTTGACAGAGTTTTTCCAGAAGGAAGAGCCACTAATACATATGTTGAATTGCAATCTCTTTCATTAATGAGAACCTCACTGGGCAGAATATGAAAAAAATAATATTTTAGAGCATAGAAACTTGATAATGAAAGGATGTTCAGCTCTGAACATACTTTTTATCGCCAACATTGTGCTTTAAGTTTTGCATGCTGTGGCAGTTTTGTTTCCAAGCTCAGAAGCATTATATTGAAGGCATGCACATTTTTAAAAAATCTTCTGTCTTCTCCATTGCTTAGGAGTAAATCCTGCTTCAAGCTTTATGAAACCTTATAGAAGTTGCGCAAGCTATTCCATGGGACATATTTATAGATGTGGTGTTAGATGAGTGGAAAATGTTTAAACTTGAGACTGATGAAGTGGGATCTCAAAATGAGTGTGTTGATTTGTATGGATTTCAATTTATGAAAAAGCAAAATTTCAGTGGCGACCCTAAATATCCAGCAGTGACAAAAATTGTAAAAGCTGTTTATTCACTCTCACACAGGCATGCAGATGTTTAAAAGAGCTTCTCATTGTCGTGCAGAGCACTAACACTAACCAGTGCCTTATTTGATTCTGATAACCAGGAAACTGGTGGGGCTTGTAGCATATGATTTACATTGCCTACTTAGAAGAAAAACAAAAAAATTAAGTCGAAGTTCAGTGAAAGACTTGGAAAAAACAGTGACAAAAGGAATTCAATTTTAATTTTATCTCTTTGTTTGTTTGTTTGTAAAAAGTAGCAATACCATAAAACCCTTAGTTGTATTTTGGCTCAAATTTTACATAAGCATGTTTACTGCTTTAAGTGTTGGAAACAAATGTGCTTTATTTTGTTTTGTGGGTTAGTTTTCAGAGAGCAGCAAGGAAACAAAATGTTTATTTTTAATAATTACAGAACTAAACTAACTTATGGTAACAGTTATTTCACTAGTACAAATCATACATTTTTAAAATAACAATTTTTATTTTGTTTAATAATGTAACTTTTTTGTATTTCACAAATGTAGTTAAGATTTTTAGAATAGTATTTTTTGTCTTGCATGCAGTATTTCACAAGATGTTACAATAATTTAGTAATTCTGTATTACTTTTGTAACACAAACATTTTGTAATAGAAATATTTGTATTTGTAAAAATAGTACTATTAATATGATAATTTGTATAAAATAATGGATGTAAATATATTTCTTATTGACAACAAAAATATATAGGGGTTGATATTATTTTCCTTCCTTTTAATTACTTCTTTTATTTTCAACTGTCTCTTGGAAAAATTCCTAAAAGTTAGTATTTTAGTCACTATTTTTTGTGTGTGACATCACTAAAAGTTACTTTTTCACATCAAAAAGCCACTTTTTCCACTTTTTCTAAGCCTTTAAATAGTTATGAGCCCTGTTCATAATCTATGTCTGTAATTTCCACATCATAAAGAAGGGACTTAAAATATACCAGTTATAAATTAATAGAGTAGAGCAATTGGATAGCATCACATTCTTCTTGTTCTTCTAACCACTTCATTGCCGTCTCAAGGCATTGAAAAGCTTCGCCATTGGAAGGTCCTTTTTCAGCACTGTCGTTGCCACTAGGCTCTTCCTCGTCGTCACAAGGGTCTTGATCGTCTGTAACACTGTCAATGATTTCATCGTCTGTCAATAGTTGATAGCCAGGGTCATCAACATCACATTCGAGCCAGTCTTGAATGTTTTGTTGGTCTCATTCTTCAAATCCTGAAGATTCTTTAATCAGCCCAGCCAGTTCTGATACAAATTAGCTGTTTGGTAGCTGTTAGAGTGCAGTAATAGACCCATCTGATGGAAGGAGCTTATTCCAAGCTTTTGCTAGTGTAGTGTCCTTGACAGTAGTCCAAGCTTTTGCTGCCATGTGCATAGCATCCTTCAAGTCAATTTCTGTGTACAATTGCAAAATTGTTTTTTCATGTTCTTCCCCGAGCAGAACCATACGCAGCAATGCCTTTCTGTAATAACGTTTGAAGCTTTCAATGACCCCCTGGTCAATTGGTTGGAGGACTGAAGTAACGTTAGGAGGCAAAAAAGCAACTTTGAACTTTCCGTTTTCTCTTTCCAGTGAAAGGTTTGAGGGATGACTTGGGGCATTATCAATCAACAACAAAACATTCACGAAATTCCCAGTTGCAAGCTGATGCTTTTTGACTTATGGGATAAATACAGTGTCATACCATTCTATAAAAATTCTTGTACCCATCCATGAAATTTTTTGGTTCTTGTATGTAACAGGCAATTTTTTTATTCCTTTAAAGCACTGCAGATTTTTATATTTCCCTATGATTAGCAAGGGTAGCCTGTGCGTTCCAGTAGCATTTCCGCATATCATATCAGTGATGCGTGATTTGCTTGCCTTAAAACCTGGTGCTGACATTTCATTCTTAGAAACTAAGGATTTTGTTGGCATTTTCTTCCAGTATAAACCAGTTTTTTCTGCATTGTAGACATTGGTTTTTTTGTACTCATTATCAATCATGTTTGTAAATTATGCTTTGAAATTTTTAGCTGTTTCAGCATCAGCAGACAGTTTTTCACCCTTGATGTTGACGTGGTCAAGCAATGGCTCTGAGAAATACTCGGCCCTAGTTGGGAAAGCCAACTTGATGCGTGGTGTTACCAGAGCTGATGATGTAGGAAATATGTGCCCGGCGCCACAGCACTTCACTGAACTGATGAAATGAGGGTCGTTTCGGTCATCAGCCTAGGGGACTCTGGTTAACACTCCGTCACATATGATGGCAAGGCTGTAGGCCGCCTCACACGCCTTAATTAAATTACAAATGAAACACTTACGATGCTTGTGCAGTTATTTATTCCTTGCGACTCCTTAATGAACACACACAACTTTAGTACAAAACGTGGCCTTAACGGCCCGGAACGGCGAACACATGGCTTTATAATGTGAAGCGCGATTGCGTTAAAACTCTCCAATGAGAGTAACGTTGCTCTCCCCTTGGCGCTATAACAAATAAAATAAATGATCCTGTTCATGAAGTGAAGTCTATTGCAGTGAATATGAGTTCAGCTTAAGATGTTGGCACCGAGGGCCTTTGCGGAGCGAGAGACTTACACGTCTTGATGCGTTCAAATGCTGAAGAGAACTGGGGGGAAGCATGGGCCGGCTTCCGCTACCTGAGCGCAGCTGATGCCAAGCGGCGAAACGATGAAGCACAATATACACTAAAAAAATTATTATGAAATGGAAGTGACATGAATTAAATTAACCTAAGACAACATAATTTTTCCTTATACAAATACACAGTAAAAATGATTATATTAATCCTAAACGTTTCCATTGTACCAGCCACAGTATTGCCAAGTGTACAATGTCAAATGTTAATTAATCCATGCATCCAGGCAAATCTTTACAGGGCAGATTACCACACAAAAAAAGCTTTTACAGAAAGTACACCTCTTCATACAGTAAATAGGTGTTGGCAAACTCCGATTGCTTAGAACTTTGTAACCCTGCACTTGAAGAAATTTGACATGACATGTTGGTAATCTGCAATAAAAAAGAAATAAAAAAGGTTGCTTTTGTAGTATCTGCTAATCCCTACAGTTTCCTGAGAAATCACATGTTTAGTTGGGAAGCAGATTGATTGCATGGGACGTGGCAGCCTGTACTACTGTCGTGCATGGTGTGTGAACTCGTACCCAGGTTAATGTCCCTGTCCTAAGGCAACATGTTTATAAGATTGTGGACGGCTGAGGAGTTATTGCGGGCAAGTGCCCCATTGCATTGGTTCCTGTTATTGTACCATGTGGCAATGAAGTTCCCTGCCTGCACAGCAGACAGTACTTCACAACGTGTATGATATAGTGGAGTAATGAGGAACTGACGGACATGCATCTTATGTATGGTGAAATGATGTGTCGTGAAATGATGTCTCGTGCATCAGCTGCACCATCATCGATTCACTGAAAAGTTTCCAGCTCGACATTTACTAGTTGCATTACATTCATTTCAGTTCATCGGTGTTTGGACAATGACCTGCCACAGCTACTTGAAGATGTACCACTGAATCTATGAGAAGACATGTGGTACATGAACAATGGTGCACCAGCACTTTTCAGTTGCACAGCAAGGCAGTACATGGATGTGCGGTACTCAGCGCAATGGATTGGCCGAGATGTGCTGGTGGGTTGGCCACTCAGATTACCGGACCTAAACCCAGGCAACTTTTACTTGTGGGGTCACTTGAAGGCACAGGTGTATGCAACTGACGTAGACAATGTGGAGGATCTCTGGCAACGTATTCAAGATGTATGCCGTACTGTACAAACAATCCCGGAATGTTGCAGCATGTGCACCAGTCGTATGAGCATTGCATTTGTGCATGTTAAATCAAAGTCCCAGTCATGCCTAACGAACGCCAAAAAACTGCCTTCACCAGGCCAGATGGCAGGAGATATCAATTTTGTGCTGTGCCCTTTGGTCTTAATTGCACATCTGCTACATTTGAAGCCATGATGTTGCACAAATTGGACGGCTGTATAGGCAAGTTCATCACCGCCTATCTATAGTCAGTTCACGACTGGAAGAGACTTTCTTGAAGCCCTGCTAAAGATTTACTTTCAAGCCCATTTCGTATCCTTCTGCCAAAGGTAAACAAACATTGCCATGTGGCAGTCACATGGCAATGTTTACATGCAATGTTGACATTCCACTGTGTGTGTGTGTGTACATGTGTTCGTACATACACGTACCCATTATAAAAGTAATGTATATACAGTGAAACTTCCCTTAACAGACACTTCTCAAAAGCGGACAAATCTCTTGAGCGGACATATTCTGATTCCCCGGCATAGTCCCATTCATTTCTTCATATTAAATTCTTCTATAAAGTGGACACTCCCTATAACGAACGCGGTCAGCTCTTTCGTGTATATTCTGACCCCAAAAATCTCCCAAAAGCGGACAGCAGCCTCCTGGAAAGGAATGTTTTCTGAGAAAAGCCTTCAGCAGCCTCCCGGAAAGGAATGTTTTCTGAGAAAAGCCTTCTCCCCTCTGTTTGGTTTGCCTTTCACTAACATCCTTTGTCTCAAATTCCTAGATTTCAATTGCGCCACACTGTACAAACATGTTTACCTCTTCAGTTTGTTTCCGATTTTCGAGCGATAAACACAGCTCTAATATGCCTCCCCATGTGCGTTTGACACTTAAAGAAAAGGTGGAAATAATTAAAGCCAGTGAACGTGAAAAACTAAGTGTGTGATACTGCGCTGCAAAATTCAAAATAGGAAAGACTCAGGTGAGTGAGATTATAAAAAATAAAAAGGAACTTTTAGATAGATTCAGCAAACACGGAAATGACGAATCCCATAGATCATTTCCAAAAACGGCCGGTTTTGAGCATTGACGATGCAGTTTTCAAATGGTTTTGCCATGCTCGGGCTGCAAAAATTCCACTTTCCGGTCCGATCATTCGAGAAAAGGCCTTAGAAGTTGCAAAAAAATTAGGTCAAATGGATTTTATTTAAAGCCTCTGTAGGATGGCTCGACAAATTCAAGTCTCGGCATAAGATATCTTATAAAACCATTAGTGGAGAAGGGGCCTCAGTAGACACAGAAGTAGTACAAAATTGGACAGAGAAGCTTCAACAATATTGCGTTGGTTTTGAACCCAAAAACATTTATAACTGCGATGAGACCGCCTTATTTTTTAGAGCACTTCCGGATAAAATCATGTAGTTGAAAAATGGGCGTTGTCAAGGAGGAAAAGTTTCAAAGGAGTGTTTAACTTTGCTCTTATGCACAAATATGCTTGGTGAATTTGAAAACCCTCTGGTTATAGGAAAGGCAAAAAATCCTCAGTGTTTCAAAGGTATTGATATCAATTTGTTGCATGTGGATTGGCATTCTAATTCTAAGGCGTGGATGACCAGAGATGTTATGAACATTTGGTTGACAAAATTGAACAACAAAATGATTCTACAAAATCAAAAAATAATTTTATTTATGGATAACGCAGCCTCCCATCCCAATACAAATTTCAGCAATGTGGAAATTGTATTCCTCCCACCGAATACAACTGCTACATGCCAACCTTTGGACCAACGGATTATAAAGAACTTCAAAACTCACTATAGAAAGTGTGTTTTGAAGCACCTGTTGGCCAACATGGACAATGCGACATCGTCAAGTGATCTTGCAAAGAAAATTAACATCCTGGATGCGATTCACTGGATAACATCCTCCGTGAAAAAAATAAGCTAAGAAACTGTGTTACATTACTTCATAAAGTCGAGATTCGTAAATTCCAGCGATGAAGCCGCAAATCCAGAAGATGTTGATGAAGATGGAGAACTTCAAGACCTGCTAACATCATACGACCCAACAAGCGAAACAACGTACGCCGACATCGATGGAAGTCTGGTCACAGAAAATAATTCTCTGAATGTTGCAGATCTTATTCGTGAAGGTAATCATACAGTTATACGTACACATATGTAATAATGTTTTTGTCTTTAAAAAAAATTAATTTTTCATTTGTTTACATTCCAGAGGAAAGCCTAAATGATGAAGAAATTTTATGAGTCAGAAGTGGAGGATGATGACTCACCGATGAAGGCTGTGAAGAAGTCTTGATACAAATTAAGCAGGTCAAAATTTTTTGTATTCAAACAGTGACGCTGAGGGACTCAACTTAGCATTAAGGATTCAGTCAAATGTTGAAAATAAAATTCTTATTAAAAGAAAAAATCAATCAAAAATAACAGACTTTTTTAAGTGTTAATTTCTGTCATAAATTTTATTGTTTCATAAATATTTTAAATTGTTTTTATACATTTTTAAGATAATTTACGTATGTAATACTACATACATACAGTAGTTGTTTTCTGTGCTCCGTGTTGTAAAATAAATTGCCTTTTGCACGTAAATATGTACATAATTTATTGTTTACCTATGGCACATTATGTATGTACGTACAATTTAAAACATTATTTTCATTTTTCTCCCAAAAGCGGACACTTCTATATAGCGGACAATATTTCATTCCCCAAGGATGTCCAATATAAGGAAGTTTCACTGTATTATTAATGGATATTCCACAAGTGTAAAGTTTTTAATCTTGAGAATTTCACACAGTAGAATATGCGATGCCAGCGAAAAAACATTTAATTCTATAAACCCAAAATGAGAGTATTTTGATGAATCGATAGTTGTTGTCTATTTACAATCAATTGTTAGTGACTTTCGATAAATTCCCGTACATCGAAGGCAAGATCATCAGTATTGAGCGAAATTGCTACAGACGTTAAAATGGCGTGGGGTGTTGGGGTCGGATGTTTCGCGCAATTGTAAAACGTTATTTTAAAATGGTTGTGACGGTTTTCGACAGGACGGCAGAGTTTGCGAGTGAAGGATTCTACGTCTTCGACAATGTGAAAAAAATTCTTATGTGCAAATACTGCAACATTAGAATAGAGTGGCAAAGGAAAGACACGTGCATGAAACACACAAAAACAGTACAACGAGAAAGTGAGCATAAATTAAAATCATACGTTATTAAAAACCAAATAATAAAGAGTAGATATTAGTAAAACAAGACAAATAAATGAATTATTATAGGTTAAACGAGACAATCGCACAAATTCTCTGGCACGTGTGTCAACAACACATGGAACGAAGGTTAGTAAACAAATGGCCGCGTTACTTTCACCTTGAGCGTGATCATGTGACTATGCAAGAAATGTTTAAATCTAAATACGTTTGCATCACGTCATTAATAATTGGCATAATAAGATACAAGTCTTTTCGACACCCATTTGTAAGCGATAAATTAACAATTACGTTAAAACTTTGGAACTATTTCTTCTCTTTGTACTGGCAACCTAACGGCATAACTGTATCTGCGCTCGCCGCTGTTTGTAATGTTATATGCATGTAGCTAACGGCTAGGGTGTTTTTTCAAAGGTTGATTTTCAAAAATTTATTCCAGTCGTGAACCGACTGTAGATGACGTAGTGGTTCCGTCTCACACCTTGGAGGAACACCTTGAACACTTAGCGTTAGTACTGGAACGTTTTGCAACCGCAAGACTCACCTGCACAAACCACAAGTGCCACACATTGGCATGACAGAGCTAAACTTCTTGGGACACGTAAACGAGACTGGAAATCGCCCTAGTGCAAAACACCTGTGGTTCATTGACGAGTGGAAACCGCCAAAAATTCATAAACTATAGCGCAAGTTTTTCAGACTTATAAATTGGCTCCGCCAATACATTCAAGTGTTTGCTATCATTACCGCACCACTTATGTCACTCTTGTCAACATGAGTCGAGTACCAGTGGACTCGAGAAGTTAACCAGGCGTTCACAGAAATGAAACACCAATTCCATCAGTGCCAATCTCTCTCTCACCTAGACCCCACAAGGCACCTGTACCTGCAAAATGATGCAAGTCAGGAGGGGCTAGGAGCTGTCTTATTCTAGTTAGATAAAATTTTACTACTGGAGCGCAAAAATTGGGCCAGTAGAGCGCCAATATAATGTGAATGAGCTTGAATGTTTGGCTATCATATGGTCTCTGAAACAATGCCGGCAATTTTTGGAATACCAACGATTCACCCTCCAAACCGACAACTGCAGCTTCGTGTGCTACACAAAATGTGCGAATCCAGGAGCAAGCTGACACACTGGTCCATGCTTATGCAGACCTATCACTTTGTTGTAGAGTATGTACTGAGAGTAAAAAACTAACTAGCAGATGCACTTTCGCACTCCCCAGAGCCGGACGTATGTGAAAATGACTCAAGACGAGTGTGAAGAAATGTTGCCACCTGTCAATCGTCCTCAGTTCAGTACCGAAGGCTCACCGCCACGCCTGAACCAAATCAATCTCAATCATAACTCAGATGCAAAAATAACGGCACAACAGTTATATCTACACTTAATACAGGCACAACAAGCAGCTCCAGACCCGGTATGGCGGCACCACGAGTGTGCCCAGTGTGTTCAGAAAAACTGGCAAGTTGTAAAAAATTGCCTGGAAGTGCTTCCACCAGGTGACAGGAGTGAGTGGAAAATGTTTGTCCCAGCTTAGGCCAGCCAAGCAGTACTTGCATATGCACACGACGACCACTTTGCCTGTATCCTGGGCGCAGAACAAACACAACGCTAGATCTCCAGCAAATACCAAATACCTCTGACCGGTATGACCCATGAAACATGTCGTTACATAAAACAGTGCAGGATTTGTGACACATTGAAGGCCTGCTGCTCAGACAGCACACAACCACCACCATGAGTCCAACCGAACCATTTGATACCATAGCACTGGATCTCGTGGGACACTACCGACGCAGCGCACAGTGCATGCGGTTCATTGTAGTGGTGACGGACCATTTTTCACAATGGATGGAGGCCTACGCCGTCAGCAGTGCACGCGCAAACAACATAGCAAAAGTCCTGGAAACTGAATTTTTCCCTCAGCGGGGTTTTCCATGGGTGCTCCTAACCGACAACGGCACCCAATTTACGGGACACTGGTGGCGAGACTTCTGTGAACGGTGGAAAACAGAACACCATACTACGGCCAAGTACCATCTAAGGGCCAACCCCACTGAGCAGAGAAATCAGGACTTAAAAACACAGTGCAGGATGCGCATAGGAAATGACCACATCACCTGCCGGTTGCCTTGTTCTGCCTTCACACGCAAGTGAATGCCGCTACGGGGAAAACTCCAGCTGAAATACTGCCAGGACGTAATCTAGCTCGCCCTGGAGAGCTAGCCAGCCAGAACACGACTTAGATTGACAGGCAAAACACCGGGAAGTAGTACAGCAGGTACGTGAACAACACAACAACAACAACGGTACATTCACACCTGGTTACCCGCCACCCAAAGACTGCCAAGAGAACTGCAAGTTGGTGAACAAGTCTACGTCCGTGAACACCCACAATCAATAAATAGGCAGTAAAAATGTTTGTGCTGGCCTTGCCACGAAGTGGAGTGAACCTTACCCTATCACTGCCAAGCTGGGAGAGAGTACCTTCACATTCAAGCTCGGTGCCAAGTGCACTATAAAACTCCATCGCAACATCAGGGTGACAGGCAAAGGAGTGGGTGACAAGCCACTTCCCCCTTCCCCTACACAATAGCCTGGACCTTGCCAACTCGACAACGGCGGGCACCATCTCGACGCCCTATGCACAGGCGCCAGACAGGGATCAAGCGTGCTCCGAGGAAGAAGGGTCTATGGCAAGTACGAGCCTGCACAGGCCGGACAAGCAACCAGCGGTGATTCAGGACACATCAGCCATGCACTCGACGCCCGGCATCCAGACACCCAATAGGGATAGAGGAGGGGAAGACAACGCCCTAATTATCCTGGAAAATTTCCTCCAACCAGCAGCTCCAGCACCACCTCTGCCTTTTGGATCATCGGCGTCCTTATACCCAGCAAGGGAGTGGCGAAAGAGAGAAAGAAATGGAAGAGGTTGAGACTGTCTGCCTACGGCTCCGTTACTGCCAGCCAACGCGGTACAGCTTACTAGCACCAGCATGCTACGAGTGCCTACAGCAACTTTTGCACCGCAGCCTTCAATCACACCGGCACCCGGTGCACAGCCGCCCAGCAATGGTTCGATGGCCGCCTCTTACACCTCTGCCGCCAGTCAGCAAGGCATTTCAGCTGAAATTCTATGAGCAGCAGACGTCGCCCAACCCCCTTATGGCTGCACCCTCGCCTGGCATCCCTACACCCAATAGGGAAACTGTGTCAGCCATCGAGGAGGTCTGGGGTGACGCACCTGTCAGCGTGGCACCCTTGCCGCCAGCCACCAGCACTGCAGCCACACCATGCCATGCCATCCCTTACCTGCACCGATGCCTGGCATCTATACGCCTGAGACGGGACCGGTGACAGGGGGCGGATAGTAGAGTGGTTGGCCCATACCAGTATCAGCTGACAGACCACCGTGGGACAGCGACAGATACGACAGCGACGCCTCTGGTGTCCTGCTCCACCAGCCGCAGTGCCACCAGCGGTACCATTGCTGTGAGAGCAGCACAGCAGCACTGCACTAGCATCATCGAGCTGCTGAGTTGCCACCACCCTGGCATCCCGACACTGACTGACACAGTTACAAGCTGCGGCCACGCCCCTGGCGTGGGCCACCTTCCTGCCAGATTCTGTAGACACTTGTCGCACGCGGGATCAAAAAGGCTCCCATGAGGAAGGAGGGGGGGGGGTGACACCGACTGCGGCTTTCCCCAGAGCCCTTGTCGACCCACGCACGCCATCTAGTGGAGTAGGTAGGAACCACCTGCACCAAGCACCAGTTGCATGCCATGCGACTGGAGGCAACGCATACTAGGTATGCTGCGGGAGTCAAACAACTTTCAGTGCCACAAGGCGTAATTATGTCACAGCTCGCCAACCTGTCCTCAGTCTGGCAAGAGTGGGCATCAGGGCAGGTCGCGTTATGCGGCTCGGGGGTGAAGCAACTTTTGCATGCCAATCTCTTCACATCAATATATTGTAGTTTACTGGAACCTTTTGTATTTATTATTGCACCCCTGATTTCACCTCCCTTCCGGAGCAGACTCATTGCCCCTCCGGCATAATTTTCTATTTAATCTTTGTTTAGCATCTGTCAACCCTTTGTTCCACTCAACCTATGCCTTGTGTTGCACGCCCGCTTCTCTTCCGTTGTGTACCATCTCATATGGATTTTGTTCAATACAATTGGTATTTTTGAAATTGATGTGTATGCATGCTTTATTCCCACTTCATGGGGAGCTTAAGGGGGACTGCCTCTCATAACTGTCAATCACCTACCATGTTATCTATATCACTTAAGTCAGTGTGTGTTTATTATGTAATTGAGGTGTTTTATATCTGTACATTGGAACGGCGTACTGGGGAGCCACAATATCCCAGTTTGGAAGTGCGTATACATTTCGTCATCCACCTAGTCGACATCAGTCATCATGTGCGACCTTGTTAAGACATGGGGGACAGGGTCCCTTAGCCCAGGCTTTTCGAACTCTGCCTGCCTAGTCTCTCGTGCTAACCCAAACGGATTCCCTTAACCGGTTAGCTGATGCCCTCTGGACATTAACTTCATCTTCCGACCCTGTGACCACCCTGAAATGTGTTTCATGTTGCCATCCTGCTCACGCATAAATGGGAATATTATTGCGTATGCTGTAGACAATTTTGTATTAGGCCTACTGCAATAGACATAAGTTAATATCGGTAGTTTATTTCCCTGAAAATATTGTTTGAAAAGTTGCAGAGCTTTCTTGCTCAGGAAACAGAAATAATACATCATAATGCTCATGGAAAATTAGCTACATTATAGTCTTAGTTTGCTTTGTGATCTATGGTTATAATAATACTACATTTTGTTGTCAAGTCCATTCATATGTTTGACACATTTTCCGTATTAAAATTCAGTATCACAAACACTTTAAATTTTATTTTAATCAAAAGACTGAACTTGTGTTTTCAACTCTGACTTCTGTTTCGCTGAATGTACGTATGGCTAGGTATGTACTTAAAAACATGACATAAAACTGTGGAGCATCATTTTTTAGATGGCAAACTTGGTTTAACATCTTCAATAAAATTTTAATTGTGGTTCTTATGCTGTAGCAGTTTGGACGTCACAACATATATGTAATACTTCGAAATATTAGGAATTCTGAGAAATTGTCATACAACACATTTTCATTCATAATAATAAACTATTTTACAAATTACACGTGGCATCTGCTATTCAAAAATGTGAGATTGGGTAATTTATGGCTAATACACCCAATGAAGCTATTTATAAATTAACGGCAGTACTGAGTGCACCTGGATGACAGTATGTCACATTAACATAAATATTATTTACCATACAAATGATTTCATTGCGTGGTTTTAATAAAGAAGGAACATTTATTTACACTTTGTTGCTAAAGTGCGGCGAAGCACGAAACATAAAATGGCGCTCCTGTCTAAGCAAGGCTCGGTGATACAGGCTGAATCAAAATTATTAGCAAGCGTAATCGCTGCACACTGACATATATCAAAAATATACATAGAGTTCACATAAAATATAAAACTCTTGTAATTAGTTTGTATAACTATCTTTTACACTTGAAAAAACAGACTCATTTCATGCGGGCGTGGCTTCCGAAGCGCACAGCTTGTGTGCTGGCCAACAGATGGCAGCACAGCCACTCGTTCCACTGCTGTATCCCAAAAGTATTGTCTTGACGACGCTTGGCCTGTTTGTATGCTTTATGGTGGAGGAACTGTGATGTTAAAATGAGGGAAATTTAAGGTGTTGGGAAGGCGTAGGTTACCCGACAGGTGTCAGTCAGTGCCAGCTGACGATGACCTGATAGTAGAGCTGAGACTGCGGTGGATTTATCCCAGTGTTGTATGGCCGATCACCCGGACTTAACTTATCCCCAACATTGTATTTGTGACTAATTAGCTTCCTATTATATACTTGTGCTACCCTCGTAGGCAGAGCCGCACACAAGGCCCGAGCTCCCCCCCCCCCCCCCCCCCCNTGACCTTATACTAGATGGAATTGAAATTTTTCATTGGTGTTATATTGTTAAATTTTTGTGAATATGTGATTTTGGAACGATGTGTAAGCAGAAATATCAGAAAATATTGAGAGATTTCGACACTTTAACTGATTTTCACTTTGTAATCTTCTTTCAGCAGAAACCTTTTTTTCTGTTTTTGCTAAAACGTACATCACAGAACTTTCTGCTTTTGCGACATTATTTTGCAGCCTGCTCAGTTTCCTCTTTCCCTTAAGATTTTTCGTGACCTTCACAATTTACCGTGCCTACCCTGCAGTAATCACCCTGAACATATAATTATATGATAGACTTTCACCCTTTCCATGCTAGTACTGCAGGGCAGGTCTTATCGTGTAGTCCGAGTGGCGACATGGCGAGCATGGAAGAACTTACTCAGGCTACATGAATTTTCTCTCCCTCACCTTTTTATCTTTTCTTTTTTTCAAGCTCCTTCTTGCGACTTTAACCTGGCACTAAGGTCTCCACAGGAGGTTGCTTTTTTTTTACGTATCTGTACAGCTAAACAGCAACATAAAGTAAAAAAAATTCACTAAGAACTTTAAGCTGCTCCAAGCGTAAACTTTATATATGCTTTTAAAGGAGAGGAGTGTACCAGCTATTGTGGTTTGGAGTATAAATGTAGGATTCAAGTTACCGTATACGATAACAGAAACTGTTTTAGAATTCAGTGCTGTTAACTTTTGACATTTAAATGATTTGAAATATTCACTGAATAGGTCGGTGCGAATGTAAAAATCAGTGAAAAGGAGCAGGCTAGAAGAAGAACTGGAATACAGGATTATATCTATTTGATATACTATATGTATATTTGCACATGTACATATTTGTACACAACTGAATAACTACCTTAAAATATTATATATATTTCAAATTAGTTTTGGAGTTGAGAAATGCAATTTATTCTTGACCTTAACGTGCTATTGCAATTAAGTGAAAAGTTAATATGGGCTGTTATGAAAGAAAACTTCCCAGAAAATGGGATAAATCGACATTACTTATCACACAGAACACGAATTTACTAGTGGCCACACAATATTCGCAGTACATACTACCAAATTTGATAATGGGGAGGGCAATGAAGATCAGGAATATTATGGGGTAACCCACTTAAAATTTATGTAAATTGCATGTAATTTGGGTTCCTTAACCAGGTTAAATGAAAATTACTAATCACATTGAACACGGATTTACCAGTGGCCACAGAATTTTCACAGTACATACTGCCAAATGTGATAGTGGGGAGGGCTATAAAGATTAGGAAAGTTGTGGGGTAAAACACGAAATATTTAAATTACATGTAATTTGGGTTCTTTAACCATGTTAAACCTAATCTCACTTAACAGAATTGATTAAGGACATTATAATATTCGTAGTATATACCACAAATGCGATAGTGGGGAGGGCTATGTAGATCACGGAAATTGTGGGGTAAAACACGTTAAAATTTATGTAAATTACATGTCATCTGGCTCCCTAACCCACATGAAATGCAAGACGACCTAACCTAACTTCACGATATGTGATAACAGGGAGAGAGTGTACCAGCACGAGATAGTGTGTTAGAAAAAGTATAAGTAAGCTCGCATTGGTTCATCCACCCCCTGTGATTCACCTGTCGTGAAGTTCGGTTTAATTTGGTTAGATCTTCTGCATTTTACATGGCTGGTGGCAGCAGTTCGTAAGGCCTTCAATTCCCACAGGCACATGCAATACTACACAGTACAATTTGCTACACTATATATACTTCCATGCTAAAACTCAACAATTATTTACATTACTCACCCTTGTAAGCAGCGAATGTAGCTCCTTTGTGATCTATTGCTGATGACTCATGTATAGGACACATTAACTTTTATTTAATTTGTATAAACTTCGCAAACACTCGTATTTCCACACAATAATTATATTATAACTCTTAACATGGAAACAATTGCAAAGAAACACTTGTATTTCCGCACAATAATTCAATGTAACACATAATATAGAAATAATTGCAAAGAAACACGCATAATAGCACTCTTAAATCACAAGCGTTCACACTGTCAAATTCACTCATTTACTGAGCGTCCGGACAATATCAGCATACAACAACTGTGTCATGAAATAGGTAAAACTTGAACTGGAAGACCCAAATCATTGCGATTTGTTTCCTGTCTCTTTGCATTGTTGTTGAACAAATGTATCATGGCGATACACATTAACACCATGTAAACAACACTTGGGAACATTTGTGTATATACCATTTTTACTACTTATTTATTATGTAGTACGATCATCTGTTGAATATCAAGAAGGTAAGCCTTGAGAAATTCAAAGGAATTCAATTATATTTTGACACTACTTGGTTCTGGTGTTTTATAGCTGTATAACCTTTGCGCGTTCGCAAAAACATACCTTGTGAATATTTTTTGGTACATTAAGGTTTCATTTCCAGAAACGTTCTCATATTTAACACAATTCAGCAACCCGATAGAAACATATTTGACATAAATTTTACGTGTTTTGCTGCAAAATACCCCAACCTTCACAGCCCACCTCACCATCACATTTTATGGTATATACTGTAAATTACATAAAGCCCCAATGAAATTCCTATGAATTGTGATTATAAATGACCACATACACCATTTGCAGATTATTTTCCAGTTTTTCGGAAAAGCCCTTATTCTAGATAATTATTGTTAATTGTTATGTACCTTATTTCAGTTACTATTTTATTTTACCATTCCACGTTTGTCTTTGACAGATTTAGAATTTACGCTGGAGATTTACATCTACAATTTCATCTGGATACATCTTATAGAAATCCTACATATTTGAGTTGACAAACACAGAACAAGGTCATTTCAGCATGTGGTACAAGAAATAGCTGCTGAAGTAAGAGCAGCAAAGTTCGTCTCCATCTTAGGTGATCAAACTCGTGACATTTCACGAAAGGATCAGTTCTTAATTGTGTTGTGTTCACAAAGGACAATAACCTAATTGAAAGGTTTCTGATATTTGTTCAGGTGACTGATTACACTGACAGAGCCTTGGCAGACATACTGTTGAATACTCTTGTAAGCTATGATATTGACTTGTCTTATTTGCTTGGACGGAAATATGACAGTTGCAATGCAATGAGTGGTCATTTTAAGGGAGTCCAAGCCGAAGTGAAAAACAGGTGTCCACTTGCACTCTACTTACCGTGTTCAAATCATTTTTTCAATCTTGCAGTGGTCCACAGTTGTGACATATTAATGCACTCAGAACCATGAATACAGTATGCAGTTTCCTCTCAAGCAGCGCTGACTGAGTTCTTAGTCTCGCCATGCAATGTCATGGAAATGTTGCCTGAAGCAACCATAAAATGTGTCAAACCATATTGTGCTACCAGGTTCATTGAAAATCACTCTGGGGTAGTTACATTCCTTGAAATCCTAAAACCAATTCTCTACTCTGGAGGTTACCAGTTCAGGATGTTCAGAGAGTTCTTCACGTGCAAATTAACTGTTAGCTGCAATTTACAAGTGTGATTTTGTCACTGCACTGCTTGTAACTGAATAATTTGCTTCACTCCTGCTTCCAATATCCATCAAGTTGCAGTCTCACAACTTGACATTCTTGAGGTTAATTAGCTGCATTTTTCTCACTCACTTGTAGTATACGAGTTTACTGCTTTGTAGTTGAACTAGCATGACTGACTTACTGTTTCATAGATGAAGCAGCAAAAATTGATTTTTCTGTAGTAGAAGTAGTAAAATAGATTATAATATTACTTTATTTCATCGCAATATTTGCCAAAACACTTTAATGAAAAATTTTTTAAAGTGGTTATTTATCAGGGTTGAGATGATTTAAATCAACTGATTTTAATCAGTGATTTTAATCTCTATTAAAATCAAGTGATTTTAATCAGTGATTTTAATCTTGATTAAAATCAAGTGATTTTAATCAGTGATTTTAATCTCTATTAAAATCAAGTGATTTAAAAAAAATCTTTGATGTAAATCAATACCTTTTTTAATGCAACAAAATCGACCAAAAAGTGTCGAGGGACTTCCCCGACATAAACTATGGCGCACACATACGTGTTCGGGTATTCCCAGAAATGTAAACTCACGACTTAATGTGTTTTCGCCCGGTCATTCGCGATTGATTAGTGAAAGCGTGAATACAACAAAATGGCTGGAAGAAAAAAAGATGCTATATGGTTTTATTTTGATGAAAAAAAGGAAAATTTAACAAAGCGGGGTGTTAAATTTGTAACAAGGAGTTAATGGGTTTAGTAGCGAGAATGAAAAAACATTTAGAAATATGTGTGGCAGAAAAGGATTGCAATCAGAACATTGACTCAGACGACGTCACGAGCGCTGGTAACTTACTATCTTTTTTATTAACAGTACTATAATTTTTGTTTGTCATACATTTTTATAACTTATATAGTTATGTGGAGTGATTTATTTTATGTCTTACAATATCCGGCACAATATCATGCCACTTTCTTTGGCGATAACGGATACCGCACGTTCGTATGAGATCAGGCGTTGTTGGTAGAAAACTTACCAGGACATTTATTTACAAAACATATTATTATAGAGATGTTTGTTTTTATGTTTGTTTTTAGGAGTAAACGAAAATGCTTGTGCCTAAGTGTCTTCTGCATCTGCTAGTTCCTTACCTAAAGCAAATCAGAGCGCTGGTTTAGGGCGAAAAAAACTAGATGACTACGTTGTAAAAACAGATGCCACGCAGAAACATCTTTTGGATTTGCAATTAGCGAAGTATGTTTATGCAACTAATACCTCATTTCTGCACGCGGAGCACGAAGAGTTCAAGAAATTGATGAGTCTGTTACGGGCAGGTTACGTTCCTCCAAATAGATTTGATATTGGTGGCAAGCTTCTCGATGAAATTTTCAAGGACGAACAAAACAAAAGTAGATCAGATTTAGAAAATAAAACTGTAACCTTGTCAATTGATGGGTGGTCTAACATACGAAACGACCCTATCATTTGCACGTGTGTCTCAACGAATGATGGTAAAACTTTCCTGGTTGATACCATTGATACGGCAGACCACAGTCACACTGCAGACTACTTAGAAACTGTGGCAAATGAAAGTATACAAAAAGCAGAAAAACTTTTTAACTGTAAAGTTAGAAGTGTTATATCGGATAATGCAGCTAACATGGCAGAAATGCGTAAGCAGCTTCAAACAAACACTGCTGACGATAATGGCGCGGAAGTTAATGTACCTATAGTTACCTACGGATGTTCTGCACATATTATTAACCTATTGGCTAAAGATTTAGAAATTCCAGATGCTACAACACATGTTCTGAAAGTTATTAAGTACTTCAGAAACAATCATTTCGCGCATGCTAAATATTTACTCACCAAGGCGAATAGTTTAGTAATGCCACAAGAAGTAAGATGGAACACAATGTGTGATTCACTAAAGAGCTATGTTAAAAACTGGCCGATTTTGATGCAAATAGCAGATGAAAATAAAGAGGAAATTAGCTATGACATTAGAAACCTCATACAAAATATGAGTATTAAAAGAAATGCATAAGGTCTAATTGCACTACTAGAGCCAATAGCCAAAGCTCTGGATTCAGAGCGATAAGTGTACCATTACAGATAGTGTACTTATTTGGAAGGAATTAATTGACCAACTAGTGGAGGAACTACATATGATTCAAATGAAGATTGTCATGAAACGTTATCGCCAAGTGATGACACCGGCTCACTATCTAACTTACATGGTGAATCCAAAACTGCCCCAAGAAAAGTTGTCAAGCGACGAAAGTGATGCAGCCCTACAATTTTTGCGAGAAAGCTATGGAGAGACAGGAACCAGTTTGATGAATAGCATTATTTGTTTGAATGCAAAAGTTGAGCCTTTCACTGGAGTATTAGTTGATGAACAAGTTATACAGAAAACTGATTGGTCGTTAGCAATCCACAACTTGAAAAAATGTATAACTGAAGCAGAATTACAGATAATAAAGCAACTGCTAAGTGCTGTTGCATCTTCCGCTTGGGTGGAAAGAATATTTTCAACGTTTAATTTGGTGCATACCAAAATAAGAGATAGGTTAGGCACCGAGAAGGCAGCCAAATTAGTTTTCCTTTTAAAGAACCTGAATGGGATAAAATTATTATGTAACCAGCCAAACGGATTTTGTAATTTTTAAGTCGTTGATTTTCTTAATTTTTCAGTGTTGAATTTTTGTTTGAATGTGATTAATATTGATAATTTTAAAATAACTGCATTGTTGATTCTTTTTATTTTTTTTAATGTAAATATAATTTTAATAAACAAAGAGATGTTTTTTTTATAACTGACTTCCAAATGAAAAAAGTGGGGAATATGTAAATAAATCAAAAGAATTTGATTTAAATCAAAACTGATTTTTTTTATTTATATTTTTTAATCATGATTTTTATCAATCCTGTTATTTATATATGTTTTAGAAAATAAGAATTTCTGAAACTAATGTAAATGGTTATTTCTAATCTAAAAAAAAATTAGCATTTGCCACAAATCTATGTGGCGAATGTTTGTGGATTCATGTTACATAAAAGGGTTGGGAATCTCATTCCAGGTTGAAGACATCATCAAAATACTTGCAAGAAAATGAGCGAATGCTGTTGATGAGTTCCACTGGCTCTTTCGAAATATTGCTGAGCTCTGTGAAGAAATTGATGTCTAAATTCGAACACCACACTCTGCTGGAAGACAACAACATCACAACAACATTCCTCACTAACACCTGAGGAATACTTTTGCCTCACAATATAAATATATATATATATCCCTTATGTTCAGATGCTGTACAGCAAACGGTCAGAACTTTTTGCCAGACATCAGAATGAATCTCTTAAGCTGCAATACCTTGTACTACATTTTATCGAGAGTGCCAATTTCTCCAATATACAGTCAGTTGTTCGTATTTATAACCATAAACTTTTGGGTTCAGAAAGTGTTGTGAAAGGAGAATTTGAAAGGTGGAAGAAAAAGTGGGAAAATATTGACATGAGTGACAGCCCTAAGTATTCTAAGTACACAGTTGCAGCCTTACAAAAGTGCTCAGGGAACTTTTTCCCAAATATCGGAACACTTCTTGAAATATTTGCTGTCCTCCTTGTGACAACCTGCAGTTTTGAGCAAAGTTTCAGCTGCCTGCGTCGCCTGAAAACCTCTTTACGTTCAACAATGACAGAAGAAAGGCTGAATGGACTGGAACATTAATCTATAAATCGACATATTAATGTGAACCCTGATGATATAATTGATATTTTTCATGGTTTGGCATTTTGAATTTTTGCCTCCACTCATTTTAATTTGTAAATAAATGTATCTATAAAACACAAAAATTTTGCATTTGTAAAATAGAAAGTTCAAAATTGTTATTGTAGTTCAATGCCAGGTATAACTAAACCTAGTAATAAAGCCTACTTCATAATATAATATTAAAATTTGTACTATGTAAAATTGACTCTGAGGTTTGTGCAATCTCAGAAAAAATTTACTGTGTGGGAGCCTACTCATAGGCCTATTACAGACTGTAACCTGCATGCCTTAAATACTGTAATAAACTTACATCACACTGGCCACACTGACCAAGGGGGGTAGCATGATAGCGGGTTACTAGGGTCTCATTCCCCTAAACGCACAAAGGTCACACTGGAAAAAAAAAACGATGGTGAATTTCACTCATATCTGTATTTCCTGTCATAATGAATTACGCTCGCACATGCAAATAACACTAATTAAATGGAACCTGGGCCTAAGACCACTAGGTAGGCTACAAGGACAAAACGTGGGCTGGCAGCCACATGTCCGTGAAGTTGATGTTAGCATTTTAAGCTTCCCTGGACGATACAAGTCCTTGGGGAGATGAGACTGCATCTCTGGGCACAAAAAGCAAGGTTCCTGTATTTAAAAAGATTAGTGTAAACAGGGGGGGGGTGTGCGCGTGCACGTGCGCACGTGTGTGTAGGCCATGCATCTAACATGTAGCAAGAGGTGTTGGCAGCCCTGTGCCTTCTCAGCTGCAGATTGTGGCAACCCCTTGGGCTGGCGCCGTGCTGTCTAGTGGGGTGGTAAGTTGCTTGCAAGTGGTCCGCGGTAATGCGAGACCCCTGCTCGTCTGCGGTGCGCGCCTAGCTGGGCAGATAATGCCATCACTTGGTAGTTTTGATGACTCATTGTTCTCTGTCAAGAGAATAAGAGTCATGTAGAATTTATAGTAATAGTGCAAATTATAATTCACAGATGTCTAGATGAACAGTTGCCTTCCTACACTCATAAGATCAGAGTGTGGGCTCCCATATATTTCCAAGCTCGGTAGTTATCCTAAAATAATTGGTAACCTCTCAGTTCTTAAATTTACATTGTTATCCAGTAGAAGTTCCCTTGGTATTGGTTAGAAAGTAATAAATATAAAATTAGAATTTAGATTTGTAATTGATAAATAATAAGATAAAAATTTGTCGATGGATGTGGGGAGGGTGGTGCTGGCGGATGGGGTGGGGTCGTGGATTCCTACGGTGCGCAGTTGGGCATCGGTGCTGTGTCCTGGAGTCTCGTCGAGGCCTTGCCAAGCAAATGTAGCCCTAGACAAAGGAGGGAGATACTTGAGTCTATCTACTCTTCAATGCTGAACAATTTACTAGAGGCATCCCCTGTGTGCAATGCATGCCCTTGTGTTTATTATTTTACTTTTTTATTTATTTTATTATCGCGCCCTGCAAAATCCATTGTGAAACTCTCCATAGTGCCTGATTATGCGGAAGAATTTTTCCATCCTTCTCTGGCCGGGCTGACTTGCCACCGGAGGGGAAAGGTTCACTGACACTGCTGATACTACACTGCATTTGCACTGCACTCATTTGTGGTACTCGCCTGACTACTGTGAGTGTGCTGAAGTGTGTGTTGCAGTTGGGAACGCATGGCGGGACAGGTGGTCTAGCGGATAGGCAGGAGACTGTCCTGCATCAATCTATCACGCCCTTTAAAAAGTGAATTTTTCATCCTGCATTGGCTCAAAACGACTTATGTTTGAAATATATTGCACCAAATTAATGTAGAAATATTTTAAAAGAACTTTGAGGCAGTTGTGCTGCCTCTTTAATTAATATGAAGCATGCATGTGGCGATGTTATTACTAGCTACAGCTATGAACGAAAGATAAGCTATGCGAAATAATCACACACAGTTCAAGTTGCATTTTGTTTGAAACTCGTATGTATTATTTTAGAACAAAGTTTAGTTTGTTGCACTATTAAGAGCTTTCTTTATTATAAATATAAAATACATAAAACGTTTTATCTAATAACTCCTTCCTGCCTGCATATAGGTATGTTGTGCAAAGGCAGGGCTGTTAGAAAACCCAACATGAAATTCTGTTTCAATTGTTCACACACCAGCTGATACAGGATTTTGTATATGGGATATTGATAGTTTCATTTATGACATGTTGCCACACTGGCTTTCAAAACGTGGAATTCTTGGATGAAATCAACTATACTCAGGTTTCGTTGTGTCATGGCTATCGTGTCAGGTTCGTTGGGGTATTGTGACTTTAGAACATTGCCAGTGTTAGTGGATGGCACTGCTGTCTGATATGGCTTCATCACCGACAAATTGCAACTTGACAGTGAAACCGCATTGAATTTTGCCATTGTCTGCAGACATCAGGTGTGTCGTGCTGGATTGCATCACTGTATTTTGAAACAAGTTATAAGAACAATATAAATGTTTACAAGGAAGCTGCACTGCTTTGATTCTACTTTATAGTTTCACGTACAATTTCTTTCATGTATAGGAATTCTGAGAATATGCGATAAATATACAAGAAATTTGACTTTCAGTCTCACTGGACATCCCGTTACATATATATAATACCAGTGTTCACAAATTCCAAACTCCATCTCTCCATCATATTTTAATTTCTTTTACACCATTTATTATTACATTATATAACTTAAACATCTGTTTAAAGTTAATATGTATCATCCATTTGTCCAAGTGGATAATGCTCACTTATTTCCACAGATAAGTCTACTTGGTAATGTTCAAATGTAATTTTCCTTACATTGGTAATCATACTGAAAAAAAAGGGGGGGGGGGGGGAACACATTTTTATACATAAAACATGTAATTTTTGGTTACATACAAACAGCATTACTGTATGGTTGCTTGGCTCCTAAACTGAAGCCACATCATCTTTTTGGCTTCTCTAACCGATGTTTCACCATATCTTGCAGTAGGCATCTTCAGGGTCCTTAAACTTGACTGGAAGCCCACTTCCAATATTTCATATGCCCTCGGAGGCAGTGCTGTCACAAGACCAGGAACCAAGGTTCCAGAAACTCATTTGAATGGATTTACGAACCTAGTTGCAGCCCTACAGACTTGGGTCAAATTACTGAGCCAGCAGCAGGCCCCTGTGTTTCTGTTTGAGCTGGGCTCTGGGCCTGTACTTAAAGCTAATAACCACTGTTGCTATTTTAATAAATTTACATGTAGGTGTATTGGCAAAGGAGTGATGTTCCTCACCAGTCTCCTCAAGTGGCTATTAAACTTGAATGTATATGGGCAAGTCCCTACAACCTAAGTGGCTGCTCGTCTTCAACCCTGCTTGTCATCATCAGGCCTTGCCAAGTCAAGGATTCAGCCTCACTTATTTTCTCAGGTGATTTCATTTTATAGCATTTGTGAAGAGAAGTAGTATGTGATTAGCACATTTTACTGATGCCCCATGTACCACAACTGTTGCCAGTCCTGTTCAAAGCTAGGGCTAACCAGTGTAGTAGATGTACATCAGCATCCCAAGGGCATCATGTGTAAGTCATAACTAAATTATGGAACCGGCCATAAGACCGTGAGTCAATATATTCTTGTGATGTTTTACTAGTTTTATTTTAATTTTTTTGTTTTGTTTTTGAATATTTTTAAATTTTCATATAATTTTTACATTTTTTATTTTTGAATGTTTTTTTTGCAAGATTTTCAAATTTTTTAAATCTTGAAACTTATACAGTACTCCCTAACCCTGCCTTGCTGATTTTGTGTGCCTCTTGGCCTGGATTCCTGATGACAGAGTGGTGCAAAACTGTCTGCCAGTGAATCCACGTGACCTGCCTTAACAGAGAAAGAGTGTGAGATGTGTGGGAGGACCATGTGTGTGTTTATAGCGCTATGTATGTTTGCACAGCATGAGGGAATGTAAGGACATGAGCTGTGATCTCTAAAAGTAACGTAATTTTGTCCTGGACCGCTCAGAGAAATTTGTCAGCCTGGGAATCTCTGCACGAGATGGGTTATATGTGTAGTACACTGTGGTTTTTGTGTGTTTTAATAATACTAATTTTTTTTCTGTAGTTATGTGGTGCCTGATGTGTAGACACCAAGGCTGTGTAAATAACTAAAACAGTGTGATTAAATCAACAATCTGGCAGTTGTGTCAACCCTAGTGTACATTCCAACCAGCCCTTTAAGATGCTACGTCATCCCTTATATAGAAATGATTCATTTTAGTATCATAGCAGAAGTGTCAGGGTCATTACTGAAAATTATTATAAAAGCATTACATTTCATGGTTATGTGCAAATTTTTGTACCTGTTTGTTAATAGGTGATCCCTGGTTGTCATTAAGTGGTGAGAATGAAGTAATATATAAAATTTGGTATTATGTTAATTGTTGCAAAAATATGCATTATTAGTTAATATATTATGTCCACAATTTTGGGTGAGGTAATTAGCTAAACTTCTATTATCACATTTTTAAAAATCTCCTTCTAAATTTGAATCAGGAAGAAATAAATAAAAAAAAATGATATATGGCAGGTGATATGGGCTCTTTAAGTGTATGGTGCAGTGCTATTCCTTGGCTACAAATCTCCTTGGCCATGAGCCACTCAGATCATTTTACTATGGTTTTTAGGATGCATAATACTTTCACAAAATTTAAATGTAGAGAAAATATGAGGACAGTGGAGAGATTTGGGCAGCTCTTAATATCAAGGTCTTGAGGGTGAAGCGAGGTGAGTATAAAGCAGTGCCAGAATGCAAGGGCAGGATAAACAGGAGATCTCTAAGAAAACCCGCCGAACAGCGGCATTGTCCGGCACGATTCCCACATGTGAAAATCCAGGAGCAACCCTGCCGGGAAGATGTATTCAGGGAGTAGTTGTTGAGTTGGACAGTTTTTTTTTTTACATTTCATGCATGCAGACAGGTCATAATCAGAAATATCACTTTCATGTTCAGACAGATATTCGTTTCGTTTTTGTTACATGAAATAATTACCTTAGAGTTAAGGGGAACTTTAAGAAGCTGGTGTAAGGATTGCAATTTGCTTTAGCTCTGAGAAATTTAGTCTGTTTTACCTGCACTTTGTTTATGAGGATGTGGGCAGCATGGCTCCTGAGTTCCTAGCCATATAGAATGAGTGGTTTGATGAATTACACTGAAGAGCCAAAAAACTGGTATAGGCGTGCGTATGCAAATAACAGAGGTATAGAACCAATCAGAGTAACGCGATGCGGTTGGCAGCTAGATCGGTTACTGCTGCTACAATGGCAGGTTATCAAGATTTAAGTGATTTTGAACGTGGTGTTATAGTCGTCGCACGAGTGATGGGACATAGCATCTCTTCTCCTATGCACCCATGATTCTGACTGACAATCATGGCGGCAGGTTGCTCAGAAGTCAGATTGGCCTGGCATCAATATTCTTGAAAAGCAAAGCAAATAACGTGAAGAGCAAACAATATGATAGAAAGTTCAGAAGTTACACAAGAATAATATAATACACTTATGAGTACATATATATGGCAGATTAATTGCAAGATAAATAAATCGATCAGCAATTGTTCTAAAGAAATTCGTCACTGGAATAAAAAATTTTGAGACATCTTTCTTAGCCTCTGGTGACAACTATTCACATAAACACTTATTAATTACTCAACAAAAAGAATGAAACAGAAAACAATATAAATAAAATTTAAAATGTGGCACCACGACTCTTAACATCACTGGGCGGGTCCGTCAGAAAATTGGGGAAGAAGAGGTGCAGGTAGTTAACTGTACCTGTTTATAGCCTACCCCTATTCAAATGACTATACCCTTGATGAGAGTACATAGGAAAAATTGGGGTTTGAGCCCCACATACTCACTTCACTCGTTTCACCTTGACGGTGTTTTAATAGCAGGCACATGTGGGGTCACTGGCCTTAATTTATCGTTGATGCTGCAACATAGCCTTCATTTACCCGATATTTCCTCTACCAGGGTTTAATGTGGAAGTGCTCAGCCAGTCTGAGTGAGCATACCCCCAAAAGTTAACTCTTGGAGGCATGAAGGTGGGACGGCTATTTGATGTTGGTGGTAGCATAGTGGCTCAGCTGGACACCTTCCTAAATGTCACTCAAGTGGCCGCGTTTATGGCAGACGCCAACCATTCAGGCATGGTGAACCCGGTAGAGAGGCTGCACGAGCTGCTCAGTGGAGGCAAGGATGAACAGGCGCTAGAAGCTGGAGATGCTGCACGTGTCAAACAACATCACAAATAGGAAAAATGCATTTAAGGGCATGGACAAGTTCAACGAAGAAAAGAAAGAATTTTTAATTATAGGTTAAAAAGATTTCAGCAGTTTTTCATCTTAAATAAGAAGTTTGATAATAAAGTGAAAATAGCAATTTTTATACGCCATTCTGGCAGGTCAGTATATACTCTGTTAAAGAACATTCTTTTTCCTGTGAAACCATGCGATAAATATAATGATCTGGTTGAGGCGTTACAGCTACATTACACCCCAAAAAGTTTAGTAATAACATAGTGCTACCACTTCTACAGAAGGAAAAGAAGGAAAATGAAAGAATTAGTGACTCCGATGCACGTCGCCAGTGTAGGAGTCATGGAGGGGGTGACTGCTGTGTTCGGGACGACTGCCCACTGCAGAGGGCTTGTCGAAGTTGCGCTGTTGAAGCGGGACAAATTGACTAAGGGACGAGGGATGTGGCATGAGTCGGTCCATTATTTGCTTAACAGAAATTATTTCTAATAGCATTGGAATGGTTCTGGAATTGCCATTTGATCTAGGATAGTTCGGGCTTGAAGTAACTGTAGTGAAATTCCATGCCTCTGCAAACCGTCAAAATTCATATGAATTAATTGGCATGTTATCTGCCTGAACAACATTCTGTATACCATGAGTTACAAAGACACTCTTCATTTTACTAATTACCGTATTTGCAGTCTTTGAACTTACCTTTTTTAACTCAAACCATTTAGAGTAGTAATCTGCAATAATTAAATATAACTCTCCAAATACGTCAAGAAAGTCACACCTCACATTCTGAAGTGGTAATTCACATATATCATACTCTAATAAAGGTTTCTTAGGTTTCCTATTACTATATTTTTTTACAAATATTTCAACCGGACACAATTTGTTCCACATCAGAGTCCAAACCTGGCTAATAGAACAAAGACTTTGCCCTTGCCTTAATTTCAGTGATTCCAAAATGAGACAAATGCACTTTGGTGATTATTAAATTTTGCATTGACAAAGGAATTAAAATTTTATCACCTTATAATACTAGTCCATTCTCAATAGTAACAACATTTTTCATTTGGTAAAAAAATTTTACTTGGTCAGGCACCCTATACCTACACACAGGCCATCCGTTTTGGTGCAAACTTAATATCTGTTACAAAGTTACATCTTTGCATGTCTCCTCTACAATCTGATTCAGTATGGTGTCACTGACCTTGACGGAATGGACAACTTCATCCTGTGAACAATCAAGGTCATTATTTACTGAAGTAGAAGATGCACTACTGATGGCATCAGCAATATACATCTCAGTACCTTTTACATAGTGAACATCGAAATCATAGATACCTAGTTTCAGTTTTATTTTCCTAAGTCTCTGTGACCCATTTGAGTTAATGTCCTTCATTAAGGTCACCAGTGGCTGATGGTCTGTGTGTATCACAGTGTGCCGGCTATATATATATATATATAATAGTGGAATTTCTTACATGTAAGCAATATGGCAAGGAATTCCTTGTAAATTTGTCCATATTCAGACTTAGATCTGGACAAACTCTTGGAAGCATACATTCCAAGATGTCCATTCTGCAATAAAACACTAACTATTTCATTTTTCGAGCTGTCAGTCTTATGACAATTGGTAAGTTTTCATAAAATTTTCAAAAAACAGGTGGGCTAATAATTATCTTTTTAATTCTGTCAACAAATTTTCTATAGATTCAATTTTCCTGCTTGAATTAACCGTTTTTCTTTAATAGATTCCTAGGAGGACTTGTTAATTACATGCGTGAATTTATTCCCAATCTATCTGAAATTACAACCCCCAAAAACCTCTGGAGACTTTTTATCACTAGGCATGTCATAGTTCATAATAGCCTTAACTTTTTCTGTCAGGATTTTACAATCCTTCAACAATTTTGTGACCTAAATACCTCATCATTCTATGTAGATATTTAAATTTATTAACATTGAATTTTACATTTAACTCCCTAGCCCAATTCATTATTATCTTAAGAATTAGATTCTGTTCCTCTTTTTTTACCGCAAAAATCAAGTAATTTTATTGTATCTTTTAGGGCTTATTAACGTCACCCGGTGTTATGCCTGAAGGTTTATCAGGGGACAGCTTACAAACTAAAGTATGATCTAACTTAAACCAACACCCATACCTTACCTGGTATTAAACCCAGAACCTCCCGCACCCAGACCTGCGGTGCACCAACCGACTGCGCCACAGGAGATTGGCTTCAAGAAATAATCAATGCAGCTAAACAAGCCCGGAGTATCCCCAAAATAGGCTATACAAATTTCCTGAAACGCCTCCGCAGAGACTTCCAAGCAAAGGTAAAACATTAAAACAATAACACCTATGTATTGTCGAAAATGTGCAATAATGTTTGCTATCATTCGTGAGACCAATTTACCAAAAGTATTATTCGAGGTCTAGAGAGAAATATTTTGCACTCCCAATTCTAGTTTTCAAATATTTTATGGTAGGAATTTCATAATATTTCTTATTAATGCAGCTTCTAAGTTCTTTCAGAACTAGACAGAGATGGAACGAGCCATCAGACTTTTCAATGACTACTAATCAATTGATCCACTCTGTCGGTTCTTCGACCTTGGAAATAACACCTAAGAGACACAAATAATCTAATTCAGCCTTAATCTTTTCTTTCGGTTTCAAAGGAACTCTGTTAGGTGCATTGGATACAGGAACTGAGCCTTTTCTCAGTATGATATATTTTTTTTTGGAAATGTACCAGTTCCAGTAAAAACATTTCTATATTTACGTACAATCGCATCCTTACCTGATACTACTCGCTCGTCACCCTCATTTTTCAAGATCCTATAAACCAACCTGTTTTTTCTCAATTAATCCTAACTGTATACATGTGGTCAAACCCAAAATTGTTTGGGACCCATTAGAGGTTACAACAAACTCCGCCAAGATTTGTTTTGATTTTAACCTAACCTGTAGCACCACGTACCCAAATACTTTCACATGTGACCCGTAATATGCTTCCAAAACCACGTTCATTGACGATAGCTTTAAATTAGAATGCTTACTATTAACACCTTCAAACACACTCATTAGAAGTGGCCCATCAACACTAACTCCCGATACCATCTAACCATACCATTATTCCCTTGTGACTCAACCTGGTCACAATAATAGTCGCAATGATTCCCACTCTCCTCAGTTGTCGCGTCCGCAATCATATCGGTGTGATTTTCTTTCTTTGTTCGTCATACCACCACAAAATGATTACACCAGTTACATAAAGAACACGTTTTTCCCCTTGCTGGACAAACACTGATGTTGCTTTCAACCACACCACGAGCACCGAATAATTTCTTCTGCATTTTTCATTTCAGTTGTCGCTTCCCGTGGTGATGAGTTTTTGAACTGGTGTGCAGAAACAGTGTTCTTCTTATTCATCTTCTTGTTGATGTGGTTGACTTCAAGTACATGGGATCCTTGTACTTCCCTAGCATATAGCTTAGTGATTTATACCAGCCGCAACCTCTCAACAGCGTACTCCAGTGTCGCATCGCCTTTCACAATTATCTTCTTTGGTTATTGACGGTCACTGTAGTCTAAAACTATTTTGTCCCATAAAATTTTTTCCTCTGTATGAAACAAGCATTTTTTACCGGATTTTTTGCATATGTGAGAAAATGGTCAAATGCTTGCCCAGGTGCTTGCTTCCTGTTGTAAAACACGTAACGCTCATAAAGAAAATTTTTCTTCAGCTCAAAGTATTTATCATACGTGCCAAGAACATTCTGGTACAAGACTTTACCTTTTGCAAATACAAATATATTGTACAGACACCTCCTCTTTGCCAATTACGTTAAGCAATATATATGTTTATACCTTTTCCACTTCTCAGCAACTTTACCATGCAAAACAAGCTTCTCAGTAACTTTAAAGCAAGTCATCGCCATGCTGGATACTCACGAACATGCATTGAAAATGGGTAAATCCATCTCTCCACTTTCGACTGCACCATGTATCACTTGTAATAAACTCAACGACTGTTTATTAAAATTAATACATTTTATTGGCTTGTTGCTTACAAAAAGAAAAATATGCTCGTACATCCTTACTCATCTCGCTTTCTCAATACATCATCAATAACACAACTGTCTTCTTCCTTTTACCATGTCATGTTGCCAAGCTCACAGTTCACCATGTCCTATGCATTATAACCAATATTACTTCAGTACACTAACAAAAAATTTAACACATTATGGATAAATATGAAGTACAGGGTATCAGGAAACAAGTGTTAACAAATTGTTAGTTGTGGTATACAAGATGAAATGGAGCATATTTTATTAAAGTTCTCACATTTAGAACTGCCTCCTTATAAACAAAAATGGTGATAATGGCACGTGCCGGGCATGATGTGTGTAGTATGGTGTCTGCATGGGGTAGACATGCTGTGTTCACAGGCGCAATAGCACATCCACAATGCCAGACTACACATTTGCAAAGCTCATAAACATGCATTTAGTTTATGGTGTAGCTGGCAGCAATTGCAAAGAAGCAGAGATACTGTACCACCAGCAATTTCCTAACAGACATCACCCTGTGCACATAATTTTCGTACGCATACTGTGCTGTTTACAGGAAACAAGTTTGCTGTGCATCATGAAGCCAGATACTGGTGCAAGGTAAACCGTAAGGACACCACAATTTGAAGAATATGTGTTGGAACGAGTTTATGAAAAACCATTCACCAGCACATGGGTGATAGTACATGCTATGCACACCAATCATCAATCTGCTAAGGAAGTTTTTCATGATCAACTGCTTCTGCTGTCAACTGCTTCTGCTGTACCGCATACAGAAGGTACAGGGCGTACAGGCAGACTTTCCTGCTTGTGTGGAGTTCTGCTGATGGTTGTTGTAGCAGTGTGATCAAAAGCTGCATTTTCTACAGCACGTTCTGTTTACTTAAAAGTGCTGCTTAACCAAGTAAGGCCTCTTCAATACTCATAACACTCGCATATGGGCCGAGGTACACAGCTCCACATCATTCCCAACCAGTCATCAACAGAATTTTCAGTAATTGTTGGGCTGTGATAAAAAGCTACAATTTAATAGGACCACACATTTTTCTACCACACCTCAACACTTCAATGTATCTGCATTTCTGACAGGAGGAAATGAGTCTGGATATTCGTGGGGCCATGTGGTTCCAATGTGATGGTGAACCAGCTCGCTTTGGCAGCTGCATACGTGACCATAGATCCATTGCTTTTGGACATCGGTGAGTTGGACAGGAAGGTCCCATTGTCAGGCCATCCCACTCCCCGGACTTAACACCTTTGAATTTATACCTTTGTGGTCACGTAAAAACACCTGTGTATGAAATGCCTGTGAATACCAGAGAGCAACTTGAGGCCAGAATTCATGCAGCATTCTAGACTATCAAGAACATGCTGGCCAACTTCAGTGATGTGCACCACAAAATTATGTGGTGCTGCAGAGCATGCATTAAGTGCAGAGGAGGCAGTTTTGAGCAGGTGATGTAATCTTTCTGTTCGTAATGAACTATATTTAAAACACTGATGCACATGTGCCTGATTACACTTTTTTTCCTGCCAGGTTGCCTACTACCTACCTCTGTTCATTATTATTGCCATTTTTGGATATAAGAAGGCATTTCCAGACATGAGAACATTAATAAAGTATGTTCCATTTCATCTCGTGTACCACCCCTATCAATGAGACATAATTCCATGGAATTGTTGGAAAGATCCTTCCTTGAAAATAGAAGTGCTAATGAATATGGAAAGATTTATTACACCAATTCTGTTCCTTATTTTATAGAGTTTTTTCAGTATATTTATTTGGTTTTAAACTAACCATAAATTGGAACCCAACTTGTGCAAGTGGACAGTGCACTGCTAGATCTCAGGTGATGTATGGGGCTGTAACATGATGAGGTGTCCACTTCCATCAATTTCTCCATTACTATCATAATCAAGTGTGTGGGGGAGGGGGGAGACATGAAACTGCAATTAGAGGAGGTAGGTGCTAGTGGGTGACATGTTTTGGCCTGCCTGATGCATGATGTCACCACTAAGCAACTGGCTGGCCGTACAGCAAGAGTGCTTGCACTAGAAGCAACTTAAATGTATGTGTTTGTTCTTTCAGTTGCATGTTCTTGCTTAAAATAGTTAACTAACTTAACTGTATATTAATTGAATGTTACTGTTCATTAAATTACACTAATTACACTACACACTATTAAGTGCATTCATACATAATTCCATGTACATATAAGAATAAACTTGAGAAGAAAAGTTAAAATTCATAGAATCAACAACAATTTACTTATGCAGTTACAATATTCTTGGATGAAAGTATTATAGTTTATATTTTTATGTCACAATGGAATTCTTTGCATTCACTGATCTGTAGCTCTGTCTGTTTAAAATTTTCTAAAACCATTTTGCTTTACCGCTGCTGCAGCCGGCCTTGGCTCTTTCGTTGATTCTGAGGGCGCTTAATTAATTATTTTTGCCTACTGGCTTTTTACTGGTAACATAACTTTGTGTACATTCATGCTGGCTGAGGCGAGGCCTTGTGCAAGTGTCTTGTGCTTTAGTGTTAAAATAATGTAATGGTTCATTTCCTTTTGAGTTTGTGTAATGTCGCACACATTTTAATGTTTTTTTTTATTTTGTAATAAATGCCGGGTGACTGGATCTAACGTGCACGTGGTCACACTTATTCTCCAAGTATAAATAGCCAACCCCCTCGGTACTTACATTTGTTGTGCTCGGTCACCAACAAATAAGCAGAAGAGGTATGTGTTGCTGTTATCATTTAGCCACATGACTACGTCGCAACCCTTGAAAGAGTCTGTGCTCATCGCGTGGCCATGTGTGAAATCACGCCCTGGCGCCCTGGGAATACTACTGCATCACTACTACTTCCTCCTAATGCCTTGCAAACTAATGCTAATAACAAGTAAAATTGAGTGGTTAGAAACATTGGAGTGGGAAAAGAGAGACAAATCTTTAAAACAAAAGTTAGAAGGCATAGACTGAAAGACAAACCAATAAAATCTGAGTGAATAATTTTTTTTATAGAATGATTAATACTTTACGGTTTCATTAGTTTGTCTTCAATGTAACAACTTCAAACTCATTTTGAAATTTTGTTTCTTTCCATTCCACTGATTCTATTCACCCCATTTTACGGTACTTTCCAGTTTTACATTACTGAATAAATATTTTTTAATTGCATAGAAAATTATTAAAAGAACGTAATTTTGGTGCTACACAGGAAAGAAATTTGTAATTTTTTTGAGGATATAAAAAGGACGGTTTCTAATTTTTGTCACGTATGTTGGCCAGGGAAAAAAACAGGAAATTTGTTTTAATGATACTGCTAACCATCCCGTAATAGCATCATCCATTAGCTACTTTTACCAGTTTTCTATGAAAAGTGTTTTTTTTTTTTTTTTAACATTTACATGCCTTCTTACCTTTTTGCCCAATGGAACAAAAATTGTATCTTTAAAGAGTAGAGTGGAGCAGTCACTTTGACACATGTATTGGTTACAAATTTTTCATTTCTTATATTGTTTTATATTGCATTAGATAGCTTGGTGAAAATATTTGCATAGAAATGTGAAATACATTTTTAATTTATACACTTAATTAAATACACCTATATAATGAAAAGTGAATGTATTATTTGCCATGCAGTAATTGTCAAATATTTGTGAAATAAATATTTTTTTTTTTATTAAATGTTATCTTATATGTGTATGTATAACTTATTTTTGCAGATGATCCTAGCACCCCAGTGGAAGAATTTCCTAGCAATTTATTTTCAGAAGAGACGTTTCATATTCACAAAGAGACTGTTACTGGAGGAAATGCATGTGCTAAAATTGTATTCTTCTTATTGCTTGGAGTATTGGCTGTTGTCGTGGGGCTAATTCTTGTAGAATATAGAGGCTCAAGTGAAAGTAAGTATGTTATACCTTTTCCGTTGTATTTCTTAGGTTATTAATGTTTCCTTCTGTTATTTTAAGATTATAGTTTGTTATAATTTTGAATGTAACGCCGAAAAGTAGTTTAAGTTTGTTTACAAATACCAGCAACTAGTAGAATATCTTGTGCTAAACACTAGATAAAGAATAGGTCAGAAACTAAATTCACAATATCATCTTACTTAAATAATATATAAGTTGTCCCCTGGCGACTGAACACCTAGGCATGCGAACTCTGTTGATAGAGAGTTTGGCTCTAAAATTTGATATGATTTACAACAGTCCTGGAAAAGTGATACCATATGTTTTGTGATGAACAATATTGGATGTGAAAATTAATTCAGTTGGAGGATCTTCAATAGTCATTCACACCAAGGTAACGTGCTCTTATGTTAAGGAGATTATATCAGCTATTATTAAAGCTTAACCGGCAAGGTGACTCGTTATGGCTACAATGTTGATACCCAAGTGTGTTGGATCCTACTATAAAAGTGGCATTCCCAAAGTTTCTTTGCATAATTGTGTGATGTAAAACCCAGCATTTTACTTTTTAAAATGTTATTGTGGTCACCAACGTCTAACATTTATGTGGCCATCACTGTAGGACAGATTGAAGCTGGACTTGTCTAAAAACATGACATTTTGCCAACCAGCGACTGCATTCTTGTGCCCATTGCACTCTGAGGCGTTTGTGGTTTCTGGACAATGGAAGTTGACACAATGGCGCACACGCCACCAGCCCAGCCCGCAGCAGATGGTGTCGAACGGTTGACGCAAACAGGTCCACACCCATTGTAGTGCTCCAGTGTCGAGCCAACACTGTGGATGAGGCTGTGCGGTCTGATACGGCCATGCAACAAGATGGCGGTCATCCCATGCTGTGGTCACATTTGAGTTTGGACTTGGGTTTTCTCTCCCTTGGTCCCTGGGAATACAATGATTCTGGTTATTCTGTGCTACGCACTTGTGCTGCTCATTTTTCAGGCTGGCTAATGCCTTCTTCAACAGTATTTCCAGAGGTTAAGCTCAATACTATACTGCTTACAATATTCTTTTCAACATTGTGTCCTGTCCACCTTGGCATTCCTTTCCTTTTCACTTGAGCACAGAGAAAGAATAGGTGGTGTTATCCTAGGGGCTACCTCTACCAGTCCTTTTCTTTATGCAAAGTCACCAGTTGAAGACTGATCAGGTTTCCTTGGATTACGAAGGGAGTTAACAGTGAGATATCCCACGTAAAGCACCTGTGCCTCTATGATAGACTCCCACCCTCCCTTTGGTGGGTGCCTGACTTGTGCCCAATCTTGGTTAACCTGCAACAAGTACTGCTCAAACTCCTACAAGACCTATCTGGTAGTGTTTTGGGTGGCTGAAGGTAATGTCAGTGATAGTAACCAGGGTATGAGGAGTTATTCTCTGAAGAATCCACGTAATTCAGTGCATGTCTGGAAAGTGATAGTGAGTGAAACTTCAGTGTCTGTGCAGCATGGACAGGCTGAGCTGGTTGGATTACAGTATCTTTCTTTGTAACTACAGTGACGTAATTATCCCTAACCCTCTGATGACTGGCCTAGCAAAGAGTTTTCGTTTACCTGACTTTTCAGGAAAATTGTAACATTCTTAGGTTACCACTGTGGCTCTTGGGTATTTGCTACACACTGTTATCATCTGCATCCCTTGCTCCTTCCTTCCTTCCATTAAAATGGGCATGAGGTTCAACCCAATGGGTCCCTTAATTGTGTCTTAACCTTGTTATCATAGGATATGTTGGGTACCTGCTGTGTTTTCATGAGGTTCTCAAGTGATACAATCCATTGGCTTATAACTGGGAGATGAGCACATGGGCTCACCACAAAGATAAACCCCCATGAGATGATTATGGTTTCCTGGGTTTCAGTTTCAAGGTACACTTACTTCTTTTAGGTCCTCAGATAGAGTTCCTACCCTCAATTCTGCGAAGGGTTCTTTCCTTACTAACTGATGCAGTAAGATTCTTTGGTTGACATCTGAAAGATCAAAACACTTTTGGTGTCATCATATAGGTAGTTCTGAAGGGTGACAGTGATTTCCCAATTGGCAGTTCCATGTTACAGCCCTCCGATTTCTCAATAAGTATAATTAGTTTAATATAGGCTGCTTGAACACTAGTAGTAAATCAGTGTGGTCCTATAATACTGCCTGTTTGCTTGGCCTTGAGCCATGTTTTCAGGTACTCAGTGGCTTTATCCACCCAATCAACATGTAAGTCATTATCTTATAACACTAGCTGCTTCTATCGTGCAGACAGACAGAATTTCATGCTTCAAAGCCTGATGGAAGACTACCAGCCTTTTCATGTACACCCCCTGGGTACAATTAATGTTGCAGGTGGCATAATATATGATATGTGCAAAAATTTTTATTTAGTTTTTTGTTTATGATATACAATTTCAATTGTGGCACTAAAAAACCGTTGACATTTCTGTTCTACAATTAGATTATTTGTTATATGTACTTACAAAGTGTACTGCTATTATAATGTTTAGCCTAGATATTTGTTACAAATATATAGTTTACTTATGGCTTGTTAATACAATTCTCTGCCAGGTGAATCTTGCAACTTCCAGCAATTCATTGGACCCCAAGTGGATTTTTATTTGGACTTAAAGATTTTTATGTACTATAACCAATCAATCCACACCTTAACCCTGGTCAAGTATGGTGGCATTCTTCTCAAAGCAGTTCGCAATTTCACTGAGGCCCTTCATGTGGAATTGTAGTTTTAGCTTTCCCTCAAAAAGATAGTTTTAACTTAAGTTGATTAATGAAGATATACATTGTAAAGACAGTAATCTTATTTGCAGATAGTTTATAGTTTAGAAAAGAGTTTACTTTCAACTACCTCAATCCTAAATCAGCGATTATTTCATAAATGTGTTGAATGGAATATATTTTCTGTTTCGGTCAATGTAGTGCTCTGAATGGCCATATCTTGCCAAATTGTTTCTTATACACTCATTTGCAAAAAAAATGATTACCCTGAAAGTGCACTCATAGGGGCATGTAAGTTGGTACCGATGCAGGACATGGTAGTATGTATGCAAAAAAACACCAAAATATTGTACCACACCAAGCATGTAATGTAGAGGAGCAACACTTGCAGGATGCATCTAGTAAGGTGTTGGACCACCCATAACACAGAGACAGACAGCGATATTGTCAGGCATGGAGGCATACAGATGTTGGATGTTCTCCTGAGGTAGATCCTCCCACAGCTGGTGCATCTGACCCTCAAAATCCAATGTATTTGCTGCTGGCCAAAGTTGCTGTCCAATCTGGTCCCAAACATTCTTGATGGGCAAGAGGTCTGGGGACTTTGTTGGCCAAGGAAGCATGTTGACATTACGAAGGAAGGTCAGAGATACCCATGCTGTGTGAGGTCGGGCATTATCCTGCTGGAAAATGGGGTTGTTAAGCTGCACTAAGAAGGGGAGTGCACATGGTCGCAGAATGTCCTGGATGTATCGCTGTGCCATCAGGGTTCCTTCAATCAACACCAGTGGGGTATGGGAATTGTAGGAAATGGCACCCCACATCATGACACCTCTCATTGGTGCGATGTGCTGCTCTACAATAAGGTGTGGATCATGGCGCTGGTCAGGATGTCTCCAGACTCAAATCAGAGGTCTTCAGTATCCATACAGAACCATGATTCATCACTGAACACAACTTTTTGCCAATTCACAAGCTACCATGCTTCCTGTTCCCAGCAGAAGGTTTCATGTGCTTGGTGGTGCACAGGTTGTAATGGTAGACAACATAAGGGATTACACAATGATAGCTCCTGCTCTGTTAGTCACCTAGATATGGTATTTGTGGGCACAGGTGTTTCCTCAGCTGCCATGACATGTCCCTAAATGGTGCACAGCGACTCCCATGGAGTGCTTACAGCCTGTTGCACAATGAAATGATCCTCCCGGCTGGTGGTTTGCCGGGGTCGATTCCAGCCGTCTCGTATGTATGTACCCTCCTGTTCCCACTGTATCCAACACAACTCACAGTGTTGGCAGAATGATTCAAGTGGTGATCAATGTGCCAAAACTTTCAACTTGCCTCTCAGAAATAGACGATGCAGCCTATCTCAAACTCATTCAGCTGGGAAAAGACTTTGTAAATGCGCCGTCGGGGCATGTTGTATGTTCACTGAACTTGGCTCTGTGGCTCACACTGCTACTTATGGCCTTATATGGTGTTTTGCAGCTATGAAGGATGGTGGGACATGCATACCCCCTAGTGAAACATACATGCATGCAAACTGCATTAAACGCAAATGGGACACATGTCAGGCTATGACGATACTGTGTGGCAACCTTCACTGTACTCTTGCAGTTTGTTTATGGTGATCAATTTTTTTATAAATGAGTGTATATTTTGTTTGGAGGCTGCATATAAATCTCCTTTATCAAATAGCCGTGGGGATTTACCATTTAAATTTCTATGTCTATTTTCATGTTTTGTTTTAATGCCAGGGCTATTAGGAATCTCTGTGAAAAATATTTTATGACGGAGAATAATGTAGTTTGTTTTACGCTTTTGTGCACAATCCTTTCCCATTAGTCTTGTATTGTATTCTTGTCATCAGGAATCTATACATTGTACACCCATTCTATTTTCTAAGAAATTTTACCACTTGGTAGATCTGTCTTTTAAAATGTGTAATTTCTGACTAAAGATATAAATTCTTCATTGCTTCCTTTAATCATGAAGCTTATAGGCTTGCCATTGCTTCCCTTGTAGTTAGTGGTTCATTATATTTGTTCATAAGATAAGTGATAAAATCTTTATTCTTTGTGGGTCTCTGGTTGACATTCTTATGGGATTTGCTTGAAGCACTTTATCTTCCTCTTATACATTTTCAAATCCTAGGAAATCTTCATCAAAAGGATTATGACAACCTGCTCCTGCCCACTTTCTTCAGTATAATTTTGAACATCAGCCTTAGATAAAAAATAACTCTGATTTTACTCGGAGTTTACTGATGTTTTTATTTTTTTTTGTACAAATAATATCCCTTACGAGAGACAGAGTCAATTAAAGTGCATAAATTTGTGCACTTCTGTAATAACTTGACAACCAAAAATTATAATATGCTTCAAATTAGATTTTTTTTAGAACATCTGTTGTTCAAATACACTGCTTTAAGAACTTCATCCTAGTGGGCTTTCGGCAAGCTTGCACGTGGAAGTTTGTATAGTTCTTTCTGGGTAACACTTTTTTTTGGCTCAATCTGCAGTGGAATTTTGTCTGAATTATATTTTACCGTCCTTTGATGTCTGATACCCTTAAACTTGAAGACCATTGTTAGTGTAAGAATTGTCTGCATACTGACACCATAAAATTTGCTCAACTGTTTGGCGATTCACCCTTCATCCATCTTTTTAAGCCCCTCAACCTTTTCTTGTGTTGATAAAGTTTTGTGCCACCGTTTTGCATGAGGACGATCACTGTAAATAGCTGGACATTTTCTGTCACTCATTGTTACAACATGCCGTACCATAATACGTACGGCGTGTGTCCTGTCTTAGTCACCACAAGCAGAAGACAGCCAGAAATCCAGAAGCCACTGGCCAAGACAGTACGGGTCAGCTGTCCTCCCTCCTTTTTTTGCTCGTAGCACCCTCATAATGGTTGCCTCCCCCTTCCCCTCCTCTATAACTCCTCTTGAGTTCTGGGAATGCCGGTTGCCAGAACTTGCCTGCTGGGCACGAGTCCATACACTGCTGTCAGCTGCAGTAAGGCTGTTTTACATGTGAATAATTTAATAGTTATGAAATTTTCCTGGATTATCCAATTCCCGTGTTACCGCATCACGGACTAACGAGGTTCGGCTGTATTCAGTTTCCATAATTTGATCGTGAGGACTTTTTTTACTAGTGGCTCACAATTCTTTGAAAAGATCATAAACTTAATCTTCTCCCTTTAAGTAATAAACAAATGTATAACAGGAGAAATCATCAATAAACGTTACAAAATATTTAGGCCCTATTACCCCTAACAGGTGCTGTCTCCAGAGATCCACATAGAACTGTGCGGATCAGTTCAGTGGTCTATTGATCTAAATGTACTACTCTTGAATAGGAATCATGTTTGCTTTCCGACAGCACAAATTTCACAAGTGTTATCTGTGATACTCTGGATTTCTATACTTACCATCATGACTTTTAACAGTAAAATTTCTTCATATTTGCAAGTCTTCATTGCCAACTGATAAATACCATTGTTTTGAACAGCAGACATAGTAATGTCATCGTTGCTGTTATTTTCCACCTTTACTTTCTAAAAAATACAGAATTTCCTTTTTTAGAACTTCTACTTAGTACCACAAGCAGGTTTGTAATTATACCAGATGCATAATGAACTTCATAAACTGTAAAACATAATATGCCAACCAAATTTTGAATTATTATTATAAATTTTTAAAGTTTATATTTTAAGAGACTGGTTATTTGTGATGACTCCTTCAACTATAGAGTATATCACAGTTTCTTAATCAAGTTTGTTTTTGGTTAAATGCACAGATGCATATGAGTTTAGGTAACTAAAATAATAATTTTTATTTTCATCAGAAGCCTTATGTGGAGAGTAAGCATTTGTGATTTTGTTGTCCATGTCTTTATCACTTTTAGCACTAGTCTTACCCATAGGTTAACTAGTTTTGAAAAAAAAAAAAAGAAAAAAAAATCTGGTTTATCACATTTGTAACATTTGATAAGTTTCCCTCTGTGACAAATTTTCTTGTTGGTTTTTGAGCATATAAGTTGCTCATTTTATATAAAGCACCAAGTCAATATTAGAATTGCACACAGCGGAAATGCCTCCTTATAACCAAAATGTGGTTATAGCGTGCAAGGGTGGCGTCGGGTATTAAGAAAGGTGTATGTGAATCAGTTTTGTAAATAAGGTTTGTTACACACAGTGAGATTACAGAAGCTGCTCACCATTTAACCTCCGCATTCGATGAACAAAAACGAAAGGTTCTGGTAGTGAAGATTAAACTATTGCATGTTAATGATTGTTGATAGAAAATTTGTGCAGCATTCAAAACCATCAAGAACACACTGGCCAACTTCAATAATGTGCTCCGCAACATGCTGCAGCACTACAGCGCATTCATCAAACGTTCATTGTATTGGCTAGTGTCTAAATAAGGGTAACTTTATATTGACTGGACGTGAAGGTAACCTGGCTTAGGTGCCATACATGATGATGGTGATCTCAGGGCCGTGCGATGATTCAAAGCTGAGCCCACCTGGCAGGCAAAAATGGCTCGGCCTGTATGACTTGTTCCGCAAGAATGCGTGATTAATATAATTTGTGTGTTATCCTACTACGTGTGTTATTCTGAGCACTGCCTTCTCGACTCTATGATTAACTAAAGATAATCAGTGACCCACTATTGGCAATCTACTCAGACAATTATGAAGTGGTTGTGATATTAGCCTATGATGCAGGATGACATCCTGCCGCTTTTAGACAGTTTACCCTATGATGCACTTCCACCTCCACTGCTGTAATGAGTGCAATACCCCCACAACCTGCCTTCCAGAATTTCGGATGCTTACTGGACTGGCCGAAATTATGCTTATCCAGCTGCTTACGGCATGTGGGCCAGCCTAAATAGGTGCACAAGATGCATGTACGTATCGGGCACGAGGGGAGCCTGACCTCACCCTAGTCTATGGACTGACTCAACAATCATCATCAAGGGAACAGAGTGCATCTGGGTGTACGACACTCCTGTAAATATCAGAGAATAACTCATGTCTGCTTGCATTTTAGTTAATTGGGTAATGCTCTGGGATAGGTGCATACATGGGAGTTATGCTTCCCTGGGTGATGCTAGTACCGGGAAAGTTGGGGTGGCATCTCTAGGTACTGAACAAAAACGAGAGGTTCTGGTAGTGAAGATTAAACTATTGCATGTTAATGATTTTTTACAGAAAATGTGATGGTACCTGTAGTGTGGCGTGGCACACGCCAAAACTACCTTCTTGCAAAATAGAAACTTAAAAACTAGGTATTGCACTTATTACAGTTGTGGAGGTGGACGCGCATCATAGCGCAGACTGTTTAAAAGCGAGAGGATCTTATCCTGCATCATAGGCTAATATCACAACCACTTCATAATTGTCTGAGTAGATTGCCAATAATGGATCACTGATTAAATATTTATCTTTAATTAATCATAGAGCAGTTTTAAGTTAAAACATACCACCATCATCATCTAAATTAGAACATGTTTGAAAATCTAATTTAATATTAGTTGCCCAGATCATTTGTGTTAAAGTGCATAAACCTGGTCACTTTCAAATTGTAAGTTCCTGATGTCTTTGTAGTTGGTATATAGTTAATTTTTGCATATGTGACTTTAGTTAATAATTTTAAGAAATTTAAAGTTTGAATGTATGTAAGAAAAGGTTTAGTATCTGCTTGTAAATGATAAATTTGTGCTTGATGGTGTTTGAATGAAGCTGTAATGTCAATAAACATTTTCACATATTTTGAAATTTTAATGACCGTTTATGTTTAATTGAAATGAAATGATAATAGATGGATTTTCTTTTTCAGCTGAAAAATATGTTCGTAAATCGCAGTGGGCACCTATTTTTGAAGGATGGATTCATGATGCTAGTTTTAAACACTATGATCATCATACATCTGTAGATGAAAATGAATATGAACATGAAAAAAGTAAGCAACATGATATTGAAGAAATACAAGGAAATGGTTTGTCATTAATTAATTATCTAAAAAGAAATATTCATTTTGTAGCACTTATCTCCTGCTTTTGGTGAATACAGCTGGGTAGTGTACCCATTCCTTTGTTTGTCTCATTTCCATTTCTTAGTCATACTGTATTACAATTTTTTTTTCTTGCACATCCTTTGTTTTATGTTCTTTTTGCCTGTTTTTGAGATTTACTTTAAGTCTCTTCCCAAGATATATCATTTGTTTGTAACTTGTGTTTTACATTTTCTTTGCATGTCTTATTCATGTTCATTGCACTCTCAATATTTCTCTTGCAGACCTTTTCTGAGTTCTTCTAGTCACTGCTGTATCTATAAATACTTTCTATTAACTTAAACCTTATTTTCTGTGTTCTCCTCATATCTATGTTAACCTGCATCAATGTGTTAGCTCAGTTGATATCTATACACATACAATGTAAAATTTGAAATTGAATTTCATTGGAAAATCACTATTCTACATCATATGCATCACACTTGCAAATTTATATTCTCATTCTTTTGCTTCCTTTGCATAATTTTTTTTCTCTCTCTCTTTCCAATTTACTTCCAAGATACTTCAAACTACCCACTTTAATTATCTTAACCCCTTCTATCAGTACAGATTTTGTGATTCTGACTGTATACTAATCAACATACCATAAATATGCACCCCAAGCACCCAACTGCACCCCAACTTTGCTCTCATCCTTCCCCATACCATTAAGTTATCTGCACAAAAATTTGCCTTAATTTGCTTCTCCAAACCTTTCTTCAGATAAGTTCCTTACACCTTCCAACACCAAGATAATTAATAAAGTGAGATGACAGTACTGTGCCTTTATTCTTGATTTGCTTTGTTCTCCAGCCGGAACCATTTCATTGTCCCTTTTTAGTCAACTNACACTTCCTGTGTGTGTGTGTGTTGTATTTATCTGTGTGTCTGTCTCTTCGCTCGTAACTTCCTGCCCCCCCCCCCCAACATTATCATTGGTAAGAGAAACTCTCTGGGCAACTGAACGTCTTCTGTTGCTTTCTACTGCTGTAGCCATATGTATAGAGAATAATAATTATGAGCTGTAAGATATAATTATAGCACTCATTGTCTTATCAGAGAAGTTGATCATATATTTCAAAGTATAGCTTAATAACTGCAATTAAATTATGTAACTCAATCATTGCTTTAAAATAACTGATATCATAATCACCTATTTAGTTGGTAAGTTATAGTAATAAAAAAAATAGTTAGTGACAACTTAGCTACAAAATTAAATTTAGGTTCTTGGAAAGAACTCTACATTGTAAGCAAATTTGATAAAAATATTTACTATTTAATTACAGACGATACAAATTATGATGTTCAATAGATTATGACATTTATTACAGTACTTAAACTGTAGAACACCAAAAATAAACTCAATAGTTTGTAAAAATAAGTAAATGTTTCATGTAACTTTTTACATGTGCACTGTAACAAGATGCCACCCAGTCAATTATCATACTAATGACCTACATAGTGGGGTTATGAAATACCTTCATCTTTGATTAAATGGGGGCATTAGTAGCATACTGGTCAGACTACTAGTCTCCCACCAAGTCAAACTGAGTTTGATTCTGAGCATGGTCATTACTTTATATTATACTAGGGAACCGGCACGGCTTTGCCCGGTAACAATTTAGTTTTTACAGCGATACTTTGAAAGACAAAAATGGTTACTGTGGGTCATCCTTGAATGATAAACATATTCTATCATGGCCATTTCTGTAGACCTTTTTGAGAGCTACAATTCTGTTGTACATTAATTTGATGTGTATCTTATGGTTTAGTCAGCGCAAGCTATGTAAGCGCCCTAAAAGTGGTTTTTTACGACTTGATTACAAACGGTTTGACATTTCTCTACTATCCTTACATTAAATATGAATAAATTATACACTAAAATTTTCCTCAAGAAATTCTCTAAATTATGTTGAAAACCGCATCAAAATCCATGAAGTAGTTTAGAAGTGCTAAGCAAATACACAGACAGATGCGGATAAGCGACTTTGTTTTATACTATTTAGAGATAATAATCATATTTCATACTAAACAAACTGTATAGTATTAATGATTCTCATAGATAGCCACATTATTTATATACATTGCTGATGCTATTGATCCTCCCCTTTCACAAGGATTACATTCTACAGAATAGCATCACCCGGGGAAGTGTAACACACCAGTAATTCATTGTTGTGCACACGTGTGAATTTTCAAAGTTTTTGCCTATCTGGCAGGTTGCAGGCCAGAACCCGTGTAAAGTTTTCACTTAGTGTGATGTAAAGTTTTGTGGAAGAGTAATTACACTCAAGTTTTCAGACCTTTTTTTTTTTTTTTTTTTCATTTCAAGCACTGCCTTTAGGCGTTTCAGGGTCCGGGTCCCCATCAACCTGCTTTCATAGTTATTTTCTCGTAATCTACCTTAATAACCAGCATGCTCAACACCGAGCTTTTATCAGTAAAAGGCATGTAGGTCAGCCTTAATAGGCCCACTTCATTCTGACGTAAGTATCAGGCGTATGGAACGCCTGATTTTCCTGTCCAGAGGGGCTCACCCAACAATTTCATTGAGGGACTGCTTACGTCCGGGCGAACAGCCCATCGTACCCGGAGATCATTATCATCAGCAGCAATCGAAACTTCCTGCCGACAGTGTCTGGCACTTAGTCAGGTATCCAACTCCAAACCTACCTAACAATATTTTTCACCGCCTCTCAAAATTTTCATTTACCCAACAGGCATTAAGTGATTTTTCTCGGTTTTTGTTTTTTCTTTGCCATGTTTGGCAGTCTCTGGTAAACCACGACTTTGTCTAGTCACTCTTGATTGCGGCAGGAAAATCAGCCATTGTCAACACTAAACTTGTCATTATTTGTTTCTCTGTGTAGTTCAAACTCATTTTTTTTATAGTGTGCTGCCATCACACCTCATGGACACATCTTATCCTAAGGGCTGAAACTTGCAATGTATGGTAAATACTGATTCCTGTAGGATTTCTTAGTTATTTCTCACAAATTGCAGGGCACTTAATTTTTAGTTTACTTCATGTATTTACATTTTGATTATTGTCTTTTTTGTTTATATTTTATTGTTTATCACAAGTAGGTTTCATGTTGTTTTCTTGTTGTTTGACTTTTTCCTCCATCCTCCTGCCTCCCTGGGCAGCATTTCATAACATTACTCTGAGAGTAGAGTAATGTAACAGAGAGTAACAGGTGAGGTAAGCAAGAGTAAATTTGGTTTTGGAATGAGCATAATATAAATAGCATGTTGTGTTTATAAATATGTATTGATTAAGCACCCGTTGTAAATTCCGAAAGATATTTAACACTTTCCCCAAATTCTTTCTTGTCCAAAAAATTAGTTATATATGTATAAACAGCTTTAATTGCTACAAGTTAATCATAAACATTATTTCTAAAAATGCAATAACTATATAAGTTAACTTTTAAACAAAAATACAAATCTTTACCACTCGTTTTTTTTTTTTTGGAATTTTCCCATGCATGTCTGTAACAAGAATGTCTGAATTTCCTTTCAGTTTGTTTAATTCTTCTAAACTCCCTGCCATTTCCAGTTTACCTCATTTACTCGCTGAAATAGTGTCTGTAATAATTCTGCAGTTTTGGGACACTGCCAAGAGTGAGTAAAACATTTACTTAAAGGGTTTTTGGGACAGTCAAAGAGAAAAGTTTACTCACAGAGTAATGTTTTGGAACGCTACCCTGAGTCTTGCATTATTTTACTTTAACAGAATGGGTGATGGAAAGCCAGCTGAGATGCCTCAGAGTGTCTCAGTTCCCATCTAGCCAGGTTAACATAGCTAAGTGGGTTCCTCTACAGCAACGTCTCTTTACTTACCACCCTTCATCCCCTCACTGTGTAACTGCTTGGTTTCTTGCAGGTTGCAGTACTGTGCTGTTTGTTGCTTTAGCAACATTACACAATGCAGTGAAATCAAAATGGTATGGTTTTCCTTCCCATTCTCTTGACAGCCTGATATGATAATTCATTAAATTTGAAATAGAGTCATCAAGTAAACTAAATATTTGCAACAATCAGGACACACAACAAATCTAGTCATTATTTCTTCTCATGGCTGGTCATACATTTACACTAGTTTGTATGTTGGCAGATTAGACACTGAAATCCAAATTACCATATACAAAGCTTAGAATGGCCATTGTTTGCCTAAAATAGCTTTCCTCAACTTAGTTTCTTAAATTTTTATATTTTCTATTAGTATTTTCAATGATGCCAGAGCCATAGCAATCATGTGTCAATGTCTTGCAAACTCTTGTCAGCTCGTAAAAATATGTATGTAATCTGAGTCCCAAAACATGATTAAGTACTTAATCTGTAGTAATCTGAAACTATCTCAAATTCTTACATCCTGACAAAACCTTACAACATAAAAAAAATTAAAATTAAAAATATGATAGATTTGTATTGTGCCAGTAATAAATTATGAAACTATTCCCTCATCCTATTTCTTAGTATTGTCTCCAAGTTCTTTATAAAACACCTCTTACAGCCGTGATTTAAAATTTGCCAACATTATTTATTACTCAACAAAACTTACTTTACATTCATAATAATCAAGTCATGTTTCATAACTTAATGTTTTCGAAATAAAATAATATTGTTACAAGATTCCAGAGGGGCGTATTCAAGTTCGTAAGGGATGGAGGTCTTAATACAAATAAAAGAACTAAATTTGATTTTAATTTATTCACACAGCTATTATGTACAACATTAAACTATCTTATAATTCTCAGTGAGCACAATATTTAACGTCTATCTCAATTTTAATTAAAGTAATTCTCAATGTCTCTGTATTAACTATAGTCACTTAATACACACTCATTATATTACTACATGTTCAGTCTGTTGCCATTATTTGAAATATCTTACACTCATGCATACAGTTCATTAGTCCTGCCTGCCAATTAATCGTCACTGCACTGATGCTCGCTGCCTTTAGACTTTACTCCAGCTGGTCACTTTCATCGCCGCTCGATGCTCTGCTGGCCTGCCGCTTCGCTGTTTTGTCGCTTAAAGTCACACAATCCTCCAAACTCTCGACTCTTCAAAATTGTTGTCTCTGAGGCCCATGGTAGCTCAAATAATCTTGGCGGTCAATACCTGGAACATTCCCCGTACCCTGAGTCTCACTGAGAGAAAGGACAATAAACCAGAAATCTATTACAAGTAAACACAGAAATTCAATTCACCCAAGGTCAAGAGTGCACAATATATGCTAGGCTTATCGCGGTGGTAAGTGGCAGCTGGCCTTTGTAAACACTGCCGCTTTCTCAATTTACTACTCTTTTCTCCACACACTCTTTTGCTTGCTCGCATGGCTCAAGTGCAGCAATGCAAAGCAGAGACTGCATAACAATATATAACAAAATAATTTCTTTTATCTCAAAATTTTTTTTACTTTTTCTTTCCTGTTAGCTATATTTAATCATAAGGACCTATGTTTATGTTTCTCATTTCATAAACTTTCATCCTTACATGTTCACTAGTTTGTGAAAGAAAAGAGATATTTCCATTTAACTCGGGGGAACATGTTTCACATCTACAACTAGCAAACTCGTAGATAACCTCAGTGACTATACCAGTGGGTTGCATGTGCAAAAGGTTGGAGAGCAGGTTGGAGGCAGGTGAGACTAGGAAATTTGAGAAAGGAAATTGAGCAGAATAAGAGAAATTGCCAGGTTGTGGGCACCAGTTCTTCAGGAGCATGAGACTTGTTGATTGTGATAATTGGGGGTCAAGAAGCTTATGGCCTGTAGCTGGCACCACAACTTTGTCTTGATGTGAAATTAAGCAGTTTGGTGGTGCGGAAGTGGAAATATAGGCCTCTTCAAAGTTATTGAAGGTACATGGAGTTGTCCAGGCCACACCATACGCCTTTTATGAGTGCAAAACCATGATGATGAATGTTGATGATTAGTGAGCTGGGGAGAAGGCCCCAACACCCCTACACAGCATTGAAGTGACTGTGAAGTTCAGAAATAAATATACACACATGTAGCATTTGCACACAAATTATTCATACATGAAACTGCCCAGTGTACACTAATATAACTGAAACAGACTTCGTATTAAGGCCCATCAATAGTGTATGCTGCAGTAATACAACAGCACGTTGCTAACAAATAACTAAGTGCGAAATCGCACTTCTGGAGTGACCAGGCCACAGAAGTGATAGACTGTGCACTCCAGGCATAAGAAAATATGCCAAAAGTTTGGAGAAATAATCGTGTAATGGGAAATTAAATTTTAGGTGCTAAAAAGATGAAATGCTGAGAGAGGGCATATGTTGCACGGATCCATAGTGCTTGTCATGGCACACATTCCATCTGACCCAGGTGGAGAATGTGCGAAGACAACAGAAAAAATGCAGAAATTATTAAATACTAATGATAATTTTAAAGCACAAGAACAGGATAAAGCAACATTTATGTGACACTATTAATTGAAACGTGTATTCCTTTTACAATTACAGTCAGAAAAAAACACTCAAAATAAAATTATAATTTGCAAAAAAATAAATTATCAATAAAATTAATAGAAAATTAAATATCACTATCCATTGGTAGTACTTTGACTTCTGCTGTGTTAGAATGCTCTCAGAAGCTTTAATTATCAACAGGAATAAATTAAATACAAAATATTTTTGTATGTTTAAGTTGTGGTGGTTGAAGATGGGAGAGTCCACATTAGCCAAAGAGTGTTTTGTTGCCATGTTCAATTGCTCAATCACAAAAGCTGGTTACATGGCACTGATCACTGTGAGGGATGATTATGCATATATAGTAGCACTAATTTTGGGAGACACTTTCCACTATCACACTACAATTTCACTTCACTGGGTTGCTGGTATTTTACAGAAAGCAGAAATCACATGAAGGAACATCATGCTTCATGGTGCAGCTGTCCTTGGTGTGTACTCCATGTGCTGTGCACATTGACAGCATAGGGACTTAATTTGCATATTTCTGCGAGTCAAAATGCCCCTGAATGTTATCACTTGGAGGCACAATTGCAGGATAGTGGCTTGGAGTGGGGGCAAGTAGGCCGCCAGCTATGTTCCTGTATCTCGTCATCTTGGTGACTGCCTCTTTTTGGGGTGGGATGCTGTCCCCGAGGGCATTTGAAGATTGTGGTGAAGTTGGTGGGACAAACAGTTGTGAAGGGAATGAGGCATACTTCATACCCCATCTCCCTTTTGAAGGCCATTTATTCTCTGCAAGTCAGGAGATCCCCCCCACCATGTTGCCAGGCACAGCAAGATGGCAGCGGTCACTGCCCTCTCCATGGTTGCATGTGATAAGGCCTGCGGTGGTGAAATTATGAAGTGGGAACATGGCAGAGACCCTTGTGAAGCAGCAAAGAGGTGGATAATCTGGGAGTGGGGTGACACTGAAAGCAACCTAGAATGCGCACAGTGAGGAGCAAAGCCATTTGGACTGGCAGTGTTGGGAGGGGGATGCTCGATGAATAGGGGTGACTGAGGTCACAGGTGATGAGAAGGGGAGACAACATCCCTGGTAATTAGGCTGGTGTGGCCTGAGGAATCCCTCTCAGCATCTGAGTGAGCCTCCCAATGCTGTATGTCATTTGCATGGTGGCACCCCAGGGTGTTGTGATGTTGCTGGGCTAGACAGTGTCCTGAGATGTGCGCACTTCCTCAGGTGTCTTCAGGGGCTTGCCATAGGTGACTGCAATAGAGGTAGACTTCATGACATGGAGTATCATGGCACTACATACAGGATCTGCCAGTTTAACTATAGCAGAAATGGTGAGGTCTGCAGCTGATGTATCCTTTTGCTTACTCGTTGTTCACTGCATCCATAATAGGTGCTGAGGATCCAGGCATCGCTGAAGGGAATAAACATTAATGAGCACTGCTGTCACAACTTGACTGCATCATCCAAGCCATTTTGAGGTGTGTCTGCAGGTGTGGTGGTTTTGGTGGCAGGTGTGTCACCTTATATGCAGGGCGTCTTGGTGCCAGCTTCTTCAATGGTAAGGTGCAGGTTGTTGTGTTGAACAGGTATGCAGTGCCGCTTTCTCATGCTTAAAATAAAGGTTGTATGGCCATTAACGCAGACCATGGGATGAAACCCACTCCACTTTTGAGGTGAAGCCCTCATAGAAATGCTTTTTGCTGGCAGACTGTCCATGCTCCTGCAAGTGCACCAACAGATTAGGATGAAGATGTCATGGCAGTTGTGATGTCGCAGAAAACCAGTTTCATATGTAACATGCCTTTTTGTAACATGCGTGTTTCAGTGCATGCTTGTGCCATTGTTGTTTGGCGCTGTCTTCCGACCTCTAGTCAAGCAAACTCACTGGGGAGGGGAAGCTCTCATCCTTGAAGGATTGCAGTTGGTGACATACTGGTTGGGTGATTCACGTGAAAGCATAATGTGAAGAGACACACCAGTATATGTTTGGGCCATGCTGCTTGGTTCTGCTTGATGTACAGAAGCAACTGGGTTTTTAGTTCTTCATTTCTGCACTTTGTGGGGTTTGTGCATGGATGATACACTGCAGTGGTAAGATTCACCATCCCCCACTTTGTGCTTAGGTTGTGTCACTTTTATCCTGTGAATTGTATCCCATTTTCTGTCTAAATGTGTGCTGGTTTTGAGGGTCTGAGCAATGTTGTGCGCATATGTGCTTGACACGAGATGCACATCAGTCCAGCATGAAAATAGGTTCACACTACCACAATGAAAAGTTTCCTTGTAGTGGTGCATAGGTACGGTCCCATCAAGTCAAATGTGACAATTTCAAAGGGCTATTGAGGCAGGTGCAGTTATTGTTACAGAGTCCCATCCAAGTGGTGGCTTTTGAAGTGACACTGGACACATTTGTGCATAAATTTCCATGTTCCTCAGGAAGTACCAAGCCAGTGAAAATGTTGCTGTATGTTACAGACTGTATGTATAGTACCAGTATATTTGGTGAAGTTATTTTGATGGGAATGTCAGAGGACAATATCATGCATGTCATGCAGCACGAACAACACGCCATAGAGTGCCAGGCTGGCAGGCGCAGGTCTCAAGGTGGCCGCCCACTACTCTCCACCACTTTTCTACTCCTCTTGTGCTTTCTGCAATATATACTGGTTGTCCAGGTACTGCTGCTGTGTTNAGGTCTCAAGGTGGCCGCCCACTACTCTCCACCACTTTTCTACTCCTCTTGTGCTTTCTGCAATATATACTGGTTGACCAGGTACTGCTGCTGTGTTTGTTTGATGCAGTGATATACGTCATTCTGGTTCTAGTTGGTATCCTTAGTTGCAGAAATAGAATTACAGGTATGACTAATGTCATCCAAGCTGCTTTCAGCTGGGTGGCAGCAGGATGGTGTCCTACTTGCCCTCATCATGAGCGATGGTGTCCGCTATAGATCTTTATAGTTCATCCAGCAGATACCAATACACTGGTTTGCTGCGAGCCTCTTGTGTGGAATATAGGGACAACGAGGCAGTGGTAATATGAAGCACTGGTACTTGAGGAATGAAGGGTTTTTATTAAAGATCCAAACTACGTCAAGATATACTAGTTTGTTCACATTGTAACAATGATTGGTAGGGATGCATTTCATGCTGCTGTAATCAATTCAAATGAAACAAGACAGAACCAAGTCCCTGTTCATTCACCTCAGTTTGTTAATATAGGTGGCTGTTTGGTTTGTGATGCACATGTGTAGGACACTTGTCGAACAGGTACTTAATTTCATTGAAACAGGAATTATATTCTTGGGTCCAAATGAACTTGCAGGTTGGTGAAAGCAGCTATATGAGAGGTGCCATGTTAATTAAAAAATCCCAGATGTATTCGTGTCACCAATTGGGACCAAAGAATTTATGTTACTGTTTTTACATGCACAACATAGTATAATTGTCACTGATTGACAGTTGCTCATCTGCAGGTATGTTGCCGTTATGCAGGTATAGATGGGGAAAATAATGGTGTATGTTAATTATATTTAAATGCAGATAATGTTTCTGGAGATTATCTGAAGTATAAGCAAATGTTATTGCAACTCGGCAATGTATACTGAAATTCCATGCGTGTTATCTAAACACATTAACAAAGAAAAAAATTGCACATATTTAATAACCAGACGTTATACTAAAAGAATTGTTTACAGTTTGCCAGAACACAGTATCCTTGAAACAAATCTTATCACGGAAGTAACTCTACACTCTGTAGTTCTCCTAATTAAAAACTTGGGCAAGATATTAAAAACCAAAAAATTGCATAAAGACAATAGTTTCACGCCTTTTAATAAAAGTATTTATGTAAAAATTAAAACTTCAAATCACATGATATTGAAGAATGTGACGTGGCAGCCGGAGGAGAGAGGGTGATAATGGTTAGGATTAGATTATGGTTATTACCCAGGGTTCCAGCTCGGAGAGCATGAGATGAACAGGACGTGGTCGACTGCCCAAAGTGGCCAGTCTCCTCTTGGCGGAGTCTTGCTGATTGAAGTAGGGGGGCGGAAGACCACTCTCCAACCCGATGTAGACACTTACACCTTGCCTATCAGCCCTACGTCCAGGTGCATATTGGGCTTCACCGTATGCCCCTAGCTAGGTTATGCCAGTTGGCACACTGATACTTAGCTCCCTTTAGCACCGAACCAAATTACACGAAATAATAACACACAGAATTAAGTTTCATGGTGATTTACTGACTCAAAAAAACTGCAGTACAGATGCTGAGTTAACAATACAATTAAAGTCTTTTGCATTTATGGCTGGCGAGCTAACAAAAACTGAGTGCCCTGGAGGTTGCGACTGACGCGTCCACCCTCTGCGAGTACGGGAGTTGCACTGACATCATGGCGGCGAGCCAGCCAAAAGGGTGGATGGCTCACGTGCGCTTTTCCGAAAATAATTATTATCTTAGCAACGTGAATTACCAAACAAAGCAAGGACACTCAAAATTTACACATCAAAATAAAATAGTAACCAAAATTATCACTGACATAAACAAACACTTATATTAGAACACAAGACATAAACAAGGGCACTGAAATCCCATTCTGAATGTCTTGAGAATTTCGATATTAAATTATTAGGTCTGCTAGATAAAAAGAAAGGAAGTGTGAAACACAAAACATACAATTTAAAAATAACAACTGTGGTCTAGACCAATGGCACCCGTGCCAGCCAAAATAAAAGACAGCTTCAAAAGTTGTCTAGTGAGGCAATGAATACGTGCGGGACAAACGGTTGCAGTCTCACGTGTGGCAGGACGGTTCACGTCATCCGTCCCCTCCCTGCGGGCAACCGTTTTCTGCCGGAGCCTCCGACATCTTCTGGGTGTCAGGTGCAGCAGGGGGGTGCTGGCCTCTGCCCTCGGCATGGCTGAAGGTCATAGTGGCCATGGTCAGCCGGTGGCGTGTTGCAGGTGTCAGGTCTGGTGTGGCTGGCGCGGTGCTGACGTCATCCGTTGGCAGCGGTAGGTGGGAGGCGTTCCCCACAGGCCGTGTAAGTGGCGGCACGCAGGCAGCGGCATTGCTTGGAGTGGCAGGGTGGTAATAAGTCACTCCTCGCAGCGAATTCATCCCCGCTGTTGCTGTAGGTTGAGAGGTGGC